>ML986594.1:9227-483979 GCA_010094045.1 Lojkania enalia
CAGTTCAGCTCCTCATCTCCCTCCCTGAGACAAGATTCGCCTCTCACCACAGACACTACCTCTAATATTCGAACCAGGGACTAGTTTTGCTTTCTGAGCGGGCACTGACTAGGATAATAAGATGGTAGAAAGAAAATTTGGAAAGACTATCGAGTCGTATATGCATGAGAAGATTTGGGGATCTCTTAAAATCAAAGATATCACGTTCTATCTTGTAAAGTTATATATATCGCACGATCCCTATTATAATTTAGCCTAATATCATGTGATACCTAGAACAGTCAGTATAAATAGCCTTGATCCCCCGTAGATATTAATCAGCACAGTTCTCCTCCTCATCTGCCCTGATACTTTACATATCTCACAGCGAACCAATAAGAACGATCGTTTAGCTAGCATTATCACGCTCGGCGAGACTATTAAAGACCCAGCTGTGGACGCTCCAGACTTTGAATTCCTATTTGAAGGAACTGACTGCATAGGTGGCCGTGGCGCATTCGCAAGTGCGGAGGGTTACTTTACCTTACAGTGTGTTTTACAGAGTGGTCCAGGACTCTTGTGAGAAGGAGCTTGGACAGAATTGCTTAAGCCACCACTAGACGAGAAATGCAATACCACATTCAATGATTAATTTCGCCCTACACTACTACATATCTAGTATTTGGAAACGTACCTACCAACTAATAGTGTAAAGAACTAGAGCTTTGCTGGAATGGTCTGTAAGGGAGAGGGAGAGGAAAGGATGAATCCTGGTACCATCTTCTGGGCGGTGTTCCGAGCACGGCATTAATAATTAAAATTAATGACAAAATGCCACTTATAGTTGATAACGCGAGACAGTGCCTTAACTTAATGCTAGGTATCTATGGGGTTACAGCATATCATATACTTTCACCGATATTACCATCCATTATGAAACTCCATGAGAGCTTCCAGCGTGCTAGTTTTAAAGAGTTCGGAAGTTCGGAATAGCTACCATCTCGATGATTGGAATGAGCATGTGAGAGAAGACAGAATTTGGTATATATGGCAGGCCGATGCTATAAATCAAGATATATCGTCTTGGAATTTTTTGTAACGCAGGTTTGGATTGTTGTGAGCGGAATCTTGTCTCATGGAGGGATATGAGGAACTGAACTGCTTGTATTGAAGATGGTCAGCAGGCTATATTTATATACATAGAAAGGGGGTATATCAGCTAATATACGGCGTGATTTGATATCGTACGACGGTATCCGATACAACCTACAACCGGATAACTTGCTGCCGTGCAAAAGTAGGAAATTTTACTCGGCAGACTTGCCAAATCCTCATTACATGGATAATTTAAAGGTCAGATACAACTAATTAAACATCCGAAATCATATCTATGACTCTCTGTTTATTAGCATATCCTCCCAATATATATACGAGGCAAAATGCAGAAGAAACCTTCTTCAAATACCTATAGTCGGAGTTGTCATCTTCACCATCTCACACCGGAGACCCTTTATCCCTCATGATGTGCAGATCTTCTTAGAATCTGGATCCTATCATTCAATTTGAAAGGGCCATGACAATAACCTGCGATAAATAATAAAGATGAAATTTAAGCCGTAGAATAGTTAATCGCGAACTTAAAGGAGGTTTCTCAGAGTATATAGACTAGACTCCCCCAACGAAAGACATTTATGTCATGTGTTTCTACTATCCTATTATAGTTGGTCTATTTTCAGGCCTATATAGTCTCGCCATTGTCAGTCTCTGGCCAGGTAGGCCACTTACCCTTCTTCAATACATCAATATTCGCCTCAGCAATTGATGATGCCTGATACGCGACAATTTACCTTCATAACATGTATCATGTCTGATGCGGAAGGACTGGATCTTACGAGGCAAGTGGTCCGCCTAGTTCGTTCCTACTTGATATTTCCGGCCGAAAATGGCACTAATGGGGTCCCTAAGCCCCTAAATTGGTGAATTTCTATATAGCTTTGTGACGTATAGTTGGCCGATTGTTCCAAATCGCCCTATTCGAGGTGGAAATGTTGTTTGTGACTCTTAAAATGTACTCCGAGAGCCAGTGACCCAAGGATGTAGCGGTTGCATCCAAGGAAATAGCGTAGCTACTGCTTACTATTGTCGCGTATCAGGCAGCATCAATTTCTGAGGCAAATATTGATGTATTGAAGAAGGGTAAGTGGCCTACCTGGCCAGAGACTGACAATGGCGAGACTATATAGGCCTGAAAATAGACCAACTATAATAGGATAGTAGAAACACATGACAGCTATTTCCATAACAAGGGCTTCCCATATTTCCATTATTAAATTCGGTTACACCGCATTGAACTAGGCAGAAATAATAGCAGCTGAGATGCTTGAGCGTCGGTGTACAAGCCAAGATCTGCTACAAAAGTATCTTCCGAGACTGTTGATATGTCAAGAATTAGAGTTTGCAGTGTGATGGGGTTTGTATCCTAGCTAGGCAAATGTAACTGGTTCAAGACCCCGGTGAAGCGGCCAACTGTAGGGAGGTACAGAAAAGGACGTAATAGTCTATATCGGACCGAAAGCTCACAGTCGATCGTGGTGAATCTTACGCTAGATTTTCATACGTAAGATACGTAGAACAGCATTTCGTCCTAGGATTGATAATATCATAGTGGGGGATAGCTGATATAATCTGTGCCCGATGTATCCGAAACCGAGACCTGCTTGCCATAATCAAGTAAGATGCTGCAAACCTAGGACAGTGATAATGTCAACATTTATTCTCTTGAATTCTGACCACCAAGTGGAAGCTGATGGCGAATAAATATCTAACACCAATCGGCCAACTAATTGTAAATCCTCAAAGAGAACATCAACTGGCACGTATCGGATTGGATACGACAGATGATTTCTATTGATCGCCAGCCACCCTTAGACTCATCTGGGCTACAATCCTCCCATTCAGGTATTGTGACGATACGACCACCACGCAAACGTAGGGTTTTGGTATGGGATCCTATGCCGGCATTGCAACGCAGATATCTGAGCAGTAAATGAAATGGTGGATTGTCCTTGTTGTCATCCCAACGCCAGTCGATAGTAAGGTAAATATGCAGAGAACGATGCGTATATAATGCACTGTTCAGACGACGCAATCGAGAAATAGTTGAGATCGAATATGGCTCGATAATCTACTCCAGAAGCTCAGGAGGCAAGTCAAGTAGAAAGGGGATGATGAACAACCAAGAGAATCAATGAACGAGGGTATTCCTCAATTGAAATTTTAGAAACCCTCTTATCCTCTAACAATGGGTGGTTTTCGGATAAGCTGATGAAATTTAATAAGGCAAAATAACGAAATGTAAACAATGACCGCAAATTATACTGCCTAACTATTTCAGGATTCTAAGATATGTATAGATGCTGCAAACTTGCCGGTTAGCTATTAGAGATCTCGCTGAGGAGACTAGGAACTCTAAATCATAAGTGGTATAGCTGTTGCTAAATTATCTACAACTAGACCCGGTCATATGGAAGTTTCATGGCAAAGAACGCGTACCAAGTGACATTTAGATAGGCTCTCCAGGAGTCGTTCGTATAGTCGTACGACTATTGGCCCATAATTCTTAGAGCTGTTAAAACGAGCTATCTACGGTAAAATGGTAGATACCGCCTCCAGACAGAAGAAACTGCGCCTTGATTGAAACCAAGCAAAAGCCTAGGTATTAATTATTTGTTCGTATAGAGCCTTGTTCATAACCTGTATTGGCAGTGTTGCCCTTATGGCACCCAAGGTAAAGTTCTTGTTCCTTGAATTTTCCATAGGCGAACAATGCGCGGATGCCATGCATCTTTAGAAACTCGAAATCGATTCTATGAAGAGCAGGTCAACTCCATGCACCGTAGTTATCGCTATCGTGACTGATTAAAGCCCCCTACCGTAGGATCGCTAGCCCTAGAAGATAATAGCATGAGGGTGGGATTCGGGATGCGGACGTAGTTCGACATTCTCGTTTAATATCAAGCCGGTCGCAATGAAATAGGGACACTGTATTGATAACAGCAAATTCGTATTCAAGGGACGCAGAAAATGTAGCCCCGTTCTTTTATTAGCACTAAGCACCGGCAGAAGAATCCTAGTGTAATGACCTGAATATGCCCACCTAATGCCTTTCATGGGACTTCTTTTAATTAAAATTCAAGGATATATTGCAACCTATATAGCACCTATCGTGTTCGTGCCCCCTGGATGGGTAGCCTATCACTCCTCCTCTCCCTCTCCTTCCCAATCGTCTCAAGAGAATCCATCCTACTAACTTCTCTAACTGTGGGGCTCAAAGCCTTCTTCTCTTCGAAAGAATCTGCTGTATTTGCAGAATTCGCGGTCCCTGTCTGCCGAATATTGACCTCGACATCACCATGCCTCCACTGCCCCCCCAAATCATACCTTTCTACCTTCGTCGCATACTCTGTGACCGGGACTGTGCCATCGACATTTCGCCACATAGACTTTCTTGTTGCGAATGCAAACTTCTGGAGTTGGAAGAGCTGGTCTGAGACCCAGCTGTCCGATTTGGAAAGTGAGGACTTAGATTGACGGCGGTGGCGCAGGAATTTGAGGATAGAGGAGAGGAAGGTATTTATTAAGACGAGGAGAGTGCCTATAATGAGAGTGATCGAAAGACCATAGGTGCTAACGTTGCTATATACTTGTCAATTTCCGCTCCCAGGTTTCAGAGTGGGGCAGCTTACTTGAATCGGCCATTCGATTTAGCGCGGATCATGTTACACAGCGCTTTCTCCTCAGTGGAATTGGGCTTGACGATGAATTGCTGCGCTTCGGGCGTACTTGGACCTTGCGTGTAACTCACGATTGCTTTCTGGAGATTGGCTAAGACAATGTTGTTCGCATGTTGCATTTCGATTTCCCATTGGTTATTTGGAAGTGGCAATTGCCATGCAGAATATGCCGAATCCTGGGCCGCTAGTTTGAGGCCGTCAGGGTCGAATGCTGCGCCAATATTGACGCCGAGGGCATAGACAATATTCATGATTACATTAACAATCTCTTGCTGCATTGGGCTGAGATCGAGCGTCGTGAGAGCATCTCCGGAGGCCGGTAGAATACCTGCCAGATCGGTACATGGTTGGCCGGATTTGTGGGGGTTGCAAAACTGATACTACAAATTGTTAGTATGATCCACGCAGAGACGGATCACCCATAATGCTCACCTGCTCTATGCATCCCATTGGACTCGCTAAGTGGTCCGAGAGATAACCCCCAAGGTCGGTACTCCGTGGAATAGTGTAAGGCTCATGAGCGGAAAACCAAGGATCGTCGGTTGGTTCAGAGAAAAGGATCCGATTTCCGGAAAGGAATATGAATTGCAAATCTCCGTCCGAACGGTTAAATTCTACTCGGGGCAGAAATGTAGACTGATCCGGGAAAGGTACGCGTTCGTCAAGCGGGAATTTGGCAATGGTGCTATTCTCCGTTAGATTCGTAATTCAATGAACTGATTATGAGGCCTACTCTGAGGTATAATAGTTCAATTGTGTACTCTGAATTGAGTTAGCCACTGCAGTGGCATTAGTGTCCAGGAGTAAGAAAGGCCCGTAGAGCCAATGCATGATGTATTCCGTATGGTTTGTGCCGTCCGGTTCTGTCATGGTATAGTTAAGCCTTTCAGTGAATAGATCAGGCTTTATGGGGGCACAGGTCATTGTTCGCCTGAACTTAATGCTATCTTTCTTCGAATTAATGCCGAGGATGTCATTAGTGTCGAGTGCGCCAGTATCTAACATCAAATTCGCGTTCGGTAGAGCACAAGTCGTCGAGTTAAATGGACACGGAACATTCGAGGAAGTCGTGAACGGTATAGATGCTTGGGTGAAAACTTGGCATGATGGTGTCCAGCGAGCATTGGTGTTGTTGTAGCAGTCGCGGGTGTAGATGCGAGAAGATTCGGACCTACGTCTCAAGTACTTCCCGTTCTCGACCATAAACTGTTCTTGCATGTTCCTGGCCATATCTTCACTTGGCACCTGCCAAAGCCCACACTTATCGCCGCGTAGAAGGACAGGCACATTCGAAGTATCGACAATCCATGATGATAGAATGCCGGCTGCGATGAGCAGAATTACAAACATAAGCGGTATCACAGGAGGGAGGAAGGCAATCCTCCACCACCGAGCACCACTTTCCTGTTTCCGGATATGTTTCCATGCCCATGCTATCTGAATAAAGTACAGCAAAGACTGCTGTGGAGACGCATTGTTCCTTAAGGCGGCATCCTGTTGGTATTGAAGAGCCAATTTTGGCAGAGGTGAATTGCGGATTTGATGCCAGCCGAAACTCACGAGCTCCCACAGGTGTTGACCAACATATCTGGCGCCCGTAAGTATTTTGCTACCTTGCTCGGCAATAGATCATACTGGACAAACAAAGCCAAGAAGGCAATGAGAACGGCACCACCTGTCGAAGTGAGTGTAATTTTGGCTCCATTGATAGGATCCTGGGACTGGTCTACCCAAGGACCGAGATATACATTGTCATAAACAAGGTCGGCCATATCGTCTCGCGCGACGGTTCTGGGAGAACGAAGAAACTAAGGAATAGTCTCCGAAGGAATGAACCTTAACCCTTAGGCCGGCTCAATCCTTCATGGAGCTTAAGTACATCGATGAGCGCAAACCACGCACTACATACAGCACTTGGCTTCTTTTCTCCAGCTGAGAATAACTTTTGGCCCCAAACGCTTGCCCAGCTGCGATATTACCTATATAAAGTGCGCAGGGACGCATGAATGTTGGATTGGCTAAGGCAATATGCAGGTTGCCACCCGTTCAGGGCTGAGAAAACGTTCCGTTCCAATCTGTGGCAAATGGCGAGATTTGGTGGTCAACCGGCCGAACTATTACGCCTCCAAACCCACATTAAACACCGCGCTAGCTCGGGGCAAGAATTAATTCAAGCTTCGTGAAGCGAAAAGCCCAATGACATGCCGCTCTGTTCCCACCGCCTCCGCGAATAGCAGCAGATGTGGAATGGTGCGGCGACTCCGCCCCAAACGAACCCCGTAGATCTCCCCGATATTCAGCGCCGGTGGGTCGAGCCCAGAAGTTAAGACAAGCATTATGAGGCCAATTGGTAGGATTTTAAAGTGCCGGCTAATAGTCCTAGGACAGGGAGGGGTACTATGTATCCCGTTTCCCGTTCTCTAGAGCCGCACTAGTCTCGCCGTGATTGGTTTAAATGGGAGCCAGAACAGCAAATGGTAAGACAAAAAAATGAGGTTTGAAGTGTCTAAGGAAACTTTCAGAGTTGAATACGGCCCGCGATTTTGTCTTTACTCTGCCTTCATTCAAGTTGGGTTGGCTCGGGGAGTAAATTTCTTGGAGATTGTTGGTTTGCTTGGACAGGGCGCGATGTGAAACTCGCTACTGACAGGCTAGCCCCTTCACTCCCCGCCTCTCGCAATACCCAGACCTACAGCCAAACCCTCTTAACTTTGCCCAGTAACATAAGCGTCTTTAGACTCAATATTCGGCCCTCAAAGATCGCATAACAAGGCGTACCTCGCATAATTCCTCTCTTCGGCATCTCGCCCTCCCCTCCCCCCGGGGCACCCTCATTAGACCGCCCGACATTCACATGCTTCGAGATGCGGGAGAACCTAAAGATAAGGCTGAAACCGTGCTGCATATAAGCCTTTTTCCAAAATGGTCCCACCATGTTAGCATCCCATCTTGAGCTGGGAGTCTTTCCGGAGTCATTAGCTGCTTCGATTGGCTCATGTGCTAAGCGCCGCATTCTCACGGTTGATTATCCCACGAATTAAGGCTAGTTGAGAAGCTAGTCGGATAATGATCAACGTGACAGCGACTCATTGTCGTCGGACATGTATGAGCTGAAAGATGGGTGAGAAGAAAGTGTTGGATGTGTGACGAAGAACGAGGCAGCATCGACTTTCGAATATCCAATGTGGGCCAGGGGATAAGATTGGGGGCGATGCGCTAACTCTATCCGACGCTATCTGCATCAACACTGTGGAGCACATCTCGGGTTTTACGACATTCGATCGGCGTTTGATTGGATTCGAAAAGGAGTGGAGTAACACGGAGGGAGGATACGGCCGTTCGGTTGGAATACTACCACAATCACCAACGAGGCTTATCGCTTAAATCACTCACTTCATCAATGTTGTGGAACAATATGCTTGGTTCTGTACTGGATGATATTCATACAGCGTGCAAGCTAAACCTTAAGTATAGCCCTTTACATGAGCATTAAGTTGTGGAACACACGCGCTCAATGCCGCGTTACACATTCCACTACACCGGTACCCAGCATCGTAGTAGTTAGACGGCCTTTCCCGGGGACCAAGAAAGGGTTAGCTCAGAAGTTAGTAGTCCGCTACAAATGATTCATAGATATTAAAGTTCTAGAGAGTAGTGCTGTAACAGTGGGATTACGAAGGAAGAGATCTAGAGAACATGCGGATGGCATACGCATTGTATAGAAGTCGCAGGAGCCGGCGCCTCGGGCCCTACCCTCGCTTTTATTAAAGAGCACACTATCAAGAGTGACTTCGAAGTAATGATTCATTGGCACTTGTTTGCGCTCAACAGGATCGGAATTTAGATTGCTCAGACCATATCAAAAGATGCATTTCTTGCTTACCCAGATACGTACTCTAGTACACCAAGCTACGAACAAAGAACCCCTACATACAATCTTTGCTCAAAATGCCATAATAGATATATAATAACCGCTTGAGCCGGCCTATAGTAATACCGAACAATTTACCATTGCAATATAGAAATGTACCAATTTCGGTCCACAGTAAAACGAAAAGCGTCATACTTCACCGCAAATCTTAAGCTATTAAAATCCGTACGCAGGTGAATTAGAGTCGTGGCTTCCCCTATTCCACGCTCTTTTCTTCCATCACAGAATTTATCGTATTCATATTCTTTATTATGAGGTCATCTGAGTTTATCAACTAGGAGCTGGTAGTAGTGAGCGCTTGCGAATCCACAATCAGGCTTGGCGCGGAAAATATGAGTGGCCCAATAACACAAGGGATGAACTTTATGAAATTAGAGGTAGAATAAGGAATGTCTAGACATTAGGGGCTATTGTGAGAGAATTATACTGGAGCCAGAAATAATGTGAATGCAGCAATATGATGCGATGAGTTGTGCGATTTTCGAAGCATGGGAGCGTAGAATTGGAATGCTATCTTAATGTTATTCAAACATCTGAGCTAGGTAAATAGTTTATGCCTATCATGGCATATAGGGAGCTTTATAGCCACGTTCCATGAGTCGAATTTTTGAGATTTGACATGTTGCGTGGCAAAGAAATTTTAATGAACGGTTTCACACGATTTAAAGCCGTTTCTCGCAAATGTAGTACGTCAGTTATGTGACGAAACAAAATGCCCATTGAGGCTTGGCGCCCAAGAAGATGGATGGCACTGCGCCCTAGAGATTCGAACACTTATTTACATGACTCCTGTCAAATCAAAGAGCTTGTTCTAATAATTCGTCAAGTTGCGAAATCTGATGTTTTATGGGAAACGCTAGAGATCACCCACGTTCCCGTAATATATTCCAATCAGATACTAAGACCAGAATTTCCCCTTCGAGTACATGATGATAAGAAGAAAACAAGGAAATATAGCACAGCCGCAATTAAGTAGAGGACACTGGCATACGCCTAAATATCCAGATTATGTTGTAGACACCCGGAGATAAACCGTCATGGCTAGCTTTCTCACGCAAGTCTATAAACTGAGCAGATATTGAACACACTGCCATTCAACTATAATAGCCTAATGAGACATAACAGCGCGACCAAACTCCTTCCCGTTCTGAAACACCTTTAATGATTCAATTATATCCATCTAAACTCGGAAAGTTAGCCTTAATAATCCTGTCATGGTTAGTGTTCCCAAATCTTGATAGTATAGAACCCACCACTCTCCAACAAGTCCGTCCACTACGGCCTCTCGCGCTCAATTACCCCATTAAATGTCATTAATGCAAGATCGAATCTAGCTTTTATTTCTACAGCTCTTGCGTCAGGAAGAGTGGAATATCCTCTTGCTCCTCTCGATCGTAAAAATTAGAGCCCAAGGTGCACGTATGTTGTAACGAGACCCACCTCTCACAGGCTGCTCCGTGAAAAAAAAGCATGAGCCGTCTTCTCCACTTTGTCATCCAAACTCCGTGTTCAAAATATTCCCAAAACCTACACCAGAACTTTCAATACTAGCTTTCCCTAGTAAGATTTTCTAGCCCCGCCGAATGTCCCATTCAACACTTCGAGATCATAGCTTTTTCCACCGCCCAGGTCAACAAGCAAAGCCCCATTCATTTCACTATCAAATCCTTCAACTAGCCCCCATTTAACATCGTATCATTCATGCCAGTACTCTCTCGCACTCATCGTATTACCCATATATATATTGAAATAGCGAAACAGTCCCGGAACAGACTGCAGGTACTCAAAAATGCTATACTTCGTTTGATTCGCATACTGTATGAACTCATCTGTTGGCTTAGTTGGGGTCATAAATGTAGTTCCTCGAAGGAACTTCGGTGCATTTATCGTAGACATTTATCGTAGAGGTTGTGAGGGCGTCGAAGACGAAGCAGTGGCCTGCAACGATTGGAGCAGATACCATTGCTCTAGTAATTTCGTTGGGGTGCCATTTCCCGGCGCGGATCCTCTGATGAAGTTGACTAAGATGAGAAGTTAGAGTATCCAAGCAATTAGAATTTCATCTGCTTCCGTTATTGTGGCGACCCTTTTTGAGGTTAGCTTTAGGGTGAGCTTATATGTTCGAATAAGTTGAGGTCAACGTCGATTCACGCTGCTATAGGTGTGTATGGCTGAGATTGAATTTCCTAGTTAGTATCAGTTATAAGTTACTGAATTTTATTACTTATTTTGAATACAAGGTCAATTTCCCAGTTTACAAGGCCTTCCAAAATAGCAGTAATCTGTCTACATAGCGCCAGCGCCTAGTATTTCGCATCTTAATATTTGTCTAGAGACAAGACATCTATCTTTTGAAGCGCGGAGTCCAGGTTCTATAGCTCAATCTGCCCTTCAGAGCTTGTGTGCATGATATCGAACTACGTTGTGACGATTCCCTACCTACAATGCTAGTCTGGATCAAGGAGAGAGAAATAAATCGGTTATAATCAGGCCAGAAACTGTCCTAGATCCAGCAAAATCCTACTCATAGGTATTAATCTCGCCGGATTTTGGAGCAGCGTGTAGTCCTCGGCACACTAGAATTTGGGAGTAGTGTAAAGTCCAATTAAGCCAGATAAGATTATTACTGAAAATGTACGAGATCTGAATATAGGGCCCACGTTGTACATGAGAAAAAAAAAGAGCAACGTAGAGGCTATGGAATAGAGAGGGCATATACGCCGGTGTAGGGCTGGTGGCTGAGAAGACGCTTCGTACTACTTTACTCTACTTCTGGCAATGCTAATACTTTAAATACTCACTCTTCCTACCCTTCTAGCGCAGAGGCACTAAAGCGAGGGAAGTTGTTCTTAATAGAAGCGGCACTAGCTAATTCCCCACATGTATAACGATTGCCAAGCCCCTGCTGTTACGTTACTCTAGTTTGGAATGATACTTAGGCCAACCATAAACGACGTATACACATTGAGCATAGCAATTACGCTAGAAAATTTAATCCTAGATACGTGCAATGTGCTTGAAAATTTAGATTTGGACAGTGTTTAGAGAGCGATTGCCGAATCCATTTCGAGGAAGTCATTGCAATGTGGGTCTAAGGCTTACCAAGGAGCTCTACACTAGACGGGGGCTATTTAGATATTCCATTGCTGGCCGCTCTAGAAGAGCTACGGGCCAACAAACTGTAGGACACGACGATTTAAGGTTCGCCATCTGCGAATTTGTCTGAGGAACGAATTCTGCCTAATGGCTTTACTCATTTTCTTGCTTAATTTTGTTACTACCGTAGTAGAATCCACTTATAAATCTGGAGATACTTGCAGGAGAATGTACGGATGGCTCGGGGAAGGGTAGTCCAGATGGGAAACGGAAGACTTGGTGCAAGCATCTAGGTCAGGTACTGCTGATCGTCGATGAACGATTATTTACGAGCTCGCCTCTTCCTCCGGGATGAATGGCTTATCATAATGAAATGTTTGCTAGGGATCTTCAAACCTTTCATTATCCCGCATTCAGGACCCATTTTATTTCTACGTTCGCTTTACCGCCGTTGCTGCAGAATCCGAGTCAGCTCTGACTCAGCTTGATCTTCTTCCCTTCTCGCACAAAGTACAACCTAAAAATCTAAATCTTCAAGCAAGAATATATTGATCAGGTTAAAGCTTCATCTAAGCAGGACGTTCAACACCTTTAATTATACCCTACGCCTCAGAATCACTACTTGGCGTACCTAAAAGGATGTCGAGACTATTCTGTGTCTAGCTGTTAAGTACCTTAAGCTTAGGAGCATCCTTTGCGACAATGTGGGACTATATTCCCACTCTTGAAGAGCTGGAATGTTCCCCGTCCTTTGAATCCCTGATCCGAACTCGTCGTTCTCTTCAGCTTAGTCCGCACCACAAGGTCTATATTTCTTTTGGTTGCCAAGTCGGTTGCGATACGCACACTATACCCCCTGGCTTTCGCAAAATTTCTACATCAATTTCACAAGCTTTGGGAAGATAAAAAGATTCAGAGTGTAAGAGCTCTAGCAGGCACTGCTTTTCCGCCGATTAAATATTTGGCCTTTGAAAAGATGTCTCGTCAAGTGGATATTGTATAATCGTTGGGGCAGTTTCTTCATATCGCTCTCAGCTCCAGCTCGAATAGTGCGTGTGATTCAGGCGCCGTGCATGAGAGCTGATATTGACATAGCAATCTGATAAGTGGGCGAACTGGCGTGGCTGGAACATGAGTGCCAGCAATGCAAGGGGTGTGGAGTCGAACTCAGACCTCACCGTAGGGTGATGGATCCAAGAGCGTTGAATCCTATCAACCTAGGCATCCCACCTTTTAACTGACGACATCGTCTTCAGAATAATTACCAATTGATTGAACGCCTGTTGGTCATCGTTTTGTTCTTCCAATTCCAGCAGTAGGGTTTAAATGCGAATGTACCTAAGGCTTGCAGGAACCCCTTGATTATTTGGTTACCCCGCCTTGTACCTCGTCGTATCTGCAACCACTGTACATGGGATCAAGTCAAGAAATCCTCATCAACACCGCTAAACAGCGATTGACAATGGAAACTGAATTCCTCATTGTCGGTGCCGGACCCGCTGGAGCCTCACTGGGATGTTTTCTGGCACGCTATGGAATCAGCGGGCTCATGATAAGCGCAGCTTCGGGCACTGCTGACACGCCCCGCGCCCACATCAACAACATGGCCGCTCTAGAGACTCTCCGCGACATTGGCCTTTGGGATGATTGCAAGAAATTGGGTGTCCACGGACCAATTATCCGGAACTATCGCTGGTGCGAATCGATGAGCGGAGAAGAGTATGCGCGAAACTTCGCTTGGGGCAATGGCGAGCGAATGGGTGACTATGAGCAAGTTTCACCTTGTCATCACATGGATTTACCGCAATGGCTACTTGAGCCCATACTCGTGAGATACGCAACTGCAAATGGCTTCAAGCTCAGATTCGACACGGAACTCCTCTCTTTTATCCAAGACAAGCCCGATGGAAAGATAACCTGTTCCGTCAAAGACAACATCACAGGAAGCGAGTTTCAAATTGTGACTAAGTATCTATTCGGTGCCGATGGAGGCCGCAGCGTCGTCGCAAAGCAGCTCGATCTTCCAATGACGGTGATTCCTGGTGGTGGCCTCGCTTACAATATCCTAGTTCGAGCTGATCTAGGTCACCTCATGCAACATCGCGAAGGTATTCTCCATTGGTGTCTTCGCCTCCATCGAGACTATCCGTTCATGTTCACGGGACGCATGGTGAAACCTTGGAACGAATGGATGTTTGTGGTCTTTCCAAAAGGACCAGACTCACCTGTTCCATCCTACAGCAATGAAGAATGGGGTAACGTGGTCGCGGACTATATCGATGATCCGAGTGTCGAGGTCAAGGTTTTGAATGTGTCGAAGTGGATGATCAATGAGACGTCCGCTGATAGTATTTCTAAGGGAAATATGTGAGCTTCCTATCCCTACCGCAGGTACTCGATATTAACTATAATCATAGTTTCTGTCTCGGAGATGCTATACACAGACATCCACCAACTCTAGGTATGGGAAGCAACACCAGCATCCAAGACTCATTCAATCTAGCCTGGAAAATTGCTCTCGTCTCCAACGGTGTAGCTTCGCCAAAGCTCCTAGAAACGTACAACGCTGAGCGTCAACCTGTCGGTGCTCAACTCGTCAAACTCTCAAATGATACCCTGCGGAAACACATCGCTGTGTGGATGGCACTGGGGGTCATGCCGCCGGGCAGTCCAGAGAAGCTGCGCCTTGCAACCATCCGAGCACTCAAAGAGAACTCGCCGAAGGGACGGGAGGCCAGAAAGAACCTAAAAGAGAAAGTCGATGACATGCAGCACGAAACGCATGCTCTAGGTATTGAAATGGGTCAGACGTACGTCAGCCGTGCCGTATACTCCAGTGATGAGTTAGGGCCGTATAAATCCGAGGGCAAGGAAGCCGAAGATCCTCAGTTATTCTACACACCTTCAACGTACCCTGGCAGGAGGCTTCCACATGTTTGGCTTAATACTCCAATTCCGGGGAATATGGTGTCTACGCTCGACGTCGCGGGTAAAGGAGGTTTTTCGCTTTTCACTGGAATTGGTGGCGATGGGTGGAAAGCTGCTGCAGAGGGGGTGAGTAAGGAGCTTGGAATGGAAATCAAGAGTGTTAGTATTGGTCCTGGCCAGGATTGGGAAGATGCTTATTTGGACTGGGTAGATAAGCGAGGTGTCCAGGAGGACGGAGCGGTACTTGTGAGGCCGGATTTCTTTGTGGCGTGGAGAGCGAATGAGAGCGGAAATGAGCTCGAGAGGCTAAGAAAGGCCTTGAAGAGTGTTCTTCATCTCAGTTAAAGGGAAATATGTGTTGAGCTGTAGCAGACGGAGTGGGAGGAAGCATGTTGTTGTTGCTTGCTTGGTGAAGCGCGCTCTCTAGAAGAACTATCTAAATAGAGCTAGTCCTAATCAGGACTAGTCTACAAACGCCGATGTTTGTGAGGTCTATCACCTCGATATCCACCCTCCAACAATATGTCAGCTGCCTTCCCTTTATTTCTTCTGGATACAGTAGCCTTTACTTGGTTTGAGATGTAGATAAACCACCATAATCATGATTACTCACACATCTACATTCGTTTTCAAATATAACTCAGACTTCATAAAACCTGATTCCAAGTCTCTATCCTCTATTTTATTTGTTTCTTCATACAATCCTTGGGAGGTTCAGCCTTTGTTGGCGAACACGGTATTAGGCTTTCATTGTCACGTGAAAGCTACGATGGCCGACGCGCGTAATTTCTAGGTCCATTCCACGGTCATCACCATTGTGTAATCATATTTCATATGCTGTTATCACTTTTAATCCTCTATATCAACACCATGTTGTGCACACCTAGATTAAATCACGATACATGCCATCGCTATAGGAATGAAATAAAGGTTTTGGTGCCTTCTAGCCGACTAAAAATTCCCCATCATCCTGAAGATGATGCCTTGACACACCAATGTGTCCCTAGACATCTTCAACCAATACTATGTCCGAAGGATATGAAGATAATTCGATTAAGAGGAAGATCGATGATATCGATCGTCCTTCTACAGCTGGAATTGCTCCGACTAAAAGCGGATCAGATTCTTTCGGCTCTCTATTCGATCCCATACGCAATGCTGAAGAAACCCCCTAAAATCAAGATGTTAGTCTAAGTGAGGGGGTCGCCCAAAACGAAGGTGCTACTCAAAACAACACAGCTGACTCAGCATTGCAACCCAACCTTCCATCCGCCGTCTATTTCATCGAAAACGTCCTACGTCGAGTCCTCATAGTTCCTGACACGGAGTGCCTGCTCTGCTAAGAAATGCTCAATGAAAACGAAGATGTTCTCTACACATCTTGCCATGAGGGTAGGCACAAGCACCACTTTCATTTCGCCTGTTTGACGAACTAGGTGCTTAGTACAAAGACCCAATGAAAACGGAGTCTAGTCTCATAAAATGTGCCAAAAACAAACTGACGGCTGCTGAACAATAACGATCCCATGCCGAGGCCGAGGACTATTATGTGCGCCAGTTAGATTATAGACCTGACGGCCTGCTTATGCTATAGGATATGGTGGATGAGCATGTTCAGCACGCCATGGGGGAGTCCCGGAATATAGGGATCTACGTATATATCATCGGCGAAGTTATAACTGCCTTGCGTCGTAGGTATGACGTGGAAATAATTTGTCCAGAGCATTCTATCTTCGAAGATATGTTGTAAGGTGTCACGGTTATGGAAGGAGACGTCTGGTAGACGTGCAGGTGAGAGCGACTGCTTGTGAAGCTATGGGAAGTTACGACTGCACATTAGAAAGCAGGTTCTTTGAACTTGCATCAACACACAGACACAGAACAATAGACCCTCTTTTACCCTAATATAAGGTTATATGTATCGCACGATCCCTATTATGGATTAGACCTGATATCATGTGATACCTGGAACAGACAGTATAAATAGTCTTGATCCTCCATAGATATTAATCAACACAGTTCTCCTCTTCATCTACCCGATACTTTCCATATATGGCTACGGTTCATCAACGCCGAGAATATCGACAATGAGCCGAGGCGGCATGATGCGCCTAAAAGCGATGCTTCTGATCCATTAGTGGCTTTGTATTTTTGGCTTAGGCATCAGGAGGTGGATCCCCATACTTGGGCCTAGAAATTCGAGAGCAGCAAATAGAACTAGACTTCGATTTGCCCTTTAATCTAAATCACCTTATGGGACTAGGCTACGCCGATCTAGCTGCGTCTAGTGCACCCCAAAGTGCTCCTACAGAATCTCAATCTTCTAAATCTCAAGATTTTAAAGACTATCCGCCTGAATAGTCTAGAAACCGGCTAACTGCACGACATAAACCCGCTCAGCAAGGAACGTCCAACTCCTATCCCCCAAAGCTAGCGTGGGTGTTAAATGGACGAACCTGTAGAAGCCGAAGCCGGACAGTCTGCCGACTCGAAGACTCTAATATAAACAGCATGCCACAATATACGTCGAGGAACCCGAATCCGATGGCAAAGAAGAACAATGTCGTCGTCGTTGCGGCATTCATCCACCTCCGCGATGATCGTTCAAGGAGCCCACGCAAACGTCAGGAAGTTCGAGATTAGATAGCAGGACCTTATGCTATTACAAACGAGGTTTCGAACGTAAAGTGTGCGAAACTGAACAATCAGACTGGTGAAATCTCTTAATGAAGTCTGTGGCGATTCAGGAAGGGATATGAGGAACTGAACTGATTAAGGATGGCCAGCAGGCCATATTAATGTACATAGAAAAAAGGGTATATCGGCTGATATCCGGCGTGATTTGATATCGTGCGACGGTATCCGATGCAGCCTGCAACCGGATAACTTGCTACTATATTGTAGTAGGAAATCGCACTCGGCAGACTCGCCAAATCCCTATTACGAAGTTAATAAGTCAGCTAATGCGCGAGGAACTACCTTACAGCTTTTTGCCTACTTCAGAATGTAAAGCTAATATGTTTCTAATATCAAAATCGATTGTCGATTCCAGTTACTCAAAATTGGAAGTTTGTTAGCTGAGACCTAAATAGGTAATCAGGCACGTCAGGAAGGAAAGAAAGAAAAATTCATGTTGGATAACATGGGCAAACAAGACTCTTCTACTACTCACACTTTGCGCTAGGGTCGAGACGCTCTATTTTAAGACCCGTCTCTTTCCCATTAATGAATTAGGCTGTTTACTTGCCCACTTCTGCCCGTACGAGCGGGATCTATGGACTAGTTGGGCATCAGTATGCTGTTGGGCGCTGCATTTTGATACAGTTGCAGGAAGACAGGTGACTAGTTTTGCCGACTTTTCTTTGTCTTGCGTTCGCGAAGTATGTGTGTGGTTTGTGGCTCAGTATGACGATATCAAAAAACTTGATCTGCCCAGAATAAACGAAATGTTGCGGTTCGATTCATCTGGGGGAGAAGAAACGGGTGAAGATGGCAGACTACCACAGCAACGCGAGGGCGATTATAAATCTGGTCTTTCTCTAGCGAAAAGGAGGCGGATAATTGCAGATGAGGAACAGATTGTTCAGTCGGACGAATAGCCATGGGAACTATATTAAATAGCTAAAGTAGATGAAGATTTTTACTGGAATATGGGAAAAGAATTTCACTTTGACGCCATTTCAATCAATGTTCAGGGGTGGCTTTAATCAAAGCACGAGTTCGACTTCCCCAAATATTTACGTACTGGTAGAACTGTCATTACTCTCTATCAATCTAATAGAACCAATTCTTGAGACGAAAATACATCCCTATATAGAGTACAATACTTCTAGAAGTATACCACAATACGCCCCCGTTAAATCAATTACATATCTACAAAATTAAGTCCAAACTATATTTTACCTAAGGGTTACCAGAAGTATGTTCGTCAAAGGACCAGATGAGGCTTCTAATTGGTTAAACTGTGCCGTTAACGACCACGTGACTAAAACCTCCCGGCAACCTATAGTGTACCCACCAACCTAAATATAGACCAGATTATCACAGCCACTCGCTGGCCGTACGACTCTCGCCTACTATCCAATCATCTCCCACAGCCATCTTTGCCCTTCTTAACCAGACTAGGTATCTAGCCTGTTTTATCATTTCGTAGCCACAAAGGATACATCTTATTAATTCTACTAAAGTAGTAGTCTGTATAAATACTGTACATTGGAAGGATGGCCGAGCGGTTAAGGCGTTGTGTTTAGGCTTACTAAGCTTAAATCCCGCAATGGGAAACCTCGTGGGTTCGAATCCCACTCCTTTCAATTCTTTTGCCCCTCCGTTGGGAGGATGGTTGATGATTCTCACCCCTTCTCTTTTGCTCTATAAGCTAATTGGATGGATGAGCAAAGATTTTTGCGGAGGTATATGCCGTCAGAATAAGTTAGTGGGGGGTCGCCTAATGTTGAATATTTTTTGTTGCTTACAAGCCTGTTTGGGTACGGACAGATTTCGAAAGAATGTGGGAAATATAAAGAAGGGAAATTGGTTTGATATTTGATATTTGATCGCGCAAGCAGATGTGCTGCCTATTTTCGTGGTTAAAAAGACTGTGGTAAAGTCGTTTAGTATGGTAGACCCGAGCCTCTCGTCCCGCACAACACCAACAACTCAATCCCATATCCGGAAAAAAACCAAACAACAGCACAAATTTCTCCTTCGCAGCCATCTAGCCCCGAGAGCCTATCCCCAGACCAACATAACCTAAAACACATCTCCCGGGGTAAGGCATGCCCGACCCATCGGCTCGGGATGACCTCCTCCTCTCCGTACGTACTACATGCCCCTCTCCAAACCTTGGAACCTGGCATCTTAAGCCCACCCATAAACAAAACCAATGGTCTCTATCCCCTTAAGCACGTCCGCATTTTCATTCAAGGAGCCTTCCCCAAGATTCCAATTACCACAGCACATCTCATTTAAACCAGCCCACCTTACAGACCATTTCATTTTTATTCTCCACTACCTTCCCACACCCTCCACTTCAGCCCTAAACCACAACATCGCCCACACTACATAGCCCGACATCCCCTCCCGCACACCCATTCCGTCTTCCTCCACGCCTAGTTTCCGACAACATCCTCATCTACAACTTTCTTCAAGCTCCGTAAACTAGCTGTCCTCGCCCTCTCGACAATCCACCGGTCCTCCCTATCCCTTCATTCTATGAAATCCACCCTCTCAAGTACCCCCAACCTGACAACCAAAGCTCCAATCCTCCCTCCGCAACGCATGTCAAACCTTCGGCCCCAAAAGCCGCCAATACACCGACATCGTCACCCTAATCACTGAACACATGTCCAAAACCCGAAAAGGATCACAGCAAGAAATCAACGATTTGATTTCGCGAATGAGCGAGGTGGGGATACGTGGAGATGATAGATAATGGGAAGGGGGTGGATGAGGATGAAGTAGGACAAGCAGCACGGACATTCCTATCTATACGTTGCCACTCGAAAAAGTATCCGCACGACAAACCGGATGACAGCCTGAAGAGACGATGGGAAAGCATGTAAAAATGGGTATAATCATAATATATTCACCTCACCTCACCCACCACCCACCACTCTCCTCTCTAGACCTCCAAACCTATGTACAGAGATCCTTAAGGGGGGAGTCGACTATACAACACCCCACCCACCGTATGCTTCCCTCTTCTCAGGCAGTGCACCAGTCCACATTCACACATCGTGCCGTCCTCCCCGCAACCGTCCTTCCCCTACCCATCCACTCCCAAACCTGAAAGAACATATCCAACATCACCTAGCCCAAACCCCAGATACCCCCCGAAACCTCAACGAAGGAGAAGAAAAAGGAACGCCGAGAAATGCGGTTTCCAACAGACTCTCTTCGCGCCAGAAAAAAGAAAATTAGCTAGCACAAACGGCAAGCCCCATCTGCTTCGCATCGCACCCCGTACGCCGTTCGAATACTGTGCCAATGGTATATGAGGAAAGCGCAGACAGTCTGCCGCCATCTTCGGCGTTTGGCGAGCTTCACGTGGAATGAAGCGAACGCTAGGTCCTCTATTTCCTTGGACCCTCATCCCCAGCGCGCTGTGCAGCTCTGCGCGCAGCACGTGGTATACAGGCCCGCCCTTATCTATCAAGCCTATACCATCTCTTCCCGCATCATCCTTCTTCCTATATCCTCATTCTCATCCTCATTCAGAATATCTCTTCCCTGTAACCTATATAGGGTCAAAAAAAATCCAAAAAAAATCCAATCATCCATCTCTGACACGACCTCTCACTCAATAAGCGGTTTCCTGACGCCACCTACAATCGCCATGCCCAGCGCCCGCAATCCATGCGGGTCATTACTCCTGACAATCGTGCTGGCCGGCAACATGGGATTATCGGGTGAGACGTGCGCCGCGTCTTTGGCGGCCTGTTCGATGGCTTCCATTTCCTCTTTGCAGCCCGTATGGTCGAAGGGACAAACAACGATAGGTTGCCTAAGCAGAATATCTCTAGCGCTCGACATCTGAGCCTACAAAACAATCAGCACTCCATACAGCCCACTCAACCCACTCTGAATCCATTACACATGTATAGTATCTTACCTTGACCGTCAAATAATACTCAATCTTATACAGCGTCCCTGTCGTCGTAAACCCGCTAACGGCATACATGGGAAACTCCTTCTTCCCCCTCGGAATCACCCCCTCATTATCCCTCAAATCCTTCGCCGGGAACACCAAGCCTAGATTCGTGAAATAGCCCGCATCGGGCATCTTGACGCCTACCGCTTGCGTCGTCTTAGCGAGCGTCTTAACTTTGCGCGTCGGCTCATCGCCTTCGTGGTTGAATATAATCTCCTCATCGATGCCTACGGTGATTTTCTGTATCGTTACCTTCTTCGCCTTGTTCAGCCAGTCCGGGTTGGGACTAAGCTTGATATACACCGAGACCGGGTCCAGGGGCCCATAGCTCCAACGCGGCAACGAGATGCCGAGGGTGACGAGGTGGTCGGTAACGCGTTCAGCGGACTCGGGTCGGTTGTACATGCCAAAAGTAGACAATGTATCGTATCTGCTAATGGGGACGGGGAATGCGTATTTCTTCTGCTCCGAGTGGCCCTGCTGCACTGTGACTACTAACTCGTAATACGTCTCAGCCGTGCGACTGGGCAGCTGGAGGCTCGCCGGGGGTACACGGCGGGCAACTTCTTCGCCGCCCCGGCCGTAGGGAATGAATATTACAAAGGGGAGGTCCATGGATAATACGGATTCAGACTCTTTGCCTGCAGGACAGCGGAAGAGGAGCATTTCTTTGCCGACAATGTCTGTGATTTCCTTGCGGGGGGCAGCGAGGTGCTTCTTGGTGACAGAGTCAGCAGCGGGATGGATCGTTTCACGGCGTTGGAGACATATCGTGACGAGGGAGACGGTGACGGGAGCAGAGATGCCGACTAAAGGTCTGATTTCGACTTTGCCTTCTATTCGCGGCTGGGGACGTTGTTAGCTGGTGTGCGCTGATAATAGAATAGTAAACAGCAAATCTACGGCGCTGTGCCATTCCTATCGAATACCCTCCTGCCCTCTGATTCTGTTGAAGCAGTGAATTTACTAGTAAAGTAATCCCAATCCCAAAGCAGCGCAAAGCGCCAAACAGTCCAGAAAACTCGGAACCTACCAGCGTCGCACTGATTCCCGGATAGCCAACCAAAAAATTGCTATTCGGCGGCCCCGAGACCCTCACAAAGGCTGACATGTTCTCTCGCTTTGATCAGACTTGGATCGCCCTCGTGGCCCGTCCGCAAGCCTCCTCATTCGTCCGTCCGCAACTGTGGCAGTCTCTGCGCAGAGACGCTTGCTCTTGCGGCTCCAGCTTGATTCCCCGGTGTGTGAGCGCGGCGCAGCGTCGGCGGTGTTCGGCGTACGGTGTGGTGTTGGGTGGGTGGTGGGAATGTAGGTAGCCTCCCGGTTGCGGGCAGTGTGGGGTTCGCGATGGAGCGGCTGGAATGCTGCTTTCGAGCTGTGGAGCTGGCGGGGTAGCGATGCGGGTGGGCAGGCGGTCGCACAGACGAGGGCGCAAGACAGCGAGCGTGGACGGCGTGGGTATGTAGGAATGGTGGGTGGATGTGAATGTGGTGGTGAAGTGATGTTCGTCGTAGGGCTGGCGTCGTGGGCGCGGAGAGCTCAGGTGGTGATAGGCTAAGCTCTGGGCCCTGCTTGTGTCCTCGTAATGAGTATCTCGCAGATCGGCCAGCTAAGGGTCGTGCTAGCCGCGAGCTGGATAATTATGTCTTGAGACGGCGCGAGTACAAAGGATATGTAGGATACGTATAGCGAGTGCGTGTGTGCGGCGCAATGGGTAACCTGACGGGCCGGCTCGGGAGGTGAGGTTGGCCACAAGCTGGGGAAACATGCCAGTAGCAGTCCAGGTGGTGTCCGAGTTGGGGCCTTCCATTGGTACTGGCACAGCCTGGCATACATAGTCTACTAGCCTACGCACAGGGGCCTGCGAGCTGAGCCATCTCGTCATTCTCACTCGAGTTCTCCCTCCTCTCAGCACCGCCCAACCCACCACCGCGTACGCAGGGCCATACATATCCCGATCTCACACTTGGCTAGTCGATGCGGGAGGAGCTATAGCTGCACCATGTCTGTCACAGTCAGTCCCGTCTCCCGTACTCCCGTCCATCTCCATCTCGTGTTTGCTCCATCTCCCTCCACTCAGCACGAGCTCCCGTCAATTCTCCGACCCGACCACCGCCACCAGCCCCGATCTGATCTACTTCGGCCACTATTTCTCACCCTTTACTACGCTGGTCTCACCTCTCAACCCACCCTCCAATCCTCCCCTTCTCCAATTCCCAAAAAGCTAACCGGCCCAGCTACACACAACTAAAGGCCCCCTAAAACTCGAGCTCTTCTGCTCCACCACCCCGCGCACTACCGAAAACTTCCTCGCCCTCTGCGCCTCCTCCTTCTACGACCATTCCCCCATCCACCGCCTAATCCCCTCCTTCATCCTGCAGACCGGCTCGCCCGCCTCCGACCCCAAATCCAAGACCTCTGTCTCCATTTACCAGACACCCTCCCGCCTCTTCGACGACGAGATCCGGCCAGCGCTCCGGCACAACGCGCGCGGGGTCGTTAGCATGGCCAACAAAGGGCCGAACACGAATGGTTCGCAATTCTTCATTACGCTAGCCCCCGCTCCGCATCTGGATGGGAAGAACACCGTGTTTGGCAAAGTGATTGATGGGTGGGAGACCTTGGACGAGATTGAGGGGTTGGAGGTGGATAAGAAGAATAGACCCAAGGAGCGCGTAGTTATTGAGCGGGTGGAGATTCATGCGAATCCGTTGGCTGGATGAATGACACATTCTTTACGGAAAAGGTGCCTGGTTAGAAAAAAAATAAAGCCAGAGATAGCTAGCTTTGCCGGCTCCGGGGGACGACGAGACGGGTTGATAATACGTGTTCGTGGCCCTGGAGCAGTCATATTAGGCTGCGCATAACAAGACCAACCTTCGGACATACGACGGTGATGGGAAAACAAGTATATGTGAGTAAGACATAAGTCTATTCCAGCCACAAAACCATGGTATCTACCAACCAAGATCAACCGCAATCGAATGCTTCAAACCCCTTACGCCCCATTCGTCGTTGCGCCATTCGCCTGCACCGTCTCCGCATCCTGCTCATACCCCTCCGTCTTGATATCCTTCAATCCAAGATGCTCCTCCTCTTCATCTGTTCGCTCATAGTCCTCCACCTTCATCTGTGCGTCCGGCTCCGGCGCTGTAAAACTTTGGACGTAGCTACTAGCTAGAGGATCCTCCAGGACAATGGTGAACTTGACTTCGCCCTTGATAGCGGCTGAGAGCTGATTGAAGAAGGAATCCCACTTATCCCTAGTGGCGGTATCCATAGAATCCCCGCCGTCGCCGGTGTCGAAGATCGAAGAATGCAAATCATCTCGAACTTGTGTCAGAATACCTTCTACAGTAGTAAATCGTCCGCCTAATGTTCCCGGCTCGACACTAAGGTTGAGTTCCGGGCATGACATTGCGCATGACTCGGCCTTCAGAATATCTCTAGACAGATCTTCCTTCGTGTCGACGGAGAGGGTGATTCGTCGGCCGAGCTCAGGTACTTCGCCGCCCGTCTTGACCTCGTTGCTGCGATCTGCCGGCAATTAGCGCATTGCATTTTTTTCAATCAGTGCTATGCAACTTACATCCGCAGTGTTCGCAAACAGTGCTCATTAGCACCACCTGCTTGAAAAAAGGAATATTAACCATCTTCATGTTCGTGGTGCAAGGTTTCGTGCATCCCGGACAGCTTGCTGGGAATGAGTAGACCTGATTCTCTACGATGTCCTCGTCCGCATTGTTGACCATGGGCTCAGCCGGCATCTCTGGGTACATTTGCGTAGCGTGGTATTCTGGACGAATCTCTGTGCCCGGCGCCTCGGTTGGCACAGCATCTCCTAAACCGAGGGCTGCATTCTGTTCGACTGTGCGCGGATATTCGTGTCTCGAGTATTTGCCCGAAGAGAGTTGTGTTGGGGGCTCAATCGAAGAGTTTCCTGCAGGATCGTCTATCGATATTGTAAATGGGAGCCTCGCTCCACTCGCCATATAGCTAATCGATTGTATTACTCCCTGAATCTTTTCGTAGACCTCCGGCATGACCGTCTTCCTCTCATCCTGCTTCTGCTCAAGATCCTGCGCCACCATATTCAAAATACCTTCTACATTTGTAAGCTGCCCTCTACCTGGCGGAATCTCAAGATCGATATCCTCTATCCTGAATATCGCAGTATCGCTCTTGATAATCTGCCGACTTATATCATCCGGGCGGTCGACTCTGAGGGTGTACTTAATGCCTCGCTGTTGAATCTCCCCGGCTGGCTGGATTTCGTTGTTCTTGAAGTTGCAGTGTGGGCATTCAAAGGACATTATGACAATCTCGCGGAAGTAGGGAATTTTTGTTAGGAGAAGTCGCGTAACGCCCTAGATAGGTAAGTATAGGCTAATAATGTGATAGCGGTGAGAACCTACGTTTTCGTGGCAGTTCATGCACAAGCTCTCGATCTCGTCGACGACCTTGGTGCCGTCTTCGCCGCCCTGCTGTGCGCTGGCTTCGGCAACTTTCCGGCCCATGTCCTCAAAAAGATCCTGTGCCAGACTTTTGTGTTCCATCCTGTGATACGCAAATTTCTGCTTAAGCATAGAAAGGGGTATTGTCCAGAAATGTGTGGTGTTGGTTCTAGTTGGAGTGACGAATATGCGAAAGTTTTTGAGCCCCGCGGCGTTTGGCGGGGTTCTGGCGGGTTCGCTCCCCCCTGTCGACTCCAGCCCTATCATTCACATTACTCACTTCATAAAGTCCATCAGATCGAGTCCCAACCCTCCCACTTGGCCCAACGGCGGTGCTTTGCTCTTTGCAAGCATTGCCTGGAGCCCACCTTTTCGGGATTTGGCTCTCTGTTTACTGTTTGCATTGGCCGACTTGCTAACTTTGCCGCTGTCGTCCTTTTTAGCTGTGCTATCGATTGATTGGACGGCAGAACCATGAGTCGTCTTCCTAAGATGATTTGGCATCATTGTATATAGTGGCTGTACGGTGTTTCGGTTGCATCTTGAGCATGAGTAGACCATCACCTTATCCGATCTGGTAGATTGCTTCAACGTGTCCTTTTTGCGGCGTTCAGGAAGCTTTTCCTTGCGAGTCTCCCGTGTCACATCGCATGATAATCCGGGTACCATCAGATTCCCGCAGGCACCGCAGACCTCGCGGCAGAGTGCATCCCATGCCTTCCTCGAGGATTCCAGGTCCGCATCGTGGGAAATTAGCAGCCTGTCACGCTCGGCACCGAAAAATGCTGCAGTTGCTGGGGATGGGATTGCTAGCAAATATGATGCTTCTTTGAGGAACTTCAACCTCGACTCGAGGCTATCTGCTGTGGTCATTGATGCGTTGTTTGAGTGATATGAGGAAGATGCAATTTGCTGTAGAAATTCTGAAGCTCTGTGCACGTGTCGGTAGCCAAACGCCGACCTCCGACGCTAGCGGGGAGAAGCAGCCTCCTCCATAACAACGGGGGCATAATCATTTTCACAATGGCCTCACCTCACTGCGAACTTTGGTCGCGAAATTGCGCATATATCTTATCCGGACGATTTTTGTCTCCGCAGTAGCGGTATCTCCAGCACTCCCTTTCTCTGTGCGGCGAAAACAAGCGACCTCTTCGAGCCCGTCCCTAGGGCGCGAAACAATCACCTTCCGAACTACGACTATGGCGTCAGCTTTAGTGAGCGAGGGTGGAATACGTATAGCAATCGAGGGTTGCGGCCATGGAACTCTTCATGCCATATATGCTTCCATTGCCAAAGCATGCGAATTGAAAGGCTGGGACGGGGTGGATCTATTGATCATTGGTGGAGACTTTCAGGTACATTCAAGTCCGCGTTTTATCAGCAAAGCTGACAGTATCAGGCAGTCCGCAACGCCTATGACCTAAAAGCTGTCGCGATGCCAGAGAAATACCGTGAGATGGCCGACTTCCATGAGTACTACTCCGGCGCACGCACTGCTCCGTATCAGACCATCTTCGTGGGAGGCAACCATGAGGCGAGCAATTACTTGTGGGAGCTATTCTACGGAGGATGGGTTGCGCCTAGGATGTACTACGTGGGTGCTGCGAACGTAATCCGCCTTGGGCCGCTCCGTATTGCTGGTTTGTCAGGCATCTGGAAGGGCTACGACTACAAGAAGCCGCACTTCGAACGCCTCCCATACAATGATAGTGATGTCAGGACTATCTACCATGTTAGGGAGTGGGATACACGCAAGCTGCTTCAAGTCCGATCCCAGGTCGACATTGGCATCTCTCACGACTGGCCACGAGGCATGGAATGGAAGGGTGATCATCGACAGCTCTTCAAGTTCAAGCCACACTTCGAGCAAGGGGCCAAGGACGGGACCCTAGGCAACGTCGCTGCAACAAAGGTCTTGGAACACCTGCGACCTCCGTACTGGTTCAGTGCTCATATGCATGCCAAGTATGCTGCTGTTTGGGAGCACGAGAGCGCGTCCAAGTTAGAACCAGATGTCAAAGAAGATCCAGCTGTTGTCACGAGCAAAGGTAAGATAGACTTGGACTTGGATCATGCGTCTAGTATACCTGTCGTAATACCAAAGAACAACGCCGAAATCGATCTCGACCTCGGTGACGATGATATGCTACAGCCTTCAGCCCAGGAAATAGAGCAGCAAGTGATCCACGGCAAGCCACAGAATGGTGCAACTACGGAGTCCGAAGAACTTCCACAAGATATCAGAGGTCTTCTACCGGAGTCGTTCGCAAAACCACCGGCCGTAACTCCGACAACATTACCGTTTCCTCCAGACATCACCAACACAACCACCCGCTTCCTAGCCCTAGACAAATGCTTACCGAACCGGCACTTTCTCCAACTCATGGAAGTAAGCCCACATACTGCATCAGAATTTAAACGTCCCCTCCGACTAGAATACGATAAAGAATGGCTGGCCATCATTCGAGTTTTCTCCGGTGATCTACAACTTGGCGACCCTGAAGCACAGGTCCCTGCAGATAAAGGCGATGCATTCTACCGTCCTCTAATCGAGAAAGAGATGGAATGGGTGGAGGAGAACATAGTTAAACCGGGAAAGATGGTAATACCCGAGGACTTCGCTCAAACGGCGCCGGTTTACGATCCTTCGATGGGCATTCGTGTTACCGGCTTACCGCAAGAATACACCAATCCGCATACCCAAGCATTCTGCAACCTACTACAGATTCCCAACCCTTTCCATACGTCAGAGGAAGAACGAGCGCAAATGATGCGACAGGGTCCTCGACCTGATGCGGGTGACCGAAATCGTGGAGGCGGGCGTGGAGGGTTCAGGGCAGGTCAACGTAGTCGGGGTCAAGGTCGCGGCGGGCGTGGCGGCCGAGGGCGCGGCCGCTGGTGAATTAGACAACCTTGGTTGCGCGTCCAGCGCTATTGCAATGGTACACTCTGCAATACATCATATATGACGAAATAGGCAACACCGACCATGATGCCTAGTACAAATAGCAGCCTACGGCAGATAGTCGAGCCATCTTGACGCGTCGATAGTCTGAAGTGACGGATCTGCCTAATACAGTAAATTGGAAACAGTTGCAATAAGGGACCGCTCTTCGGGGTGCATTAGAACAAGAAGAGTTACTACGGTAAATAAATGGGTGCTGCGCAATGGTGTCGTCGGGCGGACATTGTGCGACGAAGTCCAAGTATTGCATGTAGCGCAAAAGATGATGGATGGCAAAAGTAGCCGACAACTCTGGCATTTTGTTCGCGCTGGAGAAGGAAGGTTTAGCCACGGAGCGCGCTGGAGTGGTCAGCGGGCTTAGGAAGAGCGTGGGTGCGGATATCGACGTCATTGGATGTATGCGCAGGCGAATACGGAGTGAATGTCCTCGTGCTCGACAGACTCTACTTGCAGCAGACAGATGAAGAGGAAGGATTATTGATGGATGGGCAGATGGATGATGGGTCTGCGGGCGATGAGTAGCAGATTCGCCGGCTGAAGAGTGGCTACCATGCGCGCGGTCTCAATATCAAGTCGCAGGTCGTACAGTATAGCCAACCGACATCGTCGAGCCTGAGGCGCCAGTAGTCGAGTCACAACGGTTGATCAACGCGCCGATCCGTTGCGTGTCGCGGGAGGTTATCGACTCTTCGACAGATTGTGGCGAGAGAGTTGCGCAACCCACAGACGTAGACGGTCGCAATCGTCCCTTCGGCTGTTGTCGGCCGGTCGAGAATCCTAGAGCCCAATCTCTCATCCGGCCGTTTCCTCTGCGATACTAAAGCTGTCCGAGGCGTTCTGGCAGGGCTATTTCTGGAGCATAGTACGGGAGGAGCAGGCTCTGGAGGATTCTTGGACCGGCTCTGTCCGGCGGCAGGGCAGGTGAAGGGCAGGCGATTGTCAGCGGCCCTGGCCCGTGCGCGCATCCAGACACAACCACCTCCGTCATCCCTGCACTACAGCCCAATGCCATGGGTCCAGATGGGTCGCGATCGGCATCGTTGGACCCTGGATTCGCATCCGCGCACACACAGACACACACAGACCCCGGACCCCCGCGGTGAATGGCTCTGCCCGCGTGCTCCTCCATCCAGACTTTAAATGTCTGCCTCCTCCCCTACCTTTCTAGACCACCGTGTCCCCTTTAACCACCTAATACACCATTCGTTTTAGGACCCCAAGCAGGCGCCTCCAATACTTGCTGTCACGCTATCGATAGTCGCTAGCCCCTGAGACGTTTGGCCGCTCCAGACCAGGCCCCACCAGTTTTGAAATACTTCAATACCCCTTAACCATCGTTTCACTACCGCTACCGCATCTTCCAACTTCGCTCTCGCATCCTTCAGTATATTAAATTGGTCCCCTCCAGCCTCGTTCTACGCTCCCCCAAATCATTCAGTCGGACTACACACATACCTTAATACCAAGTCGTTCTCGCAACATCCACCTACCAGTCACAACAACAATGACATCCAAATTCACCGAGATCCTCGAACCATCCGAGGCCCCCACCTACACACACCCACACCTCAATGTCTCCCTCGAGGACATACTCGCCGAGGAAGGCCGCAAGCGCTCCGGCTCCGAGTCCTCAACTAGCTCGCAGCACGACGATAACTCGGGAAGCGATACCCCCAAGTCGCCAACGGATCTCGGCAAAGCGAAGAGTCTGCGGCGCAGGGCTTTTACGTTTGGGAATAAGAAGGGGAGGCGTACGTCTTGAAGGGATGGGGACAGTGCGTTTGGTTATTTGATGGACCGATTGATTGAATAAAGACGTCAGCCCGAGTGTAGAAGACGCGAATATCCTCTACGGCGATTTGCGAGACAAACCGATGCTCCCGGAAGTCTTTACGGAGACATGACCGAGCGGGAAGAGGAGAGAAACGACGAGTCGAGTCGAGTCGATCGAGGCTGTGTAATGGCAGGCTTGGAACGGACGAGGGGAAAATCTATACGCGTGAACGCTGTCGATTGTAGCACCCGCAGTGTGCTGGCTTGTTTAAGTTTTATAAATATTTTCTTATACATTGTTATACCCATCTGATATCCGATCGATGGCAAGAAAGAACGGAAGAAACATAGGTTTATTGTATATGATGATGGATACACAAAAGTCGAAGCGTTGATATCAGTGTTTTAATTGAAGTAATTTGATTTCTTGACATGCTGTGAGAATTGTTTGGAGTGAGAATGGTGTATACCTAGATGTAGTACTTTTGTGTGAGTCGTAGTTTGTGAGGACGGGGCTGAGTGCGCGTGGTGGTCTGTGTGCGTGGTGTGCGTCTGCGGTCTAGATACACTCTCCCCGCCGACTAACTGAATTAGGGACGGTATTTGCGTTTTCTATACGCCCAGTGTTCACGAAAGTTAGCCTTGGCTGATTGTTGCCCCTTCGCCCCCTTTAGCAAGAAAAAACTATACAGATTCCCAAAGCAGACCTTCAAAAGCCTGGGAGATCGCAGAACACTGCACCTACTCGTCGGCACATTACAAGAAACTCATACTGTTCTATTCACCCATCATCACGCATCGCCAGTACTTGTATACCAGAATATCATTCAAGAGTCCCAACCCAGGTATCATATCGCCGCGTAAACGCATCAATCATACGAATCGTTCCCCCATCCCCTCTCCCCACAAATTTCGTAGCCCGCAGCGTGGCATTCCGAAGCCCTTATTTCTTCCCCGACTTCTTAATCCCCTGCTGCCCAGAATTCATCGGGCCCTTACCCTTCGCCTTTGCCGCCATTTCATCGCGGGCTTTTTTATCTGCAAAGTTCTCAGCTTCGGTTTCGCGGATGATGTCGTAGGAAGGAAGGAAGAGGCTTTCACTCACCGGCTTGCTGCTTTGCCTTAAAGGCGAGGTCATCTTCGTCGAGATCCTGTTGCTTCTTCTTGGGCTTCTTGTTGTGGATTGGGTTGGTACCGGCTGTTCGCTGTCAGCGTTCGTCGCTCCATGGATCTCTGTCCCGCGAAGCGGGATGGTAAGTCGGATTGGTGGGAGGGGGAAGGGGTGTCGTACTTCCTTGTCCTGAGGGCATTTTGGCGGAAGTGACGGGTATAGGGTTTGGGAGCGATTTTGGTAGAATGGGAAATTTGTTGTTGCTGTGAAGGATGGCAGCTCGCCGTGGTGGGCGAGAAGGGTCTGGATGCAGGGCTGCCCGAAGTGGCTGGGGTCCTAGAGTGTGGCTTATCGCGTGACTTACAGTGCTGAAGTGTGGCGCAGATCTAGGCGACAAAAGTCCGTCTCCAAATAATCGCAGCATTCCAAGATTGGACACCAACCGAAACTACTATCCCTAGACTAGTCTCACCACAAATTCTTACCTTCGATCCCATGTGTACGTCGCCTTCCTACTCGCTATGCTCTCGCTCAAACCGATGAACCCCAACTGATTGCTCTCCCCGCTAGTCCCGGCAACATGCCCACCATTCTCGGTACCCGATACAGTGTGCTCTCACACCACTGAAAGTCAAGATCCAGAAATTCGTGGGCCTCATCTACGTGCTGCGCACCGAATTTGAACATCTCGAATCTATTCAGAGAAGGCACCCATCTTGGACCGGCAGGGCAGACAATCCAGACCGCACCGCTGGACACCAGTAAAACCCATAGGACTAGCAGAGCTAGAACAATCTTCCAAGAAACAACTCCTTTAGTGAGGTATATTCGTGTTTCGAAGGTGTATAGACTGCCATGCCATGGGTTGACCGCGCCTTCCCTCATGAGCTGGATCACGCTTTCACCAAGCAGCTTGTACACGGCAAGTTGCAAATCCTTGGTCAGAGCATAATATTGTCTGACGGGAGAATTCTCGCTGCTCCAGTCGCGATCGCCTGGAGGTAAAGCACCAGAATTAATTGCTGTGTACAGAGCAATCCAGGACTCATCGTACTCAGTCGAACAAGCTCCGGTCTCTAGAGTGGTCTCGCTTAGGATTTCGACAGTGCCGTCATTGAGCTGGAGGTTGTCGATGTCCCTGGCAAGGGCTTGCAATGCTAGGACTTGTGGGGCGCCGACATCGTGCTGGTTTGCCTGGGAGGAAAAGTTGTTCAGCTCGCGGTTAGACGCAACTTTGGAAGTACAGAACTCTGAAAACGCCCACTGTGCTGGTTCTAGTGTTGCATAGCCTACCGTAGCGGTGATATCGCAGTGGATAGATATGCCAGCGAAGTCGACAATTTCTTGCGGAAATTCGGGAGTAAGAGGGTGATCCATAATTTCAATGGGGCCAGGATACTATTGACCAGTCAAGTCGGCTAGAACCGTATCGTTCAGTCGCATGCTACTTTCCCAGAGGAAGAACTCCAATATGGCAGTAGTAGTCTCTTCATAGGACCGGTCGTTGAACATACCGTCATACTTTGATAGATCATAGCTGTGATTTTTGACGAATGGACTATCCAACCCAAACTCGGTGACGTACGTGCCGTCTACGACTACAATGAATGAGAAATGGGCAAGATGGCCACTTCTGCTTGTCTTGTTTGTCGAGTGCGGAAATCAGATATTAGCCGCACAGCCATCATTTCATCCTCCTCATATACCAACAGCGATTATGTGGGTCTAAATCCGTACAGCTCGCAATGAGGCTTACTCCTAGTTGCACAAAACCCGTAGTTACGCTGATTAATGGAGTAGGTGAGTTTGTCAACAAGAATCATTTGCAACTAGTTCTTCTGGACGGGCATGCAAGAAATATTGGACCAAGCGCCCCAAGCTCTCCCAGATACAGCTTTACGGACAGCTGGCCCTGCGAAGAACTCGATGTGATCGGCGTGCCGGGATACTTTGTCGTTGAAATACGTCTCAGACACGCCTTCAGGCCCATGTGGCGCGTAGAGTAATGAACCAACTGACGGAGAAGTTGATCTGCTGGACTACCATAAGCTTCAGATCTCTCTCTGCACGTCTATCAGGCTTCTTTGATTGAATGTGGTCTCATTCGGATCGTATATGTGATGAACAAAAAGGCCGACCTTCTTGCTGCTAAAGCATGAAGGCTTATATAGGTGATAATTCCGGCTGACAGTATATTATCGCATGGATATTGGTGCGAGTTATAACGTTGTTGACTTTCATGGTAAGACCGCTCAATGGAAGTGCAATAAACAGCAACAGCATATTAAAAGCTCAAGGCGTACCAAAGTGTTCCTGGTCGTGATATCGATTCTTTCCTGGATGGTTTCCGACGCCAGAAGATGGCGAGAATCTGCCCGCGAATCGCGCGTGGCCACCATAGAGGATTTCCCCATTTGTTGTCGGTATGCCACATCAAATGCATTGCAGCCGTAGGTTCAAGGCGAGAGTTCATGAGGGTAGCAGCCTCGATATTGCTAAGACCAGCTTTTGCCCAATAGAGCGCAAACACGATGGTGACGAACTGTCTCAAAACAGACTTTAGAAAGAAATTGGCCTAACAAGATTGTGTCCATCCATGCCGGGTATCCAACAGAAATGACTTACCCAGAGGTAGAAAACCCATCGAACTTAAACTTTGACAGCATCCACGATGTCGTTCGACGAAGCATTGTTGAGTAAAGTAAAACATATGAAGGCAAAGAAGCCCACAGCTAGTAAAGAGCCTACAAAGGTTAAGAAACTTCCCCATGAGTACCTTTTGAGATGACAAATCGCAGGCACTGTGGTATATTGATGCTGGTTGGTGACTATGTAGGGCTACGAAGGGGTAAGTGTAGAAGGGAAAGTCGACGAGGCCAATGCTGGTGATGCTGGTATGTAGGCTGGAAGGCTCATTTTTTAGAGTTCGTTCCTCAACTAATGCGCGGAAATCATAAGCTGCCGTGGCCGAGGCATGGGAATATTCTATGGCAGCCTCACACAGGCTTCAGCCTTTTCAATGAAACCACAATGTGTGGCTCAGAGCTCGCGAAACGAAGGATGGGGCTAGATAGCGAATTAAACACGTCGACGATCTACAAGGAGATACTGCGAGGCTACAATCGAATGCAGAGCAGAGGCCAAACAACAACGAATGTGAAGTATGTCGAGTCAATGATTGGGGTGGCCGATGAGGATGCGACGTTTCAGCGAGGCGAACTTCAGCACCCCGCGCGAATTTTGAGATGGCTACATGATTTCTACAGATTTTGCCACGTCCTTTTCCTGACATTGCGAACAACATCGACCACGGATATGATGCCTGCTGCATCCAAGGGTTCTTGTCAATTAATAATTATAGTCATGTTGCAGATGGATGAGTCAATGGCTCTCTGTAGGCCTTGCTATATTGATTTTCCTGTGCCTTCAGCCATCTCGAATAGTGCCTGGGTCAGCTATTTACCAAGTCCACCGTGCTTTAGGAAATTCAAATTCAACCACGGAATTAGGCCAAGACCATTTTGATAATGTGAGGGGGCGGTTGCGTGGAGGTCGCATCTCTCCGTCCTGCCTCCTCAAGCTTTTAGTTGCCCAGCTTCATTAAGCGTTCCAACCCTAATTCATGAAGGTGGGTACGTATCGCACGATGCTACTCAAGCGACCACTCCACTCTCATCGGAAAGCATTGAACAGCGATAGGCGCTTAATGCTCCACTAGACCGGTGCCCGCCGCTATCAGCTTCGATCGTCTCTTCGCCAGGATACGTAGTGTAAAACTAATGCCCACCTCAACATTGCGAGATGCCAAACGCGGCCATAGAAACAAGATTTCTTCACATTAGCCAAACGGCTCCCTCAAGCCCTTCCGCAAAGCTTCTTCGTCTATAAGGCAGGGGTTACTTGCCGACCGATATCGCAGTTCAGGACGAAGCGCTCTATAGATAGGGAGCCTCCTCCGTACATGCAGTCTGGGCGCGCAAGGATAGTAACACGGATACCCAAGCTAAAAGCTTAGTCTCCGTATCGTTCCCTCCTTAGTCCGTCCTTCATCCCTAAATAAACCGACTCTAGTCGAATCCAGTTGCGCTCTCCATTGGTGGAAAATTAGAAATGTGGAATGGGACAAAGCAACTCCGCGTGAACGTCCATTGTGGGGAGAGATTAGGGTGGTTGGAGAGTAGTCTGGGGCCCCAGAATGGTCCCGGATTCCGAATAGGATAGCAATAGAGGGTGAACGGCATGTTTTGGGGCTGAAAATGCTGTGATTCGTGTAAATTTGTCGGCAGAGTTCTAGGCGTGCCACTGACCAGGTCTGGAGAAGTACACTACGGGAAGACATGGGATGGGGACGGGATCCCGTGCGTGCGTCCGACCAAGGATGCATATATCTAGGTAAGGAAATTCTCATTGAATTGTTCAGACCTCCATCCCTCTCATTATCTCCCTTCTTGTGCTTGCAGTTGGGACTCTCTTCCTACTGTGGGATTTCTTTCATTCGTCAAAATTTACTTGGAAGGAATACCTGCCACTATGGTGAATGTTTCCTCGAAGAGGGTGTACAACTGGTACATCTCGCTGGTCGCAGCGTCATGTATGGTACTCTACGGTTACGATGCCTCAGTTTTCAACGCCGTCCAGGGTTCAAAGCACTGGGTCGCCTACTTCAATTACCCCAACCCTAACACGATCGGAGCTATTAATACTGCGTACACCGTCGGTGCCGTCGTCGGAGGTTTCTTCTTCGGTGGACCATTAGCTGATTGTCTCGGACGTCGGTTCGGTATGGCCACAGGCTCGGCTTTGGTCATCATTGCGACCTTCATGCAGACTTTCTCGCCCCGTGGAAATGTTGGATGCTTCATCGGTGGTCGTGTACTCATTGGTCTAGGACAGGGTATGGCATTGACAGCTGGACCTATCTATATTGGAGAACTTGCGCCGGCCAGTATTCGAGGAACGATCATGTCTTTTTGGCAGATGTTCTACTCAGTTGGCTCATTCCTTGCGTATTTATAGCCCAGCACTCGCTTCTCCATAAAGATCCTAACAAATTGATAGCTATTGGGTCAACTATGCTTGCTCCGAGAACCCCCAGCATCTCGGAGAATGGGACTGGAAGATGGTCGTAATTTTCCAACTTCTTATGCCTATCCTCATCATCGCTCAAGTATTCTTCATCCCCGAGTCACCGCGTTGGTATATACAGAAAGGAAACCAGATTGAGAAAGCCCGCAAGTCGCTCAATCGCGTCAGAAACACCGATCAGGAAGTCGAAGAGGAGATCCTTGCCATCCGCGAAGCCATCGAGTTCGAGAAGGAGGCCATCTCCAGCGGATACTCTGCGCTCTGGAAGGACAAGTCTGTCCGCAAGCGAATGTACATATGCTTGATACTCAACGCCGGTCAGCAGGTTACTGGACAAGGAACGCTTAACTCGTACAGCACTATCATCTATAAGAAGGTCTTCACGGACGCCTCCCAGATTGCCTTGATAAATGCTCTCAATGCCACGTTCGGTATCATCTTCACGCTCAATGCTACTTGGACTGTCGACCGCTTCGGTCGGAAATTCCTGTTCATTGTTGGTGGCATTGGCATGGCAATCTGCATGGTCATTGTCGCAAGTGTCGAAACCCAAACTCCCACTATCAACGGTGCAAAGTCACAATCTGTTGGCATCTCCATTGTTTTCATCATGTTCTTATTCGCATTCTTCTGTAGGTTCTTTCCGCGACTCCCACCATCGTCACCCGTTAATAATCGCTGTAGACAAGCCATCCTGGGGTGCCACAACTTGGATCTACACCTCGGAAATCTTCTCCATGAACGTGCGTGCGCAGGCCGTCGGAATGTGCTCGCAGACCCAAAACGTTGCAAACTCTATCGTCCAACAATTCTTCCCCACCTTCCTCAACAATGAGGGTTTCTACGCTTTCTACATGTTCGCTGGCATCAACGGCCTGCTTGCTGCGTTTGTTTGGTTCTTTGTTCCCGAGACCAAGAAGGTTAGCCTTGAGGAGATTGATACCCTCTTTGGTGGTGCGAATCATATTGAGAGGGGTGCCGAGATTATCGATCATAAGGGTGCGGTCGAGCACATTCCAGAGCTTGACGAGCAGAACAAGGCCGTTAGCGCCAATGTGCAGAGGGTTTGAAAATTTTTTTTTTTTTTTGGATATGATACCTTGGGCTGGATACCGTTACAATGGCAATAAGGCACTAATATATTTATTCTCGTTAGTCATAAAGAGCATATGTCAAAATCTATAAATTGAAATCTTCTTATGTGAGCAATGAATTCCCCCGCTCTGCAAGCTATTTTGCAGTGCCTATTTATCCTATTAATTACAGTGTCTTGAGAATGAAGTATGGTCGAGGGTTAGGATGGTACTAATTTTCAACTTCTACGAGGCCGACATCGCCCAAAAGCAACAATAAAGCACCTCACTCCACGTTCCAGTCCGCTTGAAGGCTCGCAGTACTATTCCTACGGTTCAATACGACTTCGCGTGTTTATTTGTGTCAGTTTAGCAATATCCTAGTATTTTTCTGGTCTGGAACTTTGTAGCAGACTCACCAAATATTAGTGAATCATAGTACAGTACTCTAAGGCGACAAAAATATGAATTTTAGACAGAAATATTATAGACATCTTCTATTTACTGTAAGATAAATAATCGTTCTTTCTTCAACCCCTTCTTTTCACATACATCAGCACCCAAAGCAGCTTCAGAAAAATCTCCATATCAACACCTAAAATCTTCTACTACAACTCTCCAAACAACAACTCACCACTCACCAAAAATAATACTCCTCTTCTAGACTCTTCTATCTTTAAAAAGAGACCGAGAGAAAAATTAAATAAACAAAAATATCCTCCGCAGCAGTATCAAGCTGCCTCCCCCAGGCCCCAATCCCACCCCCCACATCCCCAAAAACATCACCTCACCCCATAAGCTCTCTCCGAAACTCTACTACGGGCCGCGCCTCCAGTTCTCATCCCGTAAAATCGTGTCGAAAGGGAGCATTGCAACGTCAGCAACTTCCCCGACCCCATCCACCAACTCCGCATCCACAACCGCCGCGGCAACATCACAGATTACAGTCTGGCGCGTGACACCATCTGGTACGGGCTTTGAGCGGAATGCGTGCAGGATATGGAAAGGAGGGTCGGGATATACGAGTGGTTTGACCGGAGCAAGGGAAATCGCTCGTCGTGCCGCGGGACGCGAGGGGACGCGTACAAGTAGTGTAGAAGAAGGATGTGACTATCGTGTCGGAGGAAGTGCCGCCGGAACAGAATGTGAGATTGCCCCCCCCGGGGGGGGGTTGGAGGGTGCAGCGAGAGGGATATTATGGGAAAGAAGGGAGAGGAAGAAATGAATTTCAAAGGCGAAGGGAAATCAAACCAACGAATAAGCAGGTGTTTTTAAGGGGAGAAGAGAGGGTGTGGGATGCGGGATTGGAGAGGAAAGGATTTTGCAGCAAGACAACGCTGCGAAAAAGGAGGTTGACATAGGAGAGCATGCGGAACCGCATCAAAAGAGCCGCGGGACAATAGCCTAGGATGAAATGTTCCCCAGGTCTTCCGCTACCTCCAGGTTTCATCAAAATGGAAGCCAGCGCCAAACACGAGAAGGCCACGACCAAACAACACCTGGACTCGGGCTACGCAAGCCAGTAGAGTACCTCAAAGCTGGTAGACACTACAATAGCAAGGCTAGGTACAAACCCTCCTGTCCCTGCCCTTCCTCTTAGTTTAGCTCCGTATATCCCCCGAGAAGCACATCGCATCGCCCCGGGGCCCGGGCCTCCAAAGCGAGCTATCCATATCCCCGAAATGCCCGCTCTAATGCCACTCGTATCCATCTAGGCTCCCAAACGCACATTCTAATTGTTGACAGCTTGAATATCTCCGTAATGGGATCCCTCAGCTACAAGCCCTTCGATAGAGAAACAATAGCAACAACGCCACTCTAGCTTCAGGCATTAAGAATTTGGCTAGACTTAACAGTGCTATATACCCCGTACGAGACTCTTATTCATAGTTCGAATATTAGCTTCTTAGCAGGCGGAGGTAGCCATAATGCGTGGGGATGTATTTTCGTAGTATCTTTTAGTAGAAGTCAGGACCGTAGATTCACGCTTTTCGAAGCATAACTCGCAGTTCGTTTCGAACAAAGCTTCAGTGTGCCACATCAAGTTTATATATGGATAATCAAACCCATTGCAGGACCACATTGCATTCAGTGATGTTGAAAAGGGTAGCAAATGTCATTCTCTATGATGAGAAGTCCCATAAAATACCCACGGCCCTGAGCAAGTAGACCATCACATCTAGCCCATAACCCCCAAAAATGATGACAAAACTAGAGAGTATCTTCCAGCCAGGCCAGTGAGCAATACCAAGATATCTCTGAGCCCCGACTCTGAAAACAAACAGAAACCTCCCATCTTCGACATTCACGGAAGGTCAGTTGGCAAGGCAAAAAGGGGCCGTCCTTGCCTTCCTCAGCCTAAGACACCTGATCGGCGATCCTCAATTCTAATCTCATCCCCTAGCACTTCGCAGCCTGACCTCCCATCCTTCTCATTCACCCCGAAGAATGCCGTCTAGAAAGGCTGCGAATGAGATTGCATTGCAATTTCTGCAGGGTATAGGGTTGAGGTTGAGGTTGTAGGTAGACAGTTATTGGCGATGTCGCGAGTCGAGTTCGCTCGTCCCTGCAGCATACTCGTCGCAAGAACATTTCTGTACCACTAACGGGCTCCACCGGAATCCGACGAATAAGACGCTAACAGGAAAAAGGGTCCTCTCTACTATTGGCCGTCTTCGATTTATAATTCCTGATATTCATCCCGAACTCAGGCCCAAACTTTCTTTTTCAGCATGCCCCTGTCACCATAACCTCGAAAGCCCCCGACTCTAGACACGGGTAATTGTGATGAGTGGGAGAATACGGTCTCACGCCATCCAAATTCCCTGTACCGCGTCACTCATTGTCACATCAGGAATAAGACAGGGCCCGCGTCTCGGTCTCGAGGATTCGACCCAATCCTTTGTAAATGCGGGGAGGCGAACCGACGGCGATGCTACCGGAGCCAAGGGCTCCACTCAGAAGCATAATGTTGGGAGAGCTACATTGATTGTTGCACTGAGGTAAACTGATACTCTAGAGGCACAGCAGCATCCTCGACCGTCCTTCACCATTCAGCTCCTTCGACCTTGGTCAGCTCTCATTTCGCCGTTCGACCAGCACGAACCACCCGTTACACCAATTGCTTGGTGTTCGAGGGGCTTCGACATTAAAAGCAAAGACAGTGAACCACTCCAGCAACCATTATTGGGGCCCCCATTTCGCCTTCAACAACGTCGAAGCCTATGATAAGATAAGGAAGGGGACAGACTACCGGATGCCCACGAGGGAGACAAGCTACAAGCGAGGCGGCAACTCGACGTCTCACGCGATATTTTCAGTCGTCGCACGTCGAGAGCGTTAAGATATCACATTGGGAGTGAGAATAGCATCGTGATTCGCCTGCGGTCGCGTGCTGATCGGGTCGCTAAGCCTAGCTCGGCAGGTCGATCACCGGCCACACGACGCGATTGGAGGATCTGGCACATCAGTCTATGCCTAATCCGGCGGCTGGGGACGTACATTGCTCCCGCTTCAACGCAGCCAGACTCGTGCAGAAATTGCATCACTGTCTAGCCCGCAGTCGATTTCGCGCCTCAAAATATCCCTATTCATCCCGTCACGGGAAATATCCCCAGAGAAGGTGCCTATTCGCCGGGACCGGAAATGCGGCCAGACGCGCCCCAGCTCAGCATTCCCTGGCCCCCGCAATCCATTGGCCACTCAACGCCGCACTAGTCTCGTCGCCCCTGCAGCGTCTGTCCAACGATGGGTCGTATCCTTCTGTGTCTGTACCTGGGCCCTTCCAGCTTAATTAGCATCCGTCAATGGGGTGTTACTTTGCGGGTGGTACAGCAAGTCGCGGCTGACAAAGTGGCACTTCGTACCTAGACCCCTGGGTACTGTCGTGCAAGTCATCCAGTCCCACGCCGGCCCAAGCCTATGCAGTGGAGAAAGACATTGCCAATTGAGGACCGTTATGCAGAAGACCCCTCAGCACTCGTTTGCCATTGTGGATCTCGTCCCCTGGTGGCTTCAGGAGCAGCGCGGCCCTCGCCGCAATCTCTTCCCCGCGGCCCGCAAGTATAACTCTGTGGTCTACGCTCCTTAACCTGCTCTAAATGATGCTCCACCACCGTTCTCATTTGGCAATCGACTGAAGCCATCATGAGGTACCCTCCACCAGAGGTCATGAAGACATGGCCCAAGCCGAACTACGTCGACCCAGTCACCCGAGGCAACACTCTCACCATCGTTGAACTCACGATTCTCCCCATTGCTCTGATATGTGTCATACTGCGGCTTTGGATCCGGATAGGATGGCTACACAAGAGTTGGTGGGATGACTATCTCATGGTCGTCGCCATGGCAAGTACCACGTCCAACGACGGTCATTCTCAATGTCTAACCGAGGCCAGGTCTTCAATTGCGGTACGACTGCCTTGGTCATAATGGGTATGTAGTCCCGAGCGATTGCCGTGCAACTGGGACTGACCTCGTGGTAGCAACTCAAATGTACGGTTGGAATATTCACGTCTGGGACCTGACGGTTCCCCAGATGGAAACAGGAAGGAAGGTAAGCGGGGCGAAATCTCGGTCTTCCCGACCGTGTTGCACGAGGCCTAAGACTGATCCGCCACATCATAGGCTTCTATGGCGGGGCAGACGCTCTTCGTTCTGGCGTCGAGTTTTGTCAAAATATCGATTTTAGTCAGCTATTTCCGGATCGCTCCAGAGAAGTCCATCTTCCGAAAGGCGGTATGGGCTGTCCTTGCCCTTGTCATCGCGGCGTTTGTCGTCTTTCTGGTTGCACTATGGCTCCAGTGCATGTAAGTGAAATGTTCCGCTAGAATCCTGTAAGCCATGTTAACCTAGGCAGTCCCATCAGTAGTTATTGGAACCTGTTGGCCAACCATCGGGATTGCATCCCGGAGGGGCCCCCGCTGGTTGTCCAAAGCACACTGAATGTGTTTACCGACTTCCTGATTTATGTCTTGCCCATGCCGACTCTGTTTAAGCTCAGCCTCCCGGTGTCCCAACGTCTTGGTCTTATGATCCTCTTCGGCTTCGGCGGCGTCATTGTCGTCGCGGGCAGTTTCCGAGCGTACTGGGTCCACTATGTTCTGTTCAGAACATATGATGTCACTTGGGAAGGATTCCAAATCTGGGTATGGACTGCGATTGAGACTAATATGGGCGTCATTTGTGGATGCGTTCCAGCGTTGAAGCCTCTCCTCTTTCCGGCACGTGCACGCGAGCAAGGATCGCGAGGATCGAAGCCGTACGGCTCAGGGCACAGCCGCATGAAACAAAAGCCACAAGGCCCTGATGATATGGAGCTGGACACTCGGGCCCTCACCTCAAAGGACGATCCCAGCATCCCCGCTGCAACTGTGACGGAGCGACCGATGACCTCAGAGCGGCCGATGAGCGATGGGGGAAAGAGCAGTATGGACAAGAGTCGGTATAGCCGGTATGAAATTTCGAGCGACCTGGAGCGTCAAAAAGCGTACATGTACTGAGCATTTTCAGCTATTAACTTGGTCTGTTTGAGTAATGAGGGCGTCACCTATATGCCCGCTTTCTGTACCTAGAGTCTTCGGTTCAGTCCACACCACCACCAGCTCCATTCCGAACTATCTTGCGGTCGCTCCTCGCCTCTCTACTATTTCATTTTCATATTTTCCTTGGCTCGGGTCGGGCCCATATAGGATGCCCCATACCTGGCGTCGGCGTGCGCCATTGTTTTCCTTCATTGTCACATAGGCCAGGCTTTTCTTTTATGCTGGATGGGCTGATGGAGTCTAGGCTGGTATGTACGGCGCGTAGCAGTCATTCCAGTTTCAATTAATTCGATGAGTGGGCTCTAGTCGCATTCCGAGACACGCGAACACCTCCTGCACCCCGTCCCTGACGATCCAATTACTCGCAGCGGCTTGCATCCGCTGTGCAGGAGTTTGTTTTCATATTTCCCGTCTGTGCTTAATAATGTCAATCAGGTCCAAGCCCTTTCGTCGCGTAGGCTACTTTGTATAGCGTCCGTCTGGTATGGTGCGGAACGTGGTCGACCGATCAAGCAAGGTGAGTGGCGAGCCCAACCAGGACCGACTGCCACATGGCATCCATTCATGCTGATGCTGTTGCAGAGGAAGCCTTATGTACGCATGGATGAAGAGGGCTGACTGGCATCGAGCGGTTGCTAGGGCTGAACCTCAGACGTGGCGTCGGGACTCGCCAAGGGGCTTATGGATGCCGCTAACTTCGTGTGGACGGAGCCTCGGCACCGAGCAGCCGGCGCAAGTGCATCGCCCAGCGTGCGTCCAGCGTACATGCCGGCTGCGTCATGATGCCTCTGCTCTGCCAGGTGGTCGTCGTCGTCGTCGTCGTCGTCGTCGTCGTCGAAGGCTCCGCTCACCGCCTGTGCGCCAACGAAGCAGAACACACTATCGAAATGCTCCCTCAGCATCAGCTCTGCATATTGCCGACCTCTCAATCCGGCCTCCCGCACCACGCTGGCAGCCGCCCCACGCTCCCCATGGCTGGGGTCGCTGGGAGCCGTCGTGCTACAGTTACCGTCTCCCAACCTCTAGAAGCAGCTCCAGGAGAATTTCCCCAGCGCATCATGCAGGTCCAACCTGTCAAACGTCACTCGCCTGGAGCCCTAACTTTTTTCATCGCTGTGCTCCGTGCCGTTGAATCGCTCTTGTGTCCCAGCCGGTTTCTTTTTTCCCGCGAGGGCTTGGGGCTGGACAGTGCTGGCGTCGTTGAGGCGGCAACGACCTCGAGATTGACGACTAGCGTCTCTCCCGTTGCTCGTCCCGAATCATTGCTGCCAGCGCATAGTGCAGACGGTGAACATTCCCTTAGTTAGATCAGGAGTGAATGAGAGCAAGGCTATCGCTTGCTCATTCGTTATAAGCACCATGGTACCGTCGCTGCCACTCCGTGACTAGAATCTCTCCCCAATCACATCCTTTTTGTCTCTACCACCACCATGGCGAGGTACCTTTTGGCCTGGGTGGTTGTCCTACTACAGTTTTGTAACCAATTGAGCGTCAGCGCTTGGCCTGTGAAAGACCACCATCCCGTCTGCATCATTGGCGCCGGACCGGCAGGTTTGACGGCCGCAAAGCAGCTCGAGGATAAAGGGTACAAGGCGGTGATTTTTGACAAGCAGGCCGAGCTGGGTGGGAAGTGCCAGGCTTACTACGATGAACTGTAAGTGCAGGGCGGTCTTCAATTGGCGAATCGGAACGAGCTTCTCGAAGCGCACGAGAAACGAGAGAAGCGCTGCTGACCACCCACTTCGGGTCTCCGAGGAAATTTTGGGGTCGTGGGAGCGGGAGCTAAGAACTCTATCTCCAAGCATATCCAAACGCAGGGAGCGCTGCTGACCAACGGCGTTACTCTATCTCCAAGCATCCATATTCCATCCTACTGCGGGTAGCGGTAGGTTTTGGCGATGGGTTGCTGGCAGCGAGGAGAGTGGCTAAGTGCTTGCTCATGTATTCGAACGCGGCTAACCACTCATGCTAAAATGTAGGGGAATCTTCCATCCGCTAGGCGCCGCCTTCTTCTCCAATGGAACCTACCAGGAGACATTGAAAGTCATTGATAAGTCGGGCGTGTCGATAGAGCCTTTTGCACTCGCAGGGGAGAGGGAGCAGTTTCGGTTCAATTATTCCACGGGCTCCATCGAGCAGGTGCCGCAGCTCTCGAATGCCTTCGTCGCCGTCCTGCTTTCAGAAATCCCACGATACATAAACCTCTGGACGACGAAATTCGCTCCATACAGTGTGCCCAGCTTTAAAGTACGTTAATGCTACAATTACGAATGCTGCGTGGGATATTGACGATGTGTTGTGCAGAATGGTGTTCCGGAAGAATTTACGGTGCCTGGCACGGAATGGTTCCGCGCGAACAACTTCACGGCTCTACCCATCCTCCTCGTAAATCCAATGGCTCTGTACGGCTATGGAGACATCCGAGTTGTTCCAGCGGTAAGCCGACTTTCTAGTGTTTTAGAGGCATTTCACATACTAAATAAAATTTTCTCATAGCTTTACGTCCTACAGTACATAACCCCTGACATCCTTCAAGCCTTTATCGGCCGGATCGATGTCTACTACACAGGTACGCGCCCCCGCATTCCCCACAACTACCCGCCGCGCGCCGCCCGCTCACTAACAAATCGCTACCAGACTTCCATCTCGTCTGGCAGGAATGGGCCAAGAAGGAGCTCTGCAGGACGCCCATCAAGCTAGCTCACGAAATCCGCTGCATCGACCGCTCCGGCGCGTACCCCGTCCTCAAATACACACGACCCAACCACCACAACGACTTCTACGAGTGGGAGAAGCAGACGTGCTCGCGGCTCATCTTCGCCTTCCCGCCGACGATCGAGAACCTCGAGCGCGCGGGTCTAGACATGACGAAGGAAGAACACGAAGTCTTCTCACTAGTCGGCATCCACAACTACTTTTCCAGCGCTGTCGAGTTCATGCTGCCCTACGGCGTATCCTACATCGCCGAGAGCCCGAATCCCGGAGCTCCACCGCCCAACGACGGCGAGCCCGTTGCCGTCCTCCGCCTCTCGCAGCAAAGCAGTGTCTCGACCGCCTGGTCCTGGGGCCCCTACGGGGAATACTACGCCGAGTCGGCAGCGCGGGATCTGCTCAACGAGACGATGAGCCAGCTCAACAAGGACCCGCGCAACGCGTCCGAGGCCGCAGTGCCACTTGCGAAAGGCGATATTCGCGCGTTTCGAAAGTGGGATTATTTCCCGCATTTCGATAGCCCGGCATTGGCGGAGGGGGTGTATGGGAAGTTGAATAAGTTGCAGGGGAAGGGGAAGAGTTATTGGGCCAGTGGATTGAATGGGATGGAGACGGTGGAGTGGGCAGTTAGGGCCGGGAGGGAGATTGTGGATTGTTACTTTTGATCCACACTTCCCTGTCTCTTACTCTCGGACGAGAAACGGAAAATGGGCATTTGACGACTATCTTATGAACGGTGGGGATCATAATGAGTGGGGCTTTTTTACGACTTTTGGATTCACGACCTTTTCGGACGACGTTTGGGCAGTTTTTTTTTTTTTTTAAGATTAGACTTGATACCCCCTCATGATCGCTCATGATTACATGATTATGATTACGGTCATGTCTATGCCGCGACAGGCTCTGGGAACGGCGGGGTATTTTGTTTTGCGGAGGTATTGTTCTTCAGGTAATGAACTCGGTAATGTGGTATGATTGGACTGGATTGTATGTATGTACGATGGTTTGTAGATAGATACACAATGCGGACGATTTTATGCACTATACACCTTTTTTGGCCAGTAGGATTGTTTTGGTGCAGTAGGTATCGAGATGCGGGAAAGTGTCATGGCAAGAGAGGTTGGAATAAAGTCTTGATGGGAGCGATGGGGACATGGGGCGGGCTTATGCACTCCTATGTACCCCGGATTCTCACGAGCTGTCACATGCATAAGCTCCATCTCGTACACCTACCCAGATCTCCCACCCCACGAAATCCGATGGACTCGTGTCCGTCGTCTATGAACGATGAATAGATTTTTCTGTGATCGTGAGGTAGTTTGTAGTGTTTGTAAGGTAGGTGCTGTGCAGGATTTGGCTTGATGGATAGTTATGGTTATGGCATTCCTAAGTTGTGCCGAGGTCTAGTTGGAAGGGTCGACGGTGATTGGAACTGGAGGATGGATTTGACATGATGGTGATATGTATAGATGATGGTATGGTCTGGTTTTAGGGCCGAAAGGGAAAGAGAAAGATGATTGGCATGATGTTGGTTGGGAACTAGCGAGATGCGGGGGACTAGGTTGTGGAGGTAAGGAGGTAGATAGTGGGTTGGGGGCTATTTGAGGCAAAAAGTATCCTGTGGTAGTCTTGGAAGATGGTAGATAGGTGGAGAGTGATTGAATAACTTACGAGTAAGGGTTATTAAGTAGAAGGCAGAATCTACTTCAGAGTCCGCGCAAAATTTCCGGATCCCCTAGCTTTCGAGCTAGATGCTTGTTCGAAATTGGGGTCGAGATTAGAAAGTTAACGTCCCGCCCTGCGTTCTGCCCCAGTGCCGCAAAGAATCTATTGTTTATGCATCTCAGCTCTCTTCCCCACTATTCTATTAAGTTATGATTATATTTTTAATGTTCGCTAGCTATTTCTCTCCGGAAAACTGGGGTACAATTAGAAAAATACAACGCTCTTGATTATGCTGCAGACGGTTATTTGTAGAGCATCTAGAACTACATTAGTACTACACCCCTACTGCACTACGACTACCTGCAAAATTTTTATCTTCGAAGTATTTGAGTAATACATTTAGAAGGGAAGAACGTATTTCTAAGCTTTTAAAGGCACTTAGCCATTAAACGTATATATTCCGGATTTATCCGTAAGAAGGGGCCTGTAGTACTCCTTGGCCTGGATTTAGCGTGCTTACGTAGTGTAGTATCCAATGCTTCTAAGTGTAGCGTTCTTTTTGAAAAGCCTTTGAACGGTCACGTGCTGGCTATTTTTGGCAGCCTTTCTCTATTGCTTGCTACCTCACTTGGTCCGGAACTCTGGCTGAGCCTTGATAAATCGATCAGCCCAGCACTTGCCAACGAGCTGTGGGGGATCTAGCCGCGCGGGGCGAGTATAGTGTCTGCCATCCGTCGTACGTCAACGATCTGTGGCGGAAATCCTTGTTGATTAAGCTCTAGGATCTACTTGACTAGAGCCTCTTCCTCAAACAGCTATAGCTTCCGTTTTTTTTAGCGTTAGTCACAGCTCGTGGGAAAGCCCCATTGATGCGGTCTTGAAGTGTCGATCAAAGGATGTCGTATGATCGTGCGGCTTGTCGAGAGCTTAAAATCTGTTTATTCTGAATTGACTGTATTGAAAGAGTAAGCCTGTCTTCTTTTGAAGTTGCTGGGTGTTCTGTGTTAATCTCACTATAATTTTTTTTGAAAGACGCGTCGCGATTTTGGTGGGGTGGCCGAATGACCGATAGAACATGTTAATCATAGGCTAAGCATTAGATGGAGTGTGGTACTGTGGCTTTAGCACTATGCTACATGTAGCTCTACTTCAGTATAATGTACTGAAACACCAAGGAAACTCTATGACCTCCCTACTGTGTGATCAAGGTGTTTGTCCACTTCTCAAGATATAAGCACACTCCGTCTGGCGCCGCTACCGACCCTACCCAACCAACCAAAGCACATCGGTTAGGACATGAGGCTGCTGACGAGGCTCTCCCGCCACGTCGGGCAGAGCTGTGCCTATCGCGCAGAATAGACAAACCAACATGCACACACTTGTTTTTTCTTCCTATCTGCCTGGGTTCGCGTAATCGCCATGGCGGAGGCTCTTGGGCTTGCTGCAAGCGTCATCACTGTTGTTGATCTGTTCGTTAAGGTCGGCGTGCTGTGTTCCGAATATTGCGCCGATCTCAAGACGGCTCGGCGCGACGCTCGATACATCCTCAACGAGGCCGACAAGTTCACCGCGACTCTTAAAGACATCGAAGGACTCCTTGCTGGCCCAAATGGCGCGAAGATTGAAGCTTCTCAGAACGTGCGCTGCGGCGTGGCAGATTGCCGACGACAGCTAGACGACCTAGCCACCAAGCTCGAACAAGGAACAAGGTGGAAGAAGATAACGTGGCCACTAAAAAAAGAAGAAGTGACCGATATAATTAAGAAGCTGGAGCAATATAGGGTCGCTATTTCTTTAGACCTACAGGTCAATCAGATGCACGTGGCCTCTTCCCCGCTTGAGCTACTACTAAAGAATTCTCAGAGCATTGCTTCGCAACGTTCATCAGGAGATCGTCCTGGCAAAGCTGCGCACCGTAGAAGGAGCGACCTTTGATTCTCGCACTGACGCCGACAATGCTAGGTGCCATCCTGGTACCCGGGTCGATATCCTACGGCAGATATTAGCATGGGGAACCTCGTGTGACGGCAAGTGTATTTTCTGGCTAAACGGTATGGCTGGCACCGGCAAGTCCACAATCTCTCGAACTATAGCCCAATCATTCACCGAGAAGGGCATCCTCGGCGCCAGCTTCTTCTTCAAACGGGGTGAAGGAGACCGCGGTCGAATGGCTTTCTTCTTCACCACGATAGTTGCGCAGCTTGTCCATAAGCTGCCATCCTTAGCCCCACACGTCCATGCCGCGATCGAGGCTGACCCTGCCATTAATGAAAAATCGGCAAAGGACCAGTTCGACAAGCTTATTGCAGACCCGACCAGAAAGCTACCCAGCCATTCGCAACCGCCAGCAATGGTTATAGTTATTGACGCACTCGATGAGTGCGACAACCTTGAACACGTAAGACTTGTCATTCAGCTCCTGTCGCAAGCGAAATGCTTTACATCTATCCGCCTGAGATTCTTTCTTACCAGTAGGCCCGAGCTGCCCATCCGACTCGGCTTTAAGGATATTAGTGGTAAGTACGAAGATCTAGTTCTCCACCAGATCCCCATGCCCGTTATTGAGCATGACATCAATGCATTCCTTCAGCATGAACTTTCCAAGATTCGGCGGGATTACAATAAGTCTGTCAAATCAAACCGGCAGCTACCCTCTAATTGGCCAGGAATGGAGCATATCCAAAAGCTAGTTGGCATGGCTATCCCTTTGTTCATCTTCGCCGCAACTGTCTGTCGCTTTATTCAAGACCGAAGGCTTGGTGGCCCAAAGAACCAGCTAGCGAGAATCCTAGATCACCAGAAAAGCCAGAAGTCTAACCTAGACGCGACCTACCTCCCTGTGCTAGATTACTTGTTAGTGGGGCTGCGCGAATCACAGAAGCGAGAAGTTGTAGAAAGGTTCAAGCAAGTCGTTGGCTCTATTATTATTCTCGCCAGCCCTCTCCCGACGTCTTCGCTCGCCCGCCTCCTTGGGGTTTCTCTTGATACTATTGAAGATCAACTGGACCTGCTCCATTCCGTTTTAAGCATTCCTTCAGATCCAAGTATCCCAGTACGGCTACTCCACTTATCCTTCCGTGACTTCCTTGTCGATCCTGAGAAGGGCAGGAAACAGGATATATACCCGTTCTGGGTCGACGAACGACAAACCCATGAGCTGCTGGCCGCCCGGTGCCTAAAGCTGCTACTAACAGGCGATACACTCAAAAGAGACATTTGCGGCCTGGGCTTTTCCAGGACGCGCCGATCTGAGGTCAACCAGCAGACTATCGACGCCTGTCTGCCGCCCGAGGTCCAGTATGCCTGTCGATATTGGGTCTATCACTGGAAGGAAAGCAAGTGCCTAATATGGGATGGCAACCTCGTCGACTGCTTTTTAAGGAGTCATCTCCTGTACTGGCTTGAGACGCTAGGCCTTTTAGGTTGGGTCTCAGAAAGTATTAGCATGGTGAATGACTTGTTAGGGCTGCTTGATGTATGTGCATTTCCCGTTAGTCTGTCTCATAGTATTAACATGCTTTCGTCTAGCCGGAAGAGAGCAGTCGAGTTTCAGTGTTTCTTCGCGATACCCGTCGAGTTATTCTAAGTTATTGTTCCATTATAGACAAATTGCCACTTCAAGTCTACTATTCGACTATCGTGTTTGCGCCGGAACAGAGTGTCGTCAGGAAGATATTTCGGAATCATTTCCCGGCTTGGCTTTCTCTACCACCACGGGTAGATTCGGCCTGGGATGCATGCCTGTCGACGCTGGAGGGCCATAGCCATTCGGTCAGGTCAGTAGCCTTCTCGCCCGACTCGACCCGGCTGGTGTCGGGGTCATATGACAAGACGGTCAAGATCTGGGATGCGAGCAGCGGCGAGTGCCTGTCGACGCTGGAGGGCCATAGCGATTCGGTCAGGTCAGTAGCCTTCTCGCCCGACTCGACCCGGCTGGTGTCGGGGTCAGATGACAACAGCGTCAGCCAAGGCCTAGGCTTGAGTTTAGACCGTACGTGGATAACATACAATTCGGAGAACCTATTATGGATACCGTCAGAGTATCGACCATTATGTTTCATAGTATCTAAGAATATGATTGGTATTGGTACTAGTCATGGAAGGGTATGGATATGTAAGATTGAACATAACGAGCTAATGGCGTCTTAAGGCATTGGAACATTTGTACTATTACTATTTACTCTCTTATATTTATTATTCTCTCTATTTTATAGAGGGCCGGGGATCAGCATAAATATATAGCTTGCCAATGCCATCAATCATGTGACAACATAACCATGCACAGAACTACGTGTTAAGTATTTGCCACTTGAGTCTGGCCGAGGCGGACGAGCGCCTCAATTATGCTAGCAGAAAGGGAGGTCAATCCGGTCTGGACAGAGCCCTGTAGATGTTTCGAATTGCATACAGGAGCTTGCAAATCCGCCTTCACCCTTTTGCATGCACATAACTGCTAACTACGCCTTATCATGTAGGGGCCCATTTTAAGTCTCTAACCACATATAGTTAAGCGTTAGCCTACCGCATTGAGACCTTGTACATGTCGCTTCTTAAACTTTGGGCCTGATTCGCCTATAGAGTCCGTATCTCGCCATTTCAGTCATTCGTTCGACACGGGCACATGGTAATCACACTGTACTTGGGACGACTTGTATACCTAAGCTTTACGTGCTATTCAAGCATTCCTAAACATCTACTGGCCTGGCGCAGTGCCTCAAGAGCTTCGAGCGCATCTTCATAGATCAAAAACATTGTCAGCTCAGCCCCGCCATGCTATCTGCTCTTCCTCGGAGAACTTGCTGAAGGCAACATCTAGCTCGTGATCGAAGTCCTCAGACCTTCCAAATGATGGTATATCGAATAGTTCCTACCCCTCCGGTGCCTTATAAGCCACTTCATAGTACTCCTGCGGACTAATGTCTTAGCACTCTTCGTTGAAGAGCTCGTGGTCGACGCTAAGACACCAGAGCCTTATAGTGTGGTTGAGCTTTATATGGGAGTTTCTGTCTTCGATAATTTTCTGCTAGTATAGATGCCTTCCTTGATCTCGCGCGTGGATTTTTCGTCGCGGAAGAACTTAGGGATCTCGACTTTGATATAGATATGGCCAGGGCCGAGCGGCGTGATGCGCCTCTTATTGAAGTAGATCTCGTAGCCGTAGTGAGGGAGGATGTCCTCCTTGCTATCCTTTATCTTCGTTGAACTATCAAAGTCTGTGGTGAGAGGCGAATCTTGTCTCGGGGAGGGAGATGAGGAGCTAAACTAGTTGATTGAGGATGGCCAGCAGGCCATATTTATGTATATAAGGAAGGGTATATCAGCTGATATCCAGCGTGATTTGATATCGTGCGACGGCATCCGATACAACCTGCAACCGGACAACTTGCTCCCGTATGGTAGTAGGAAATCGTACTCAGTAGACTCGCCAAATCCCTATCACAAAGTCTAGCAGAATATTTATTAGCCTCAAGCAATACTTTAGGGAGTATTAGATATACATACCCTAGATGAACTTCGAACTCCACAATAGTTCTCCGTTTTGGTATGCCTAGAATATTCCCTAAGCCGCCACAACCTTACCATCATATCCGGTATTAAAATGAGGGAAAAGCCAGATATAGTTGTCTTGAAACAACCTAATAATCTCTGCGCGGAGCTTAGGTACTATAGAAAGTTTTTCGACCTCGTTGTAGATTAATTCAGTGAGAATATTCATTCCTTCGAATGCCGATTCCACCGTCGCATTAATATCCGCAAATCGATCCGTTTCGCTTATTTTAGTGTCTTTAGATTCATTAGTGGCTTTATTAGTCTTAGTAGCTTTACTGGTTCTAGTGCTCTTAGTAGGCATTGACTTAGTACTCTTCGGCATCGCGGGAATGCTGTTTAATGACACGGGAATAGCTGTATTCTGGAGAAAACCGTGTACCTTAATTTGAGTTAGATTCTTTCTAGACAGTAGGCTGAAATAGTCTACTAGGCTGTATTTGGTACAATATTATACATGTATAAGGTCATAATAGCCAGCTAATGCTTGACTATATACAGTTAGAAACTTGTAAGGACGCCCTGATCGATAAGGCGCAGAAAATTGCTGTTTGCATGCGAAAGGGTAAAGGCGGTCTTGCAAGTTACTCTAGATTGTGGAAGAGTAGAGGAATATATAGCGCAGCCTATAAGATTGTGTTGGATCTGCGGAACGTAAGTGGCGGAGCGGAGAAAAGATTATAATTACTGGGAACTGATGCAGCACTGATAATTATATCTATCGTCCTACCTCTCTTTTGCTATATTCTTAAGGTCTTTTTATGCCTCATGGGTTGGTTGTGGTCTGGATCATTCTTGCCCAACCATTATTTTAGGGCGACTGCTAGTTCTTAGCTCCCCGTGGACAATTTCAACGGTGCACCACAGTGCTACTTCTGATAGACTGTTACTTGGTAAAGCCACAAAGTACCATCCTTGTTTAGCGCTAAGAGGGGCGTAGGGTAACATTCAAAAATGTATATAGGTAGAAGTATAGTTTCTCCTTTGAAATATAAGAGACCAGTAGGCGGAACTTCAAAATCCAGGAATCTGTACAGCTATAAGCTGGACGTACTTACTGATATAAGTAAATTACACCGGGATAGCTATGTGTATTAAGACGTCCGGGGACGTTTCGCACTAGCCGGTATTGGGAAACCACTTTAATCAGATATACCGACTCCCCACATAGGCCAGCGCGGCCTGAAAGGGTGCAGGAATAAAAGAAAGAAAGGAAGAAAGATATACCGACCAGGGTGACGATCGTGTATAAATTTGCGTGTCACAGCAGGCACAAGGCTAATATTGACTTTCCAACATTGTAGTAAGTTCATAAGACTCGGATAAGACTGTTTATATGTATTGGGAGTACTAAGAACTTAACGATGGTCGTCTAGAGAAGGGACATTATTATGCTCTAAAACGAGGCTCTGTGTTTCAGGCGCGAAGGCGATAGTGCGAACGTAATTTTTTAGTAGGAGGGGTTCTAAATGGGTAAGAGTAGCTACAGCACACGACTTATAAAAATTATCGTGAATATCAACGTGTGCGTAAAGTTATTGTCGCTTGAAGCAAAAGGACCCCTTATCTTGCGGCATAGTAGGTTTCGCACAACGCAGTGATGTTATATAGGTTAGGATTGAGAAGTGTTATTGACTGGTCGAGGAGAGAAGGCAAGCAAAGTTGAGCCTCATTAGATGATAAGCTGCTTCGTATTAGATCTACCTCAGCTCTAGCATTACCGTCCTTGCCCAAGTCATGTTACCTTTTCAATATCACTTGTTGCAATATGAAGACTCGATTCGGTTCCTTGTTCTGTACCCGAGTTCCAATGAATCGTCTCCTTTGATATGCACGATTAGAAACGTGCGACTAAACCGCCCTTCCCTCAAATATGAAGCAATGTCTTATACATGCGGAGATGTTGCCCACCGAAAATCAATCTACTTCAATTATGGTAGAAGAGAATTACGAATTGGAATATCCTATCGCAACCTCTTCCAACATCGCCAAAAAGATCACGATCGAGTACTATGGACCGGCAATGTATGCATATATTCCGATCGATTTAGAATTAAATGCCTCAGAAAGCGGAAGTATTCGCTTTCACACTATATCGGACATGAGAACATCCCTAAAGGCGTAATTCTAAGGTGTTTTCTTTTGGCCGATACTGCCAGGTCCGTACGAGGCATAGTCCTATTAGTAAGTATTCTGTGCCAAACCGGCCCCTTACGTTTATAACCCCTCGATAGCCCACCGCATTCAACGTACTTGCTCAATTCCTTCAATATTTCCTAAGAAGGCTTTAATGCAAAACTTTAAGGTAGCTACACCCCTAGAAAGAAGAGGCGGCTTTACTCTCCAGAATCCAGGTTGCTTGCTCATGCGATCTTTTTACGTCATGGGACTCTTCTGACTTATATTTTGAGGATAAGGTTAATAATAATATTAATGAAAGTAACTCTACGCTCCAAATTACATAAAATCCAATTATCAATTTTAATTCAACACCACGATGTTTGTTTTTGTTCAGCCTTTTTCCAAGCAGATAAGACTCAGCCTCCGACCGGTGAGCACCTCTAAAAAAAAATAGTGGCAATCGTGAAATCTTGGAGACGTAGCTACTTAAAGGTAAAATCTATTGTCCTATAAAGCCCTTACTCTCCAGGGTAAATTTTTTATTTTCATATGCATTGTGTTGCACTTGCCTTGGCGTGATAAAAATCTTTAGATATAATTTCAAACTCCTCAGCTTGGCTAAAGTCACTGCGCAAAGGCCCATACCAAGTAGTATGTTCAGTACTTGATCTCAGCAAGTATGCTTACGTATAATCTAGATTCTGTCACGGGTTTCTACTATCCTATTATAGTTGGCCTGTGTCCAGGCAGGCCACTTACCCTCCTTCAATATATCAATATTTGCCTCAGCAATTGATGCTGCCTGATACGCGACAGATTCTACTGTGTTTAATTCCGAGCACTATGAAGTAATCATAATACTGATCCTATACCACGCTACATACAACCAAGTAGCCTCGATATGCAGAATCAGCCTGACGACCCTGAGCTCCTTGAAAGCCTTGCACAAATTGCCATGTCAACCAAACGTCTTTACCGCAGGCCATCCTTCAGTTCTGAAGATGGTACACTTGGTAGCACAGCTCAGGATCAAGGATCCACCAATCCTAAGGGTAAAGTGAATGGGAAGAAGAAAGTTTCATCAAGAGGATTTATTGCCATTTCGGACAGTATGACTTCCACTATAGTACTGCTCAGGGAAACGAGGCGCGTTTGCATATATGGGATTCGCTAGATAATAAGAATCACTACATCGCAATCGACCATTTAGCATCAGGAGTAGTGCGTGTCTACTTATGGAGAGTAGAAAACCTGTCACATGTTTCTACTATCCTATTATAGTTGGTCTGTTTTTTAAGGCCTATATAGTCTCGCGATTGCCAGCCTCTAGCTAGGCAGGCCACTTACCCTCCTTCAATACATCAGTCTTTGCCTCAGCAATTGATGCTGCCTGATACGCGACAAAACCCATACCCTACGAAAGACCGTGTTGACATTGTGGTGAGAGGCGAATCTTGTCTCAGGGAGGGAGATGAGGAGCTGAACTGGTTGATTGAAGATGGCCAGCGGGCCATATTTATGTACATGAAAAAGGGGTATATCAGCTGATATCCAGCGTGATATCCGGCGTGATATCGACCGTGATATCGTACGTCGATATCTGATACAGCTCGGCAGACTAGCCGAAAATCCCCATGACAGACATTATAGGGGAACAATTTGACGAATATACAGGAAATTCGAAGAGGCCTTGGTGGAGCAGAGAGGCCGCTACGGCGGAATCGCAAATGACGTGAGGAAATTGTAGAGAGAAAAAGGAAGCAGAAAGAAGCCTGAAGACTTTAGAGAATTGTATACGATATTTGACTAGAAAGTAATCCTTTATTAAGTTATAGTAACGAATCTCGACATTTTGTAGAGCTGTGAGAGACTTAGATTTGCATTCAAGGACTTGCTAGATATTTTTACTAAACATGGCTTAGTCTATATCAATCAACAATCTCTTGTCGAGCAGGCCTCGCAAGTTAGAGTTATGGACAAAATATTTTCTCGTGCACCATGCGTGGTAGCGGACTTAGTAGAAGAGACACTGGGCAGTCATGTGCTATTCGCAGAACTAGCAGAGCCGGACAAAGAACTATGGTCAAGCAGAACCTGCGATCGACCACGACCCAACCATTTTATCATCCAAGAGCTAGACGATTTGATCCAGCGACCATGGTTTCGAAGAGTCTGGGTTTTGCAAGAAGTTTACATGAACGAATACCTTACAATTATGTGTGATTCTTGAATTGTGAACTGGAATGCTTTGTGTTCTTGTTTGTTCGACTACAGCCGAACTCTCGTCACCAAACGCTTCCTACCTTTTGCTCTTGATCTGGTAACGGGAGGGTGAGCCTATTTATCCGACTGCGACACTCTACCTCTGGGAGCTTTTATTTGAAAGTAGGGAATGCCTTGTGACTGACCCAAGGGACAAAGTCTCTACTCTCAGGCCTCTGGTTCATAGTGGCAGAAGGATGTGGATTCTTTGATGGATCATACCAAGACTGTCGAGGGAACTTTTGTCGACACTGCAATTTTCTCCTACCAGCATTTGGATTTCGATTGCTTGCTGCTATGCGCCATCCGCATGGCTTGAAAATGGTTTCGTGGATCCCCGGCTAGTCACAAGATCGACCTCACCAGTTTTCTCGAGATTCACGCGAAATGCGTGCGATATGCGCAGATTGTGGTGAGAGACGAATCTTGTCTCAGGAAAGGAGATGAGGAACTGAACTGATTGATTGAAGATGGCCAGCGGGCCATATTTATGTACATGGAAAAGGGGTATATCGGCTGATATCCAGCGTGATATCGACCGTGATATCGTACGACGATATCTGATACAGCTCAGTAGACTTGCCAAAATCCCCATGACACAGATAACCTACTAAAGCCAAGCGATGTATTTTCGCAGTGTAGATGATGGGGGGAGAGCAATTGCAAGGGCTATGCTCTAATATGGAGAACTTAAGAGTGTTATTTAATGATCCCAGGAAGACAGACAAGTCCCTTAACTGCAACTATCTGGGCTCACAACTAATAGATGGTAAGTAGAAACTCGAACATGAATTACGACGAATGTTCTGATTCCATTAGCAATGAGTATGTTGGACAGCCGAAGGCTCTGCAGCTTCTTGCATAGCAGTGCTGTCGGTGTACTTACAAACTATGCCCTACAGTTGATTGAAAAGAGAATTATTACTACTATTTATAATATCCCGAACCAGAATCAAATTCACTCAACGTTGACATCGTCGTTGGTCATTTCTACGATTCCCTTCATCGGTATCAGATCGTTTTATTAGATAACGAGGATAAATGGGATAGTGCTCGAAATGGCACCCATCGGAGGTATAAAATGCGTCTTTCGAGAAGCCGGTTCACCATGCATCTTACGGGTCCGACCAGATGGATACTGGAAACTTGTCAGTGGAGACTTTCCTATTTTCAATCAGAAGTACGAAGCTTATAGGGCATTTATGTGTAATAAATATATTAAAGATAATTGGGACATTTTGGAGGAGCTCAAGATCCGGTGTTGTAAGATAATATGCACTCTACGTGTCAGTTTTATTGACGCGGCGAATAGTTTGTTGCTCACATCTTTATTTGCAATTTCAATAGAACCCTGCAGAAACTTAAGGTTGAGTCCTCGGTTATCTGAGGTGTCTGATATCATACTCTGCGTGTCGAGCTCCTGCGATTATTTAGCTTGCGCATAAAACGACTGATTGACCTTATATTCATCAAGCGGCCGCGTTCAAAGGACTCTCCAAATTTATCATCTTCCAACGCCATATCTTGTGGAAACAGTGGCTAATAGTCTTCTACCAGTCTCCTAGCACAGACTTTGATAACATAAGGTACGATAATACTTATACTTTCTAATATGGTAATTCAGCTTAAAATTTTAGAAATCTGAAACTACCTGTATCTACAGACCAAATACCTTCTTACTATAAATCCACCATTCCCAACAACCCTTGTCGCTCTTGTCAAGATGATATCCACCAGTTTCGTCATCCCCTTTTCCTGGTATGCAATCATCAACGATCGCATTAAAGATCTCTTCACACTTCTCCTCTGTAGGAATCTTATAGTCTTGGAGAGGTTCGCAACCGTTTTGGTCTTCTGCTGGTAGTACGGTGAGCCTGAAAAGGCTATCCGCACTCCACGAGCCACTGGCCTTGCAATCTATTTTCGAATCCGGCAACTTGAGGCCGTCCCACAGGAGGTTAGAGATGGCGCAAATAGGAGGAAGCTTAGTATCCGGGTCTTCTTGGACACTATCGGTGAAGAATTCAAGTGTTGCGCTCCATTTACTAGCGTCTTTATATCCTGGTTTTGCAGTCAAGTCCCAATCTCCGTAGCAGAACTCCTGAACCGCGGCTTTATATGCAGATTGTCTGGAGAATCCTCGTGCATCGTTGCATTCAGAACAATTTGGTCCATCGAAGGCATTCGGCAGTGTCTTGGGCTTGCAATTGGTTTCGGGCCGGTCCTTGTCGTCTTCCTCGTCATCACTCTCTCCTTCTGTAGGCAGTGACTTCATCCACTCGTAAGCAGCTTTAAAATCATCAATCTTCCAATCTTGATCAATCATGGGTTGATCAACAAAACACTTGCAATCCTTAAGGGCACCATTCGTCGTCTGGGAGTTATATTAGAGTCCGTGCTTGCTTTTATATTTGTATGCGTTAAACTTACGCCTTTACATTTGCCAATTTGTGTCTCTTCGTTATCTTTTATCGCATTTCCACCACAGTTTGAGCAGAACGTTGGGTTTTCGGTACATTTCTTCTTCTCATCTTCTTCCTCTTCCTGCTCCTCAAGAAACGTTTTGGGGAAGGTAAACTTGTCACCCTCAACAGCAATACTGCCAACCGTATACCCAAACGCCATCCAGCTACTAAGCATCGCGTATTTCTTCCTTATTTCTTTTATATCATCGTCGTTCCCGAACCAAAAAGGTTCATTTTCCACCAACTCATCATTCGCTTCAAGTGCGTCAATCAGGAGTTTGTTTTTAGGCTTGGGAAATTCTTTCAAAGGGTCAATGTAGTATACACCGTCCAGGCCAGCTCCCGCCTGGAATTGTGCTAGGAGTGCACGGGCGATCGAGAGAAGACAACTCATTTCGACGCGTTTGCAAAGGACCTTGTTGAAAGTCTCCTCGAGGTCGTCGCCATGTCCCGGAAAAGTCATTGTTAGATCTCCATTTGATTCCTTTTCGAGGGTTGTTGCATCTTCAGGCTTCTCTTTAGGCGGGGAATCAAGATCCACATCGATCGGGTCGCCTTCATGGGGCTTAAAGATGAATTTATCGTCAACATCTTTCCACTCCTGAACTTCCTCTTTTTGTTCTTTAGGAATCTTCCATTGCACTTGCTTCTCAAAATTCTTGGAATATCCGTCGTTCCAAATGTATGCTAGACATTCATAGGCAGAGTAGACGAGCCATGTGCCAACGCCTGCAAAGACGATGTCGTCAAGCCCAAGGACTCGTTTATGCAATCCGTTTTTTCCTGGTCCGATACCCAAGACATCTTTGAGATTTTTCTGACATGTTTCACTCGCCGGCTTCTTGCAGTCATTGTCTAACACCCTGGAAACTTTGGCGCTAATCTCGGTACCGAGAGTAATTATGAAGTCGTCTTTGGTCTGAATATCAAAGTCATCGGGTCCAATTGAGACTTCGTCTCCGTTAGTGCCGAAGTATTCCTTGGAAGCTTTCTGTGTAAAAGTCGGGGCTTCAGCGGCTAATACTGCCTGTGTACTGAGATGATAAAGCAGAAACACTGTCACGTACGTCTTCATGATGATTAAAAAGAAGAGTTTGCAAAAGACATGCACCGAAGACAATGTTGAAGTAGACTAAAAAAAATGTGGGTGGTGTTGATGTGTTACCCTATATATAAAAAAAGTTTCCTAGTTGCAAGCATAGCGCAGAGCGTTTCTTGCAGCTTTCACCCCGGGTTGGACAAGTAATGCATTATAAAACTCGGTACGGAGTACTAGCTATTCAGCTTGAGTGGTTGCCTAATCCGAAGGGATTACCCAATTAATTTCCTAATTCGGATAAGACTCGGTACTGTCTGTCCATCTCGAAGCGGTCGCCTAACTCGTAGGATCGACCACCTTTAAGTGCAACGTTTTTTGGTTTTTGTACGGATTTTATGTAAAAAGGTGGTGGGCTTCTCGACAACATGTCACCGACTTTATATGCCTTCTAGCTTTGCATACACCTATGAAGGCTCTCCGCCTTGCCATCGCTTTTGCTCCGTCCTCTCTTTCTCATGTAAATGCTCATACAGAAATTGATGTAGACTGGAAGCAGCAGCTCGATGCCTTTGCGAATGATCGACCATGTGATGTGAGCTTCCTTCTGAGATAAATTTGTGCGAGAAAAGCGGCCTTTGGTTGATTCTACAATCCTACCCCTGTATGATAGAATCTCAAAATCAGCCTTCGCGGAAGGACAGTTCGAAGCTTTTTGGATAACTACAGAAAAGGAAGACAAAAATATTTGGCCTCGATACTCAGGTCCATTTGTAGGCTTCCTTCGCATTCATTAAATATTCCTCGTGGAAGTTGAACTGTACAGGTTGCTAGAGGATAGTTTGTAGGACGATATTTTGAAACTCCGGAGGCCGAAGAGTGGGACCGAGGATTGCGAAAAGAGAACCATAATTTAAGCTAAGCCTAAATTGGTACTAATAGCCCATGGTCATGGGATTTTTATATGTAAATGAAGGATAGGCTGTAATGGCATCACCAAATCTCGAATACTGCCAAGCCCTATGTATCTGAGATTTTGGATTTCATATTCTTCCTGAGACGGCTGTGCATCCCAAAATAGTAACCAAGACACATGCGTATAAATAATGAAGAGGCTCTTCGATTCTGTACTAATATATCCTCATCTTCTCATCCCTATTTGTAGCCAACCTTCGTTTGAGATTCCTATCCCCAGTACCCTCCGCATCGGATACATTCTTTCTCTACCTTCTCATTCATTTCAATATGCGTCTTGGATCCGTCTCTAGAGCAGGACTGTGTCTATTGCTTCTCGCCGCACCAGTGTGTTCGCAAGCGACATGGTGGATCGATAAAAGCTGTGATAAACACTTTCCGGATGGCGAATTGCACAAGATGATGGAGGAAGTAGTAGACACAGCCAAACTTATCAGAGATCGCTTGATCCGTTCTGAGACGGATGAACCGGATGCACACCGTGGTTTTGAGACGTTGTTCAAATTTAAAACTTCGACGAAGGACAATGAAGACCAACAAAGATTGCGAAAGTTTCAAAGTTCGTACTGTAGTGTACTTGCAAGGCAGCCTCACTGATGCTTCTAGGCATTATTGGAGGATTTGGAGGATTCGACTCCTATCCACTTTCAGAGTTCAAAAAGACTGGCGACGGTGCTCTCGACCGGAGACTTTCGAGGGTCCGTATCCATTGTGATAACGGTGATCGCTGGGAACTTGTCAAAGACGGTGAGGAAACTATTGAACCAAAGGTGCCGAAAAATTCAGAAAGAAAGCCGGAGGATCAGGAGTTTTTCGACACAGTCAACAAGATCTGGATAAAGGGTGATGTCAAGTGCGGAAAGCTTACAGACAAAGAGCCGCTAATGCAGACTGCACGCTGGTCGGGTGAAAGCGACCACGATGTGCCAAAGGGTACAGAGATAAAAGGCCGTTCCACCATAACTGTAAGGGCAGCCAACCCTAAAGTTGAGTCCAAGGCTAACATATTCTGGATTTGCGACCACTGGCTCAACCTAAAAGATCGTCTCAACTTATTCAAAGACATTCCGACAGAAAAGACTCTTTCCTGGTCTAAGAAGGCCAAGGAATCTATCCACAATCTAAGATTCGTCGGTAGCATGGCCTTGTTTCATGAGCTCACTCATACGCTACCGCACAAGAGTACGTTTCATTATATATGTCGCTCTGTAGTCCGGATACTAATTTTTTTTCTAGCTCGAGACTTCGAATACTCGAGTAGAACTTGGAGCCTCGGGAAAGATAAAGCATTCATGAATGCAGATAGCTATGGTATCCTAGCAGTCATTTTCCGATCTATGGAGCGTAAATTTGCTTTGAACAGGGACCACCCAGAAGAAGGTACTCTGCATAAATACAAAGATATTCCGGACCGAGTAAAGCATACAAAAAGGAGCAAGTTAGAATCAAAGTGGTTGCCAGATGAGAGAGATACTGTCCTATCGTGCGAAGATAGACATAACACTACTGATACAGGGCTGCGTTGCGAACGTTTTATAGCGTAAGTCCTCGTAGATACCATTTATACTACTTTAAATAAAGTATATTCTATCTCGCATGACATACGCCAACTATATTTTCAAAAGTCTTCATTTCAAATTATTAAATAAAGCGCAGAACCTTGGTTTGCTAATGAATGTGATTCGCGAACTCGCAGACTCACCGTACTCTTGATGTCAACCCTGACATAACACGTCACCAAGTTCACGACAGCAGAATTCAATTACTTGTTCTTGTACACTTTCATCTAAGGATAAATACTTCCCGATATCCAATACAGATATTACTCAAACTTCAAGTCTTAATTCTTCCCTACAAATATCCCCTTACCATAAAACTAGAGCCACAAATGAATAATATATCCTCATCCACCAACCCTCTGCACCAGAACTCCTCCTCATCCGAACAATCTAACAATTCTGAGCAGCGTTTCAGAAGTTTTCGTATTGTTGCCACTCCGCTTGCAGATTTCACTTTCGAAGAGTCCTTAGCATGGTACGTTGACGAGGTTGAGCGACTACAATATGCGGACAGACGCCACCCCATGGTGAGAGGTGCGATAGACGCTCTGCTAAGGATTGGAGGAGAGCTGCGGAGCGCGTTGCGGGCGGCACAGGGGGAAATGATGGGTGGAGTTTTAGATTCGGGGCCTGAAGGAGAAAGAGGGTAGGAGTGATTAAAATAGGGCTCCTATTAGAGGGGGCCTCGTATAGATGAATCCACGTATGTGATGGGTTTGGGTTAAATAAAGACGATGCGGTGTCACAGGTGAATAGGAGCGACAATGTTTGTTGATTATTCATTCGACTCGTTTACGCAGTCACTTTATATTCCTGTTCAATGCGCATGTGGTTGGTAACACTCCCTCATGTCTTATAAGAAATCCTCAAATTCACGCAACGGCAATCACAGAGCTACGATCGCCTTTCGAACCACATTTTCTAGTGCAACGCTTACAAATATAAGCAAACAGGCTCAACGCACTCGCATCATTCGCCTCGGACGTCCTCAACCACACATCTCTAATTCGGTAAAAGTCTTGCACTTTCAACCTTGTCCTTTCCATCTTTGTTCTAGACAAAGCTTATAGTCTCACTATACAAATTCTTTAATGGATACACGCCACTAGGAAAATACAAATTGCCTTCGCGGCCGACAATCCTCTTTGCAAGGTGGGTTCTCCGGACATTTATGAACCCATACTGAACTTTGACGTAGTGAATTAAGCGTGTCGAATCCACCACGTGATGATCTGATGGAATATGCGTACGCAACTCGATTAAATTACTAGGTAAGGATATATGCTGGATTATATGTAACAAGCATTGATTTTACGCTTGACGTAACAAGTTTTAATTTGAAACGAGGTTGTTTGAGATCGATATCATGTGGACATTCATCGAGATCGAAGGATCCCTTCCAAACGTCCCCCAGCTACCGACCCACCCAGCGCCATTTCCCCCTACCCTGCTCGAATTCAGGCTTTGACAAATTCCACGTCCAATATTATCACAGGAAATCTGAAACGAGAAATGCACATTGGTAAATTTATACATCACGAAACATGGCCAACAAAAAAAATGCGCGAAGAGCATTCATTATAATACACGAGATCGACAGAGCAACACATTAAGATCTCGCCCACCCTCCCCATCCGTACACGGCCGTGATGACTTAACTTTTTTTTTTTTTTACAAAGCGAGCAGAGCTAAAGCGGCAGCGCCGAGGACAACGGGTGCCTGAGTCGCGGCAGCACCACCAGTGAACTCGGTAGGCGTTGGCGTGGTCGAAGACATAGTGGCATTTCCAGTCGGGGTGGGCATGCTCATGGACTCAGAGGTCGGAGCCTCAGACGTAGGAGCCTCAGAAGAAGGAGCTTCGGACGTAGGCTCGGGAGTGGGCTCGGCGGTAGAGCTCTCAGGCGCCTCAGTGGACTCGGGGGCCTCGCTCGAAGAGGCGGCCGAGGATGCAGACTCGGTGGGGGACGGGATGGAAATGGTGACGCCGGCTGAGGCACAGGTTCCCTCGACGGCGGAGATGGCGGCTTGTTCTTCTTCGGGGGTGCATGCGTCTTGCACACAGGGTGTTACGACGGAGAAGAGGGTGTCGGCTTGCTCGCAGTGGCAGGCGAAGTCGGTGATGGAGGGGCAGCCATCATTTTGAAGGGCATCGAGGAAGCACGATGTCTATACATGTTAATGCTAAGTATAATATGCATTAGGGCAGAGCGTACGGAGCACGGTGGGAGGAGGTCGAGCTGGGCGGTGGCGATTGAGGCTAGAGCCAAGGTAGCCGCGGCAACGAAGGTCTTCATTTTGATTCAAGTATTGAGGCGACGAAGCGAATGTAGGGGTACAATTTCGAAAATGTGGACGCAGATGGCTCAGAATGGCTGCAATTCGTGTACGAGAGTGGCTCAGTTCTCCATGCGGAGGTGCAACGCCTTATATATGGAATCGAGGAGTGGTCGGAGACTGGAGTCTGGTAGTCTGGGGCGCTCCCCTGTCGGCGTCACATGTAGAGCCATTATGCGGTCCTTTGCAAGCTCGGGGAGGCCGTAGAAACTGGGCAGACGGCGCTTTCTGCCGCGACGATGTGGAGAATCCTGGCTGGACTGGACTTCACCCCCGCAGAACGTCCGAATGAGGTCGAGATCCTCGAGGAGCAATTGCCTCCACGGTGTTGGTGGACAAAGCAGTTCCCTGTACCGTCGAAGGAAGTTTATTGCTTATGGCGCCGGCGAAGCAGGACATTGGCCGCCATTGGTCGCTGGTGAAACGTTGTTACGTTGAAAATATTAGGCGGCGGCGAGGAGGCGGGCGAGAAGGTCGGGGATAAACTCGAAAGAGAACAAGCTCAATGCCCCGGACGCCACTACAGGAGAGTGAATGAACGTGATTGGCCAAACCCCTCTTCCGTGGCGCCGATCGTGGCGGCCTCGTCCGGACGCCAACCGAAATCGGACCGGCCTGCGCGCAAATCTGGGGAGAGGTTGAAGCCGTTGCGTCTACACGGATCCAGCACCGTTCAGCTTCAGCAATCCTGTCGACTCGAAAAGGATGCGTGGCGGGTGCTTCTTACGCTTGATGAGGAATTGGGCCACTCTTCGGTCGGTAACAAGAAAGGGATGCAGAACTGTCTTCCAAGCTTGCGTGACTTCAGAACCAGAACGGGCATCCCTTTTAAGCTATTCCTCCGGGCCGGTATGGCGAAGCCAGTCAAATGAGTAAAAGTCCATGCCGGGGTATGAAAAGAGAAGGATTCAGCCAGGTTCAGTCGCATATCATGTGATTTTCAACCAGTCGGATGCTAGTAGACGCAATCACGGTCGTGTTGCGTCCGGATGTTTTACCTAGGTGGCTCGATGGGCATCAAGTGGTGTGGAACATGTCCAGCGCCTCAGTCCACCTACAAGGATAGTGCCGGGGCATGGTGTTCGCGCACAGGGGCGCCGTACCTGCATCCGTCATTAACGTACCATGGTACGTAATATGGCCGAGCTCGTGGAATTGGACGACAATTGCATGGCCATCTGGTCCAAATCCCGTCCCACGGTTCTCGTAGAGTCTTGGAGGCAAAGGTACAATAGACGTGAGTCTGTAGGGCACCTCTCTCATGCAGTTTGTTTCGTGTTCGTGACACCCTAGTCCAGCCCCGTACGCGGGTCGGCTCTCTAGACGAACGCATCCTCGGCAGCATGTGCTTCTAGCCGTGTCAGCAGTCTCTCAGGTCCTGTTATGTGCCGCTCCATGTTTTGGGAAATTGCCATGTTGCGATGATCCTCTTGGGATGACGATCAAAACATCCATCAATGACGTCCGCAAATTGTGTGATGGAAAGTTGTATGATCGTGTGAGTTACAGAGACTCGGGTAGCAAGAAGAAATAATGGAGTTGGATGATGAGTGTTCCTTGCTCCAACCGCAACGAGCTAACCGAAACCAAAGTAAAAGTATAAATCTGGAAGTAACGAGATAAAACGCTGCTTTTCTGATGTCGTATATATGCTCTCTAACGCTTAGCGATCTGGTATTGCATATTGGTGCATATGAAGTGTCAAAGTAATTGGGCGAGCGACATGTGGACATATGTGTTGATGAGCTAATAAAATATACAGCAACTTTAGAAGCATACGAAAATGTAATTAGACAAGTATAAAGATCTTAGAAGCGCTGATACATACTAATATTTGAAGTTAGTTTCATATGATTGAAATGAACTTAAGTGTAATTATACGCTTTGCCGCATCGTGGATGTGGGCAGACAGCCTAATACCTCAGAAGAGGTAGTGTTTATCGGGGAGTTGGCACGTGATTGTTTGCGCCTATTCAGGACCTTAGTGGAAATAGCAAATACCGTGCTAAGCGAAAATTGCATGTCCAAAGAAACTAGAGTCAAGGTTTATTGAGACATCTAAGAATGTCGACTCATAGATGTCTCCACGCTGTGGGTTTTTTTTTTTTTTTTTTTTTGAAATGCTTGATCCCTCCGGAGCGGATGACACGGTGGAGTTTGGGTTGTAGGCAGGCGCAAATTTGTTTTCATGCCCGTTTTCGGGACGCAAGGCTCCTAGGCACAATAAAAAGAGGGCCTGGAATTCCTATTGGCTCATACCAATATGTCAACTCAGCCTAAGGTGGAAGAATGGTTATTGAAATTTAACTATAAGTTCGAAGTCTAGAGAAGAATGCACATCCCTTTGAGATCTGCGAAAGACATAAGTGGAAGTGACTAAAGATTGTTGATATACCTCAGGCGTACTAAGCCTAGATCAATCCCAAGGGATGGGCAAGCGAAATTGACATTGCTAGCTTTGTCTAGTTCATGTGTGAAAAGAACTCTACCTGTCAATAGACGTAAGAGTAAGAGAAAAAAATCGTTTACTAAATGTTATTATTCGCGACATATTCATTGAAACCTCCAATCGAGAGTAGTAGTAGGATTTCGATTAGACGTCAGAAGTGGCCGTGGCTAAGAGATTGAATTGGCTATTAGTAGATTGTAACTATTTATGTCCAATGTGACGTATATTATAATCTGCACAAAACAGTCAACAAGTCGATATTATTCTGGCTCCAATCACTTGCATGATTCGTATTCGAAGGCCAAAGCACATTTTCCCCATAAAATTAGCAAATATCTCGAGAAGTGAATTAACAGGGTCTCTACCTCAAGTAACGGAAGCAACGCGTTACCCATCTCGCGACCGAAGCATATCAAAAGACGCATCTTCATACTCTTATTTTTGGCGTATAAATGTACTATTCTAGGCGCTCACAAATTTGGAAGGTGAACTAGTGGCGCATTATTCTAGGTCGGCAACTCGGCGTTCATATGGAAGTCGGTACAGTGATTTTGTTTTGTAACCTGTTTATATCAATTGAGAAGCTGGTAGCGACGGGGGGTTCTCGGGACCGATTTTAGTATTGTACTCCGGGGAGGTTCGGATGGCGTAGTGCGAATCGGGAACACGGGATCCCGAGTAAAACGGGTATTTCGACGACTCCGAAGCGAAAGGATAATACGATATCAAATTGAAAATCATTCCACACATGTGTTGGTCTAATAACAAAAACCACGGGTTTGAGCATTCGGATGATCTCAGGGCCGTTTGTGAGATACGAACAGCCTTCTGAATCGTAATTGAGCGACATATACATCTTGGAATGCCGCTACTAGAATTCGAAGAGGGTATTCGATCCGAATGGATCCGGATATCGGCAAAAGAGAGACATACGATAGAGATAGAAGAAATTTGAGGACCCGAGTACGCACTGAGCTGAGTCCTGCGCCGGAACGGGAAGTCGCCGAAGCGGACCAAACGTATCGAGGCGGTTTTTTTTTTGCCGCTTAAGAACGCCTAGGGCGTACGGGACTGGAATACTCTAGTCTCAAGGGAATATAGTTAATCGTAGTTGGGCGCTCCAGCGTAATATCCCTTTCCCTTGTTCATTATCAGTAGTGTTCAGTTCAGTTATACTGGGGTCCATCATGGGCTCTATTGGGAATACTCAGTTCCAATGAAACTCGACCTGTAGCTGCATCGTTTTCGTGCTCACAGCGATGCTGCGTGGGGTCAATACGACACCTGAACACGACCCTCCCGTGCTCACTAGAAGCTTGCTGTCGCAGGAGGATTAATGTTTGGGGTGATAAGATACTCTTATCAGCTAAACTGTTCAGCCTCAAATAGTAGCTTGACGCGTAGAAAATTAGTACAAGTCCCCAAAGAAGTATGAAATTAACCGTTGAGAGTTAGGGTGAATCATTAAACTTCCCTTAGGACTGCAACAGCCGGAAGATACGAATATTTCAACTTCCGGGGAAAGAGTACACGAAATAAAGGGATATGTTTTAGTGAAAATGAACGTAATCCATCTTTGCTGTTTTAGAATTTGTTGAGAGATCTAATTCGGATAAGATGTTAAGGAGAGGCTTGAAAGTCATATAAAATGTTTGACTTCACATTTCACAGATACTCCCGAGAGCTGTTGCGCGGTACGAGTGCTTATAAGGCCTTTGAACGTAGATTATAATCCTAGGTTGAACATAGGACCCCCTGGGCGAATTCGCCAGATCAGAAAAGAGAGGATGATAAGGAAGCGGAGATAAGGAGATATAATGGGTTTCGATAGCTAACAGAAGAATGAAGTTCGGAGGATGCTCCCAGAGCAGTACTACAAACGATTTAATAAGGAAATAATGATGTTAAGATGTGTCGGTATGACATCGTTGCCCCGCTAAGAGATAAGATTAGTTAAGCCGTGTTCTAGCGAAACGCTGTCCTTAGATACATGCCGGTCAGTGTATATGTGATATGTATAATATAATTCTTTCCTAAGGAAAAAAAAATTTAGAATAATAGCTTCGATTTCCACTGCAGCGTTCGTTTTGTAGAGGTAGAACCGGAAAATCATACTCCCGAGCCGGGGTTCGCTAAGAACTAAAGTTCATCGCGCTCGTAGGGACAAAAGACTAAGCTTTCACTTCTGCAACACTGAGATACCCCGTTCGTTTTGTTATCATTTCCTTCTATGCTTTTCTTCTTCTATATTACTCCCTGAAGGAGTAGTTACTCATACCTGAGGGAGCTGAAGAAGATACAACTGTGCCAGAGCTCAGTTTTGACCACCGCTCATCCCATTTTCTGCACCGCGCTTTACACCAACAACGACTTTTTCGCCGCTCGGAATCATTATGGCCGAACAAATTGTAAAGAGATCTGCTAAGCGCAGTCGCGAACTATTCGCCGCTGATTTCGCATCGCCCATGGCTCTCGACCACTCTGCAAATCCCGTCTTCTCAATACAACCGCCTTCCACAGCATCCCGCGACCTTGCCGACCAAATCCGAGTCGCATCACGAATACGCAACAACTATGAACACGTACGGGAACTCCCACCTGCATTAGCAGCGAAAATGGCAAGCGCAGCCTCAACTGCAGCCGAGCGGCGAAAAAAGATAAAGAGTGCGAACGCGCAGGAGCGCGCATCAGATCTGAAGATGCAAAAGATGATTGAGGGGATTTCCGAAAGGGCAGATCAAGCGAAGTCAACACAGTCTATGGCATTGACGTTAAGAGCAGGGGGAGGAGGGAAGGGCGCTGCGCCGAACGCGAATGGACCGACCCTTCTGAGGGATACAGCGTCTTCAGCGCTCGTCAGGAAAGACACGGTCAGGCAGGTGAGGCCAGAATGGCATGCACCGTGGAAAGTCTTCAGAGTCATCAGCGGTCACATGGGTGAGGGTTGTCGACACAAATCAAATAGGGACATCTGCTAACAAAACACCAGGCTGGGTACGCTCTGTTGCAGTCGAACCGGACAACAAATGGTTCGCCACTGGCTCCGCAGACCGTACTATTAAAATATGGGACCTCGCATCTGGCGCGCTCAAGGTGACTCTGACTGGTCATATTTCAGCCGTTCGCGGTCTCGCCGTATCACCACGACACCCTTACTTATTCTCTTGCGGCGAAGATAAAATGGTCAAGAACTTCGATCTCGAGCAGAATCGTGTGATAAGGCATTACCATGGACATTTGTCTGGCGTGTACTGCCTGGACTTACACCCAACGGTTGACGTCTTTGCCACTGGCGGCAGAGACGGCACCGTAAGGCTCTGGGATATGCGCTCTCGCACGGCCATTCACACACTGACCGGCCACAAGGGCACAGTCGCGTCTGTCAAATGCCAGGAAGCCGATCCTCAGATCATCTCAGCATCTATGGATGGCACCATTCGCCTTTATGATATTGTGGCCGGGAAAACGATGGGGGTACTAACGCATCACAAGAAGAGTGTGAGGACATTGGCGACGCACCCAAAGGAGTGGACCTTTGCATCTGGCTCCTCCCAATCTATAAAACAATTCAAACTCCCAGACGGCCAACTAATGCAAAACTTCGAAGGTCACAACGCCATCATAAACACTCTATCTGTCAACGAAGACAACGTCTTATTTTCCGGAGGTGACGATGGCTCAGTAGCTTTCTGGGACTGGAAGACGGGCCACTCCTTCCAGAGCTCGCACAGCATCGCGCAACCGGGTTCACTAGATGCCGAAGCAGGCATTATGTGTTCGACGTTCGATCGGACAGGCTTGCGATTGATTACTGGGGAAAGCGACAAAAGTATCAAGATCTGGAAACAGGATGATGAGGCAACGGAGGAGACACACCCGCTGGACTGGAAACCTACGCTTGGAAGGCGGAAATTCTAAGAGGCGGGATGGAGGACGAATCGGATGTGTAGCTCTCCGTAAACATACTCGGAATTGAGTTCTGGAATGGGAAATAGCAGTGTAATATGTATGATGTGCACTCGAAAGAGTATTGGGGCAAGGACCATGATGACTTCGTAGTCTGGGGACCTGAGATATGGGGATAGTGCGTAGACAGGACTTTTGCAGATCTACGGCTCAATATCAAAGCCCGTCATCTAGACACCGAAAACTCCATCTGTGGTCTTCTCCATCTTTTCCCTCCTTCCCTCCCTCCTTACCTCTAGCAAACTTTCATAATCCTAACACTCAGACCACCCAACCTTAACTCCTCACTTCTTTCTCCGTCTTCTCCGCCGATTGCCCGCTGCCCCTGCACCGCAAGATCCTATAGAATCCTAGCGCCTACGTGCATCACGGAATCGTGCAAAGCAAAGGATCCATCCGCGAGCGTGCCACGCGGTGGCTGGATCTAGGAATTAAGCATACATATATGTAAGTATCTGACAAAGTCCTCGGATCCTGCGATCCTACGATTGCCAAGGTGCTTCAGGTAGGTAGGGCAGGGGGTAAGGATGAATTAGAGTAATGGCGAGGCGCCGAAGCCATCGGGGATGTCGGAGGATGGGGCCGGGTGGGTTGGGGATGGGGTTGAACTAAGATGGGACGGGGAGGGTTTACTTGCTGTGTACATGTGTGTGTACCTGATGAAGGAAGCGAACCAAGCAAGCGAGAACAGTCGATAGAAAAACCATCCAGGGGGGCGTGCTCTCGTTTGACAAATAATCACGGTATCCCAACGCCCCATTGCCTCAATCCATTCTCCCCACCTAACAGAGTTTTGGATCGGGGGACTGATGGATCGAGCAGTGGATCGCCGTGGTTTGGGGGCCGATACTCATCCATCCTTGCCTTGGGGCTGCGCAGTATGCCTAGCACTCTGCCTCTACAAACATAGACCACCCATATTCATCCTGACTCGAGCTCGTTCGCGCTGTAAAGAAATGTAACAGACAACACTGTATAGTCCAGGACTCGCATAGCCGGCCGCGATTCCATTCGCGACTTAACTCGCCAGGAGCATTAGTGTTCCCATCGCATCGTTCGAACCTGAATTACAGTCGAAACAACACGGGACAAGTACAGTGGCAGAAAGGACAATGGAACGCATTGACGCGATCACGCACATAATTACATGTGTCCTGCGTGGCACGCCTCATGCAAAGCAAAGGCCAAGGCATCGCATCAAATTGTTCCAGAAGCCACAAAACGAACAAAACATCCCCATTAAAGGAAAAACGCCGTGTTTCCTCAATTCCCCCTCCCAAATTCAGGAAATGTGCACACTGCCCCTGTTAATCGTCGTATCAAAGTCACGAGGCACGCCATCGATCGCCCACCTGCACATGCGCGATAGGGCAGACGGATGGATGGGCTTGGGCCCTTTTCTGGAACGCTTACTCGCTAATGTGTGGGCTTTCAGCACCCGGGCCAATCATTTGCGCAGCATGGCTATCGTATTATTATAGTTGTGGAGAGATATAGGGCCCCTCAGGTGAAAGGCGGTCAATTTGCTCAGGACCTGACACCTAGCCCCTTGACGCTGTCGTCCTCTCCCAGCGCGAGACGCACCTCCTCATCAGCGACACCCAATCGCACGCGTCCCACTCGCTCACCATGCCTGGTCTCTATGCCCACGATACCTGCTTCTGCCAATTCCATGGCTGCAGCACCAAGTCCCAGCGCCCGTGTAGCTCTACTGCCATCATCCCGTCTAGAGCTCAGGCCGTTTATGAGGGGTGCCGTTGCCTGCGAGTTAGTTTGAAAGTGCTGCACGTGGGCGCCTCCAACACTCATGCTTCTTGATCCTTCGGAATAGCGATCATCATCTCCTGCGGTGAGGAGATAGTCATGCACAGGTTGGATCTGGCTCATGAGACCCAACCTCTTCACTTCGTCGACTACGTCCCCCAGCGCGGCCTCTCCAATACCCGTACGTCGGATCCGTGCCAAGAGCGCAGCCAGGAAGACTTTAGATGCTAGCGGAAGTGCCCGTAGTGCTTGCTGCAGGGGGCTACTCGTGGCCTCGTTGATTGCTTGTTTGATCGTCGCAATCGTCACGACACCATTCTTTGATCCAGCTCCACCTAGATCCGCACGTTTTTGCAATATCTCATCCGGCCCACCGGCGCCCTTCGGAGGCCGAGCACTACCTCTACCTTTATTCCGGCCCGTTTTGCTCGGTGTTGGAGGCGCCAATTCTTCATTGTCAGCATTTCGAGCAATTGCTTCACTCTCAGCAATCTCGACAGCCCGTCTACAAATATCTAGTGCTCGCCGAGCGTCGCCACTGACAGCAGCAACTTTTCGTGCAGCAAACTGGATGGAGTCTGGATGAACAATGTTGCCAGGCACACCTTCGAGTCGGGACTGGATAATTAATATTAATTGGTCGTGCGTATAGCCAGGGAAGGTGATACGCGTAAGACCTAGGGGCGTGTGTTAGCCTTGCCAAAAGTGTCCGAAGGATGCCGCGCTGGAAAGGCTACAGCTGTCAATTTGTTGCGACATGGAGCTCGACAGTATCTGTGTGGCTCTCTGTTTAGGGCATATTGAGGGGGGAAGGGGGGCGTTAACGCAGGAGGGTCTCTGCACATTGAAGGGCGGAGCTGAAGGATTCGCAACCTAACTTACCGAGGCGACTACTAATCTTGTTGCTCAATGTTCGCTCAGGTAGATCCATAGTGTTCGCGACAGCGAGGACAATTAATCTACTGTGGCGCAATCCAGGCCAATTGAAGAAATTGTACATGACCGATTGGTTTTTGGTAACGAGCTGATCCAGCTCGTCCATCAAGACGACGCATGGTACCCGTCTCGGGCTTGGGGTGGAAAATTCCCGCTCCAGAAGCTCGAGCGCGTGGGATGGGCTGACACGATCTCCCCGCAAAGCTTGCCACAAAAGCGAATAGGATTGATGGGGATCCGTGACCTTCATGCCGTTGATCTCAACGAAAATGAAATCGTCTAATTCTTCGGCTTGAACTGAGGCATGTAGTTGTGCCACAACCTCTCGCACGGTGGCTGTTTTCCCCGTTCCGGGAGTCCCAGAAATGTAGATGCAGGAGCCTGAACCATCCGTGATGGCGGCTTCCAAATGGTTGTAGACGGTCGAGAACTCCTCCTCTCGGCAGGGTAGTGCGGCGGGGACAGATGAAACGTGGAGCTGATTCCTTGCCAGCTGAAAGGGCGAAGATAGCGCTGAAGGTGACAATATACGAGTTCCAAGAGGAGTAAACTCCAAGGGCTTCTTGACCACTATCCGCTTATGTGTTGGCGTGAGGAATTTGCGTGCGTTTGGATCTCTCCTCGCTGAAGTTGGCGTCGCGACATCATTCAATTTCCGCCGCTTTCTTGGTGTCCTTGGAACGTCGTGATCATCAGAGTCGGGGATGACAAAGTCGTCTAAATCCCCGGCTTCCTCCCTCGGACGGGGACCGCGCCTACGGGTAGCCTTGGTCTGGTTCTCGACAAGCTCAACAAGACCGGGAATGTCTTGCTCACCGGCGTAGACATCCTCCCACTTGAACTCCGGTGTATATGTTGTCGTGCGGGTGTTACAGCCCCTTCTGCAGACGAAAATCTTGCCGTAGTCTCGCGACGATTTCTTGACTTGGCCGCTAGGGTACTGCTTGTGGAACTCCTCGAGCGAGACGACCTTTGCAGTGCCATTGATAGTCGTCAAGGGGTTATCGTCGAACGCCGCCGAAATGTATAGCTCATTCTATGGGCTATTAGCGGTTGAAGTGACCAACTGCGCCCAAGTGCCTCACCGGCAAGAAGTCAATCCTCTTAGTGCTCTTGTTCCGTATCTCTCTCTCAGAGGAGAACCACATGAACTTGGCCATCTTCTCACCCTCCTCGTCATCGTCGAAGAAGTCGCATATAATGCCCACCCATGCCTGGCTCCCGTCTGCCTTCAGCAGCACGGGATCTCCCAGCCTACAGTAGAAGCTGCCCATGCGCGCGCCGACGATGCGCCGACCGCCTGAAGAGGCCGCAGCTGCCCTTCTCTTGCGCGGGGTAGCATCCTGTGCGGCGGGAGCGGAGTCGCTGTCTTCGTATATCCATTCCCAAGGATGGTCCTCGTAGCCGAGTTCGTCGTCCGAGTCTTCGCGGAAAACAGCGCCGCCGGTCAGGAATTGTCGCGCCTGTTCGATCTTCGTCCGTTTTCGCGCGGGAGCCATGAAGGCAATGGTGGTTAGAATTAGGTTTTCGCGGCTTACGTTGCGGGTGGGATAGTCAAGCACGACGCGTTCCGCCGATCCTTGGCAGATGCGATGGGCGATGACCACCAGGGCTCGCGAACAATGACATTCTAATTACCGCTAACCTTTAGTCGGACCCGCGCTCCGTTCCATCACCGAACGTTATTTCGGCCTGTACGCTCATGCGCGGAGCATTCATTCACTACAATATACAAACGGTGCAATTATTGAGGTGAAGCAGTAATAGTCATTTGCTATCATACGACTAGCTGTGCGCCATTGCGTGTAGCGCTGTTGCCCATCAAAAGGCATTGTGTTCCATATCCCATGCTAGGCTCTGTTTGTCCCAGCCTTCCCAAAGTTCAAGCCCCCAGTATGACCTCCAAGAAGTCCAAGCAAGCGCCAAACACCTTGTATCATCATCAAGCGAGGGACCATGTCCATCGCGTGTATCCCTACACGAACGACCGTCGCTGAAATGCATTACAGAACTAAACAGAATGAATAATTTACAGAGACAAAGAGCGTCTCTTAAGAAGAAGAATAAGGCATGAGAAAGCCCAAGTGAACCGCTCACGCTAGGCGAACTTGATGGAGTGGCGGCGTCCGCGGCATGGAGTTGGGAGTTTTCGGATAGCACGACTCAGACGGCGAGCCGGCCTGCGATGGCTCGAATGAGTCGGAGAGAGGTGGTGTCTGCCACGGACTGTCAGCGTGTGGCTCGTCGTATGAGGCAGCGGCAGTATGGAAGAGTTGTGAGAGTGTCTAGTGTGCGTAGTAGGGCTTTCGGGGAGGGAGCTTTACTTGAGCATCGGATTCCGGGTAGGCATGTGGAGGAATGTCAAGCCCAGCCATAGCTGAATAGCCCACGCCGAATGGGCTAATCTCCTCCTCGGCGTAGTACTCGCTCTTCATGGGGTGCACAAGGCTGGGCAGTGTGGTGGGGTAGGCTGAAGAGAGCGGCGGTAGGTAGGGTGTATAGATCGGCATCTCCGGGGTGGTGGTTGTGGGTATCGAATGATAGGGTGCCTGTGTTGCGGTGTACGGCACCGTGTATGCAGCCGCGTCAGGTGCGGGATACGTCGAATACGAGAAAGGCGGCGGGGAGGTCGAGAGCTGGCGCGTATACTGATGCGAGAACATGCCACGCTCTTCGGGCGGCGGGACATAGTGGTGGCTCTGGAGCTCGGGAGTTCGACGACCAAACTCCGACTCTGACGAGGCCGGCGAGGGGAATTCCTGATGGCGGGGCGAGCGGGTTGGCTGCTGCAGCTCAGCGGGCTTCTGCTCCGGTGAAGCTGAGCTGGACGCGGCCCGGCGTTCGAGGTCCTCAAGCCTCTTCTTGAGCTTCTTGCCTGGGACTGGTTTAGCATGCCGCCCCGAGCCATACGAGCAGGCACAGGAAACTCACGGTAGTTGCGCTGGGCAATGCGGTTTTGTATCCGGCGGCGCTCGGCCAGGTCTGAGATCTTAGTCCAGTCCTCGTTGGGGTTTGCAGAGGCACTGAAGGCACTCGACGTGCCCGAGTATCTATGTGTGGTGGGTGCCGCAGTGGCGTACTGGTATCCAGCGTGTCTGTGCATGGTGGGTGAGGGGGAGGGAGGTTGTAAGGGAAGGTGAGGGGAGAGGGTGGGTCAGTGGTGTAGTGCAGTCCGGTCAAGTAGATGGACTGTGGAGGGGGGGCGGGCGGGTGGTTAGATATATAGTAAAGAGCGAGGGCGCCGGAAGTTCGTAGAGGTCGCGGATGGGAAGGGGAGGACTCGAATGGCGTCGGGGGCAGCATGTGCCATATTTATCGATGGGCTCGCACACGCTGTCTCTCAACTGCTTCCGCAGTCGTCCCCAAGAGGAGCAACGACATGGCAGCTCGGGACCCCTGCTAGCGGTGGTGCCAAATCCATAACTGCTGGAGCTGTGCATAAGGCCCCTCGCACACACCCCAGCAGGCCACGGGCCCTCCAGCAGCGCCCTGGGACAGGCCGGAGTTTGGCTCGGCCGTTGGGAGAGAGCACTTCCAGATTTGGGTACATAGGGCGGAGGAGCGACGATGCAACCCTGCAGCGCGGGCAATTGGCGCTGAGCAACGCCGCCAGTTTGAGCGGCGAGGGGCCGTAAATTTGGCAGCGAGCTAGCCTGCATCCCACAAGGCTGCAGCCGGGCCAGGGAGCAGACGCCGTCGGTGAAAGGCTGAGCAGCACGCCCATACCGCTCAAACACGTCCGCTGGGGGCCCGCAGCGCGCACTGGGCACGCCAGAGCCACAGGAGCGGGTCAACGGCGGCTGTATCGAAGCCGTATTGAATCCCTACGGCCCTTCGCCAAAACCCCCTATTCCTGCGCAGAGGCGGTCAACCAGCCGGCCAGCATCTCGGGGCTCGTGGGCCGCCGCGCTGCACTGCGCGACTGCACGACGACCACTACCGCACTACTCGGCGTCGTCTCGACGGGTGAGGCACAATGTTCCGCCGCCCGCAACGTCCGACGCCCGCGAGCTCCCGGCGGCGGTGGGAATGAATTGGGGGAGCGAGATAGCTAGGGCGTCGAGACAAGCCCTATCACCAACACCAGAGGGCGACAACGCTGCTCGCAATTCCAGCTCCATCTGGTCGCAGCGAGGCGCACCTACCGGCCGAGTCGCCATCTCTCAGAGCAGACCAGAGCTGCTGCTGCTTGCTCATGGGGGCCGAAAGGGCCCAGTCCTCCTCTTCCCGGTCAAATTAATGGGCCATGGCCACAAACACAGCTCTCATGCTGCTGCTCGCTGGCCTCGCACCTCGCATGCCCTGGCTGGGAGCGTGACTCCTGTCACTGTCGTCGCCGGGCTCTGCTCCCGCTGTTTTCTAATCGCACTGAGCTCGCAGTGTCCCGGGCAGCTAATCATGAGCATCGGTTGTAAAGAGGACGCCCACACTCGTCATCATTGGCCCGTTCGGACGCGTACTGTCTTCTCCAAATGTCCCCGTGTCGCGCTGCTGCTGCGTAACCGTGCAAGCCCCCCAGAGTGCCGCACACCGCCTAGGGCGGGCGAGGCCTCTCACAATGAGCGACCATGTGGGGATTCCAAATCGGCGGACGAGTTTCCTAGCGCATGGCCGCGGGAAGACCGTTGAAAGCAGCGACGCCGGACGGAGACGGCTCTGCGCTGGTCTGGCGGCCGCTCAGAGCGGAAAGCAGGACGATCTGGAGATTGGACAAAGGTCGCTCGTCGCTCACAGCGGCTTCTGAACATGGTTTAGCGTATCGCTATCTCGCGCGTCTAGTTGGCTGGCCCGAAAGGGACCCCGGCCCATGATGGCCTTAGCGCGCTTGGTAAGGACGTCTAAATTTACGTTGCACCATTTTCCCTTCAACCACCGGCCTCTTTACCAACCGACTCCTCATCAACCTGAAGCCACACGTTTTGAGCCCCAGGGGTTCCAAGAACCAAGCGTCTGACGCTGACCTTTTCCCGACCAGCCCTATGCACGGCACCCACGCTTCTCCACTAGCACTCCCGGCCATCAGCACCTTCGCCTTCCAGTCGGTGAACGACCAAACCTCCTACCCAGGTGTCTATGCATCTCTAGGCCCCGCCAATTTCCAAAAGCAGCCTGGCGTCAGCGACTTCGAAAGCTTATCTAGTGACGGAATCTCCAAGAAACACGTTGCAGCCAATCACGATTCTATGAGCGTTCAGAACGCCCCATGACAAAGACCTCGCCGCGATTCACACGATTAACTTCTGATTATTTCCCATGGAGCAGCGCATTCGATGGTGAGGTAGGAGTCATACTCCTCTACGATCACACCAGAGGCTCAATGTGGAGGCTCTGCGCAGAGCGTATTGCCGCCCAGCTGCGCCATTAGAGAGCTCTGCTGAGCCACCACTTAGAGATCAAGGTATGCACGTGGACGACGTGCGGCCTTATCGCGAGGAAGACCTTCCCACTTTTTGTCCCGCCACTCTCTCTCGACTAGGTTGCTTCAATTCCCATTCGGCGGGAACTAGGCATGGATCTCAATCTAATGCAACCGCCTACTAGAGACGCTGCTACTGACGGTCTGTGCTGGTAGCCAACGCCAAGAGGGAACTACTGGTCTACGCACAGGAGTAGCAATAATGCATCTTTCATCATAATGAAACGCAGGAGAACTGCGGATACTTTTCGGATGCATTTTCACCTTCATTTCATGGCGTTTCCATTTCCATAGCACCAGCCCACAGTACATTAGCTCGACGAAGGAAACGGAATTTCCTAAAGCCCAACACGGCTTTCAAGAAGCGATTGGGGTTGGAAATTCCCACGCAATACCGTGGGGGCCAGTTTCCAGGACCCTCTACTCGTCCAATAACATGACAAGGACGGCCTGGTCTAGCCCTCAGCTACGACATTTCAAATTCCGCCCTACGGTCCCGGTTGTGGCCCCGGTGGTAGGGCGGGACCAGACTAGGACCCGAGGCACAAATCTACAGGAGCCAAGGTGCCTGAATAATTACAATATTGATGGGATCCCCAGCATGGCCCAATACTAGTGTGGAAACCACATTAACAGAAAAGGAAACAATCGTTACTAGTATTGTTATGAAAACCCCATTGAGAATTGCTGCGGCCGAACCGAAGATAGATAATCCCCCCAGACAAATTTGGACCCTTTGATAGCCATTTTAAGCCAGAAATTGCAAAGCATGTTGTCGTAATCTTTGTCCGTAAGATTTGGACAGGGCCTGCATTGTGTCCAATCTCAAAGACATACAAAGCATTCAGGTGCTGCATGTCTTGAAACAGTGGCAAAAGGAGATAGAATCCAATTGGAAAATGTCGCAATCTCCAACATCCACATGGACATATTCTAGGCCTTCCACCAAGAACGCAGCAGCCGGCGTGAATTACCCCGTCTTTGCGTAAGCACTATGCCGGGACCCCACTACCTCTACGATCATTATCCACTTTTAAGGCGTTGAAACAGGAATAAGGTCTCACGCGAAGTCCCTCAGAGTTGTACTCTAATTGATCCTGACTTGCAACTACCGGCAGCGTAGTGCCTTTGGCTAGACAGGAAGCACAAGCAAAAGCCTACACTCGCTAGGAATGAGATTTTTGGTTAAGGATACAGGGTATTCGATGCGGCCGAGTGAAACGCGACGGACATCTCAGTATCTTCCGCCATGCCCAGCCGAACCCCTTAGAGATTACATGCTCATCTGGACAACATTGCCTACCCTGATAATGATTGAGACACCAGCCCTATACCTCGACTCTTCCAGAATACCAGTGTATCCTCTTTTCTCATTCCTCAGAAAGTACGCATCAGTTCCTTTCCTTTTGCGACCAGGAACAAATACAGATGTGTTCAAAGCTGCTCAAGCGAACTACCCCAACTTCTTTTGCGATTCTCAGAACAGTAAAGGGGCTGCCTTCAATGTCTTTCATCGTAGAACACCTTCATTAGCAGCTCAAGAATTTCTGCATTATGCTTATCGCTTCAAACGCGTCTTCCCTATCCAACCTCATCAATACCCAAGCGTCCGCCCGCTAACAAAGAATAGACATGATTCGATGAACATACTAACGGATTGAAACCGTTTAATCTACTCGAAGCAACACACTGCAGTAATTGAGCGAAGGTTACCATAGGATTGAATCTCCCCTTTGCTTCTCGCCCCCCGAGTGCGTGCCGAGACGTCTTTCGAAATTGATACCATAATAGCTCGATATTCCGAAGGAGCACAACACCAAAAGGGGGGCATCCTATTCCAAAGGAGCAACTAGAATGCGAGATGCTCTATGTAGCCCCTGACCAAGCTAGAAGAGACAGAGCCACTGGAAGCGACAATACAGTCACCTCTCAGCTAAACTGTCCCCGAATCCAAATTGTGAATTTACCATACACGATTTCAAGACAGGGTCTGAGGGGCAGAGGCGTCTACATCGCCGAGCACATTTGCTACTTTCGTGTGGCAAGGCGGAACCGGCACCAAGGACCGCTCCGCACTCGATGCCACCAGCCGGTAACTTGGTATGCAAGGCTTCAGCGATCATGGGAAACAATTGATTGGCTGGAGTGGACCCCGCTCAATCTCGCGAACGCTACTCCCAGCTTGAGTGACCCGAGATTCGTCGATTCGTCGTCGCGCACGAAATGCAGACTCGGCTTCCTCTTTTGGCGTGGTTCGTGATAGGCGAGTCGGCCATGCCGGCAGCCTCACCGTTCAATAGAAGCAGCGGCGTGTCGCGTGCATTAGTCTGTACATACATGCAATATTGAAACTCTACGTTTGGGAATAGAATAGATTCGAACATGTGTTTACATCTGAGCAATCGCTATAGTGGTTATACGAGGCTGTCTGCTTACGCTCGCAATTAGGAGGGCAGAATCGATCGGCCGTAACGAAAATACAAAAACGCCTACATAAGCGCCGGGCATGCAGTTGGAACCGAACCATGTCGGCCAAAATTATCTGAAGAAGCCGAATACAGGACACGCGCCCATTCAGCAGTTCTCAAATCGCACATGCTAGCCGCTCAGTGATAGTGGCTTTCCAATTTTAATTCAGCCTGCTGGAGGTGTGGTCCTCGTGCGCTTGGTTGGCTTGGGTGGTGGAGGGGACCAAGGTTGGAATGCCCCGCGTGGGGGCTATTTTTAGGAGCCCTGTGGTGCTATTCCGGATCAGGTAAGTGCATAGACTAGCGATACGACCCCTGTTCGGCGCCGGCCTCAGCCCTACGATCCCAGCTTTATGTCACCCGCCATAGGGCTGTCCTATGGCGAATGAGCTCACGAAAATGGCCTCCTTGCAGAGGAAGCACATGGTGATATGGACGCCTGAACCCCTCTTTGTGATCCTTGTTGTGGTGTCGCACTTGTCCATTCCTACACCACTCCCACACCACCATCGTCACATCCCTCCAACCACCATTCACCGATATTTGGCATCCGATCAATGTGTTCCGGGCCTTTTATCAACACCTTCTTGGAGCCCTCGGCGACAGCAGCCCAACGGTAGGGATCTCCCGAAGCGTTGGCGACTTCACATACAGCATAGATTGGCAATTCTCACCACGCACAGTATCCTCAAACCCACGTTACTTGCTGCATGCGCAAAATACCCGCGCAGCCTGCATCATCGTAAGAACATCATTACTTAACGCGTAAAGGCTGCAATATCACACCCACGCCGGCCTTCTGCACCCGCAACAAGCGACGCGATACTTTCCCCCCCCCCCCCCCTTTCACCGCATTTCCGCAAATATGAAAGGGCGCACCCACAGGGGTTGTGCCTCGTGGCAGTCGAGGCCCAAAGGCTTTGAAACAAAGATATGCAATATGCGCGTCCCCTCTCCGTCATATTGCATGGCCAGGCAGAATTCCTATGCAGCGGGGTAACCACCCTGACCTCCACCTTAAAAATGTTTCGAAACACTCGATCAATCACACCTTGCAGCCGCACGAGCCATGCCCCCCTTCCGGCTATCCCGCGGCCCCGTCCTGGACACGGCATAAGGATGCATGTCTTGACACGCATTGTGTGGTGATACAACAGCAGCCATACTTGTGGTGTTTTTTCCAGTGCTGAGAGATTATCGCAAACAGTGGCAGTCGTAAACGAAGTCCTACCGCTTAAATCTTCTCCTTTCAACTTGACAGCCATGCGCCAAGCAGAGAGTTCGCTTGAAGTCCCTGATGATTTGTTCGATATTAACTTGGCTTTTCGATTCTCCTGAATCCTTCGGTGTTCTGTTCCACCGGATCTCTACTTCGAAGCGCCGCTGTGCCGCAATGGAACATCTACTTTGATGAACGTTCAAAAATATCTGCCGCTAGAATACCGTCGGCTGCAGTTCGAAAAAGGTCGAGTTCGAGCATGTTTCTACTTTATTTTGGATATTCCTCGTCTAGAGTCATGCACATCGAAAATAGCTACTGGTCTTGCTTTTCCCCCAAATTACTAATTCCTTCCCCTTCGGAGGAGGGAACATCAGCAATGCCGAACGTGCTACCCTTTTGGGAACTTGCTATTCGTCGTTCGAGTCGCAGCTCTACCAATCAACGACCCCGCAGATTCATTGCCTCTGCCCTAGAAGAAACGTTAATGATACAAAATTTAGCGGCTACTTACTTCCACCTATTAGCTTCTAGATTCTGATTGTGCTATTATCAAGACGGTCGCTGGTGCAGAAAAGCGGTAACGCTGTTACCGTGGTCAGTTGCAGGGGTACCAAGTGGTCTTATTCGACTAATCGTCTATTATCTTCCTATTCTGATACCCGCATCGTAACGCCTACCCAAAAGAGGTTGATTCTAGGGCTGAACGCTGGTCAAAGCAACCTAACGCTTGTCCTCTTGCCTCCGCTCTCGGCAATAGCCCAAGACTAGGTCCTATGTTCATGTCCATGGCTTCAGCCCTACAAGGTCCAGAATTACCAATCCACTGGCACCTTGGATTATTCACTCAAGCCTCCCTATCCCGCACATGGAACTATAGGCCGTACTTCTATAGAAGGTAGATTCCTATATACGGGCATCACGAGGCTTTCCGCCTGTAGTGGGAATAGATTTAGAGGCTGAGACAGACTGTGATGACAGAGAATATTTGGAATATCACATATTTTTGGCTGGATGGGTCATCAGCCAGCTCGTTCTACTCCTTGCGTGTTCTCTTGTTTTGCCGTCCTTACTTCACTTGGGCTTTTTTGTATCTGAACGAGCTACTTGAAGTTGTTCGATGTATTTGCTGCATCGAATGCATTTGCACGGTCGTCCGGCCGTGCCTCGCATTGAGGCGTAGCATGCGCTTGATGCGGGGTATTGGGACGTCGCTCTAGAGAGCCATATCCGAGTGATTCCGGTGGAACGCATAACATAGCATCGTTGCACAGCAGAAACTCGGTGAAACCATTCAGCAGGTAAATCCCTCAACAATCGGCAGTTAGTAGGTACGTTTGCGGTGGTTTGTTGCAGTCTTGTTGGCTGCGAAGCATATTGATATCGATCTAATGGCGGACAACTCCGCACGAACTAGCCAATGGAAACCTCGCACGTCACGGTATCACAACCGATTATGTACAGATCATGTACAAGCAGCGAGCGACATGCATAGTGACTCATCTACAGCCTACAATATTCTTTGGCTACAACTTCTAAGTAGGAATTTGCGAGCGCTTGGCAGGGCAGGTGGTAGGGCTGAAGTTGAATTTTTTTCTATCCTAGATTCACCAGCGCAGATAGCCTCACGCGGTGACTTTCGGTATGAGGCCCGTACGAAGTTCAACGCTGCTAGAGTATCCGGCGATAGTTATAGATCCCGATAAAGCCGAAGCCCACACTCGGACCAATTGCGGGCTACCAACACTACCCAATATCGACATTTCTTCACGGAGGTGTTAGGCCTCCACAACATTCTCGCGTACGTATACAACCGTCTCGTTCAACCCAACAAGACTTGAGAAGTACCAACATGACTCCAATGGGAAGAGCAGGATATGGAATAGGAGGCCTTGAAACTAGAGCGACTAGCAATCGCTCAATGATTCGATCTGCCGTCTCATAGAAATTGAGATACCTAGGACGCCTCAAGCTCTTGCATACGCCACATACGACATGCTTCACAACTCCGGGTCTTTACGACCGACATCAGGGCCTGATTCTACTCTCGAACAGTGGCGCACCCGCACATTGTCATTAGACGCGCCTACGAAAAAAACGTTACATACAAGGGGACGGCCTCCGCATTGCTTTCGCGCGTCTCGTACGAAGGTCATGGTCCCAGCATGTTGTCCGCGGAGCCTCGAGCGTAGACGGGGACTCGGCATCCCAGGACCACATCGTTAACTTGAAAAGGGCCAGTTTCCAAGGTACGAGCCATGAATCAGTTCGGACGCCGCACTATCACGTGCCGCTGAACTAGTTGATAGCTTGAAATACGATGCGCTAAAGGCGGAGCCTTCCGCTCGCTTCTCGCATCTTATAGCGTCGTCCCCACGTTTCTACATCCGTCGCACCAGCCTTTCCGAGCCTTTCCGGGGCTGCCAAGGTTCGGTTTCTCCTCTGAAGCTCAGGAGAGGTTGGGATGATATGGCATTGGGTGTTCACCGCTCACACCATCATATGATTAATGAGAATTACTCTACGCCTGAAAAAAAACGACTGAAGGAACGGGGCGTTCGTCTTCGGAAAGCAAGTTGACACGGAGAAAGACGCCACAAATCGCGGACCCCATATCATCCTTCGAAGGATTCCCGAAGTAAGCAAAACAGGCTAGTTGCGCGCTTGTTCGAGTATGGAGGCTAAACTGCAGGATCTAGCGCCGGTACCCTGCCGACCCCAAGAACTTTGACCATCCTTCGAAGAATGGTCCAAACCAAATGTTGCGCTCTTAGGTCTGGGTAAATAGGTCGTTGCAGCAGTTTGAGTTCAGCACTGGTGGATTCGTTCAGCTACTCGGTAGAAGAGTATATGGCGTGACCAAGACGTGGACGCGTGGATACGAGATCCCACGAAAGGCTTGTCGCCAGGAATAGAGAGTAATAGCACCATGAATTGGAGCTCGACGGAGGCCGGCCCTCGCCCAATAGCGTCTGCGCAGGATTTCAACTGGAGCGTGCAAGCTATTCTGCGTAACAATTGCCCAAATCGGAATATGAGGATATCCTCAACTGTTGCGCTGGCCTAGAATATATCAACAAAATGAACAAAGCAAGCTTAAGGTATAGGGTTGATAAAGTACTGTGCAATGGACCAGCCCTATGAAGTGTTGTACGTCATGCGTCTCACGCTTCAGATCCCCCACATCTTAGAATCTCACAACTCCATGCCGTGCTTACGAAAGGTGTTCCCAGCTTGCTGGAGAAAGTTCTCACGCATGAGGCTTGATATTTCCGTACCGCTCTCGTTAAAACCCGCAAAGCCGAATCTGATAACGACGCATCGATTTACTTCACGTCTATCATTCTTTTTCTCCATCCCAAACCTGAAGGCAAAGAACGGTGAATGAATCAATCCCCGAAAGCGACAAGCCTCGAGCTGCCGTACCAGCTCCGAACTCCCAGAGCTGAGTTCTGAGTCTGGCTGCGGCGCCATCGGCGTTCGTACAATACAGGGCAGGTGTTAATGGAGTGATTCCCGATGCGATGTCTCAATCGGAGATTTCCCTCATCCAATACCAAACCTCGCGTCGCCATCCAACACTCTCTTCAACAGCACGCTCGTTACGCTTTGACTCACCATCACGAAACAGCTGTGCGAGCGGGCCTTTTCCTCGCTTCAGACAACAATACAGTACATTCAATACACAGATAATTCCAGTACCAACGCGAATCCACCCGGATATCCGCTACTGCACGTCTTAACAAGCCACAAGTTTGCTTCACAAGCCGCAGAGCCCGCCCGCGGCACCCATTTTCCCCCGTTGCACTTCTATTCCATCTAGCCACTGAGGTTCGCGGTTCGGAGCCACGAATATTCCGCATTAATAATGCACTCTGCGACTTTTGTGCAGGCCCGTGACAAAAGTCGCAGCGAGTTTCTAATCGCCATCACAAGGTAAACCACTAGGATCACGCGCTAGACTTCGATCCAAGGGAGAGAGTTTGGGGCTCTCGCAAGGACGTATTTGCAGGCCTGAGAGCGAAATAGTGTGGCGCTGTGGGGGCTGACTTGCGGGGCGGGGACGTCATGTCACAAGAAGCGACACGCGTCCAGTATTATTATTGCCCTCGAAGGAATATGGAAGGGTTCTGGTATATTGCTGTGCATGGTTAGTTTGGCGCTCGGTCTCCGTATCCGGCTTCTCGATGCGCACAGGTTTTGGCGTGCCTTCACAAGTCCCAACAACCGAATCAAAGGCCCTGGCCGCTGTGCTGCGGTGAAGCGTAAAATATCCCCCTTTTGCGAGCAAAGGATGAGTAGCATGTGCGATTCGCTAGGAGAAACAGATTCCGTCGCAGCAGGGCGAAAGGCAAAACCTTACGCCTTCGGGCGAAATGCAACGATGCCAACGAGCTAATTTACCAACATGGCGACCTTGCCAGCAATTGTCAAATAGCAAGACGTTTTTTTTCTTGCTGTGCCCCTTCCATCTAATATTTGCGCAATCCCAGAATTGGATTGTCTAATCGCCAAGAAAAACTTTGCCGTGCGCGTGCCTGTGTCCTCGCCATCCTGTCGTCCCCAGTTGTGGCCGGTGTTGCGTGGTGAAGGCAACGCCCGATGAACGATCCCTCCACAGCCCTTCCGACCGTGCCGCACCGCGACCACGCGCAAGGCAGCGGTCCCATTCATACGCAGCACGGCGTGGAAAGAGGATGCCGCACATGACTCTACTCGTAACGCGCCGTGTGTACGACGTTGCATAGTTCTTTCACCCCTTCACCGGTCGGTCAGTCCAGTCTCGCCATCCGTTCCCATCCTGTTCACACCAACAACAATGAGCCCGCTGTGCCGCAAACGCAAAACGTGTTTCGAAACGCGGGGGCCTAGCTGAAACGGAATCCGCCATGCCTGGCCCATACACACTTGATGATCAATCAGTTAGTCTCCTGGGTGTATGGATGGATGAATGTACGGCCTGCAAGACGCAAGACGGATCGGACGAGAAGTTCGATACGAGCAGAGGATCTCTAGCACTCGCCATACATCCTGTGCCCGTGAAACGACCCAAGCTCTCCAAACAAAAAACCCCCCCAACATCACAGTTATCATAGGCCCCAAGCAGATAATGGCAAAAAGCCAACCATCGACATCCCAGTTGCTCCACGCCACAATCCGCGTCAAGCGAAAACCAACACACGCCATTGGCATTGGCGCCGGGTGGGCAGTGTGCCTAGAGCCGGAGCCTTGTTACGTCCTGGCTGCCCTACGGTCGATGGGCTGGGGGCCAAAACCTTTGCTGTGCTGTGCTGTGCCGAGTAGTGGGTGGAGAGTAAAATAGCCGCTTAGGCGCTGGGAGCGTTGGGACGGATTTGGCAGGGCTGAATCCCCGGGACACGGGCTTGAGATGTGCAGATGTGCTCGAAGCGAGGTGATTGTGTATGACAAAGCAAGGGAGGTTGGGGTGTGTGATTACATGACTCTAGCTCTGGGTCTGGATTCTGGGCTGTGGGATGGATAGGGGATGATGATGGCGTCACCATGTATGTAGGCGTGGCAGTTGGACGGACATATTCCGCGCAGAAGAAATCTGGACTGCGAGATTAAACGTATCTACTCCATATCGAGTAAATACAAACCTGCGGCCAAGCATGGTGAATCTCGCATTTCTATTCAGTGATATTCACGGCGGGAATGATGCATCAGTACCTATTTGCACGTCTGTTGTCTTCATTTGTGAAGCTAGCCCGCGTCAACATGAAGTATACTATACGCGGAAGCGAACCCTAGACAAAGACAAGATTAGATCGTCGAACATAGCATCCCCGTCCGCAACAACCCTACCATTATCTCAAAAGGGAAGATAGGATTTGAGCTTACCTGGACCAGATACATACATACACATAAACATAGCCCGTACAAATTGTATTCGACTAGGCGGAAGGACCTTACGACAGGTAGCCCTAGGTCGAATCTGTGTGCAGAAACCATTATCCTAACCCGCGAATCAGCACCCTCACAACGGCCTTCCACACTCCCGCTGCGAAACTAGCCACTCACCCACTCAGGAAATAAAGAGGTGGAGATCTTCATGAATCGTCTTGGCGCACCACGTAGGAATCTCGCTCAGCTTGGCCATATGATTGACTGTTTGGAGCAAGGTGACAGGGTTCGTACGACCGAGCTACGATACATGTGAACTGCTAGATGTATCTAGATATGTATTTATGGGGTTGCTCACGAGCGGGCAGGGACACCAAGCCTCATGCATGAATCAAGATCGCCATTTCGCCGGGGAGGCGTGCGTGCATGGTGTTCACGAATTGCATATGGCGGGTTTGGGTTAGGCTTGAGGATCTTGGCTGGATGGGTGGTGACGTAGGTGAAGGTTAGGCGGGCAGCGGGCCGGGCGGTACGGTGCGGTGTATGTATGTGCATTTCTTGGTTGGGGAAACTCGGTAGGGAGACTTGGTAGTGAGGATGTTGGGAGAGATGCGGTGTGCATTTGACGAGGAATGGTACTGATGAGGGGCATTATCGAACAGGCGCGATACGCATTCCTTCAAGACATGTTATCTAGGCGAGTATAGTGCAGACCTGGAATCAGGCCCGCAATGCAGATGTTGCATTATAGCATGCTGGGTGAAACTTATTCATTGTACGAAGTTCGTTTGACGAGAGCCGTCCTTGTTGGTAGAGTATGGAGGAATATGACATATGCCTCGTGACGGATACACATGTACATTCCTAACTAAGCATACGCGCCCATTTATCTCGTGGCTCAGCACGACACAACATCATTGCCACAATCTAATCTAATCTGTTGTGTGTCCTTGTCGGACCGATCCTCAGTACAATAAAGAGTCCAAGGCATTCATCACGCTACCAGTGTTAAAAAAAAAAAACATTCGCATATCATAGATATAATGTGACTTGAATAATCGAATGAATAGAATGTAGCTCGCAATAACAACAATCTCGGGTATCATCCGAGTAGAATCTAAGATACACGCCTGCCACATGTCTTCGTTACGCCCAACCCACACCCCGCCTCAACACCTCTTCCCCTACCGCCCACGTATCATTTCAGCTCGCCCATGGAGACTTCCGTGCAGCAATAATCCCCCTCGTGCGCAGAATCCACCGACATGATACCCTAACCGCACCACAAAACGTGGAATCAAGTGCCGCATAATCGGACCCCAGACCCCTCACGCCCTTGTTCCTCCCGATAACGTCTCACTCGGAATCGGCGGATCCCGATAACTACTCCTTCAACGCCCTCCTATCTCCAAGAGCGGTGTGTGTGACAAGTCATATGATGCCTAGGCTGAGCTCTCTATGGTAGACATGCCTCGCCCGGCATTAGCCGCCATATAGAATCTTCCAAGTCCCATTACGCTCCGCACCACAATCGCACGAGAGCCTTGAGACAGCACATGTGGCGAAGAAAACAACATCGAATGCGTGGCAGGTCGACATGTGCCGCTCGTCAGGTGGACGGATCGTTGTCTGTAAATAGGATGCAAGGTCAGGACGTCGGAGGTCTGAGCCATGGTGCGTATGCTGGACAGCCCCTCACCACCAACAGACTCATTGGTGCCAGTTACGCTGGCACAGAAATACTCAGACCGTAGATAGAATAGCAGCGGCAGTCTCGGATTTCAATATCGAGCTCGCGCGGAAATAGAGGCGTCGCCATGTTGACAAATCTAGGATACCATTGCGGTCAACAACCATCTCAATCCCGCCCCCTCACACCACCAGAATGAAATTACCGGGGGAAACACCTCACAAGCCGGTGTAATATAAGTTGCAAACAATCCCTCCTGCCACTTAGCGACTGTAAGTTGTTAAGACCGACTACATCCAACCGATCCTGCTATCACAAGCGGTGAACCAGTGGATTTGTCGAGGGTGGGGTGCTCAAAGGCGTCAGGTGGCGATGATCGAGTTGCTACTAATCATTAGGAACTCGTGAGCTGTGGGTGAGTAGATGCTGGGTGGGAAGTGACGCAAGCTCCTCTTTATTTTTTTTTATGGCCATCTAGGAGGTGTACTCAAACGTGTGTCTAGGTCGTCTGGTGTTCACTTTCATTTTCATTTTCATTGTGCCAAATGTTAGCTATCCCAAACTATGCTACACTCATCTTCTTCTTAGTAGCCCTCATTGCGAACAAAGTACCCTCTTTTCCAAATGCTCTTCCGACTTCGACAACAATCATCCTCACAAAGTCTCTGCTGACCCAATAACTGCTATGAGCGCCCAGCATGGTAAGGTATTGAATATCCAACGGGCCACCTCCATATTTCATAAAGTAGTCAATTTGCCCATTATCGTTGAGCAAGTACGCCCGCTTCTCAGCTATCTCCTCCCGAGTAAAATTGTGCGTCTCGAGTTCGACATTCGATGGGAGACGAATCGTGGTAGGTTTGATACTAATGGCAGCTACTGCAGGGTCTACAGTCTTCCGAAAGGGGTTGGCAAAGGAAAGCCACGAGGTACTAGCGCTAGGAATGACTGCTGGTTTGAGCATCTCGGAGTAAAGCACGTCGACGGCTGCATTTAGACGGTAGGCTACAGGGTCGTAAGGATTGATGATGTTGTAAATATTGTCGACAGCAATACAGCCGTACGTTCCTTGTTCGCCGGCTACTCCTGGTGTAGCATAGGAGTCGGCGCCAGGCTTTTCTTTGTCCCGTCTAGGAAGAAGCGCAGCCTTCTTCAGAAGTAAGAAGAACCCTACAGGGCTACCGCACACAAACAGCGATTTCGTATCGAAGATGAAGTGGTCTCTCGGCAATTTAGCCTCCGGGAATGACGGATCCCTATATTCTGGTGAGACCTGACTTGGTTGTTGACTTAAGATGTCAATCGCCATGACGCTCCCGAGGGAGTGGGCAATGAGATGAACACGTCCCCATTCTGCAAAGCCTGGATTATTCAGACACCAAAGCCGGTAGATTCTGTTTGCCTCCTGGATACATGCTGACACCATTTTTGGATTGTGATCAGGTGAGAGATAGTATGGGATATCCAACATGACGTCGCTGACAATGCCACGTACGGATGGTAGTGTTTCTGGAGTTATGTCCTTGAGAGAGTATTTGTTCACTGCAGGATCTTCGGTTTCGGTGTATCCACTTGCTTCGTCTTCTAGTGAGATTCTCAGCCGCCAATTGACCTGTCTAATGTCAGTGAATGCTCGATAATAATGTAAGCCTCAGAGTAATAGAATAACGAGGAAATACCGGTAGAACCATGATACCACCCATATCTTTACGTAGGTGACGTTTGACGTCTGGTGTACCGAGTTCTATATTCACTTCCCTTCTGAAAGCGTTGATGGCATGAGTGAAGTGGAACGTCTCCATTCGCTCGGATAGCTTCTGTCCAATACCATGAATCACAAGAACCAGATCAGTAACCTGCGGACGTTTAGAGAGGGCAAGCACTGGGTCAGAGAATCGCCTTCTGTACGGGTTTTCGCCAGCTTGGTTTGCGGAAACACCCTCGTGCGCCTTCATCGCAGTTGAGCCCTTTTTAGGTGGATGAAGTTTGTCCCAGATCTCCTGATCAAAACCCCTCGTCACAGCAATCCCAATACTTCTGCCTTTGCGGATGTAACTTGCTAGCGGTCGTCTTCCATAGTAATCAGAAGGTTGGAGAGCGGGACGCAAAATATACGCATCCTTTGCATTCGCGTATATCACGCCTGCTTTGCGGTAGATGTTCTTGCGACCTTCATGGCCATAATCGGCGTCGCCTGCGGCCTTGTTGTCGGGACCATCAGGACCGGTAGATACGTCAATTAGATCGCATACGCCTTCCACAATATCTCGTCGTTCCTTTTCAGGATCCTGTGGTTCGGGCAGCGTGTTCTGAATAAACCTAGTCTGCATTTGGCTTGAAGTGGTTGGTCGGCTCTCTGGTTTCTTCGGCTTGTCGGGCCAGAGCTTGTGCAGGATCTTCATCTCGCCCAAGGCACCGACTTCGACTGCACTGTTCAGCTCATCAGTCCATGTCTGGGTCCACGGTTGCAGATCCAAATATCCGGCCTCGAGCATATTTGCGACATCAATCTCCACAGGCATCATTGTGTCCTTGTAAAACCAGGTCCCTCGAACGACCTTTGCGACATCGTTTACGGGCGACCAGTAGATGGGCTCCATACGAATGGATTCGGCGTCCATGACAACATGGTGAAGCCTAGATACGCCAACAGGTACTTTTGCAGACGGTCCAGGCTTGGGTTTTGAAGGCCTACGCACAGATTCTTTGCCCTTGATGCCTATTAATGCGGGCTCCATGTCCTCGTCCCATTTGTAGCTATCCAGCTCATATGGCTGTGGCCGTTTCCTGCCCTCGGCCGACGCCGACATTCGCCGTCCCGATAGGTCTCCACGTGACGGTGCCCTTATGAATGGCGTGCCAGTGGTAGTAGGGCCCAATAGTGGCGAGCTCTCGCCAGGCTCGGTCGGTCCAAGGGCCCGCAGAGACGTCGAAAGCGTGACGCCTTTTTGAGACTCATTCCTCGAGTCTGGCCGATGATCGTGCAGCGCATCGGCTGATCTAGAATATTGTCCCTGGCTCGAAGACCTCGTTGAAGGAATGTTTCTGCCTTGTGAAGTTCCCAGCAGTTCCTCGGAAGACGCAGACACGCCGCGTTTCCTCTTCAGCCTAGCAACAACAGGATTGGTGGGGGTTTCGAGCACCTCACTCGACAGTCTCTTCTCCCCAAGCTCTTCATTATGCCTCAGTATCTTCTTTCGAAGATCTAGCCATGTATCGTTGATAGCTTCATTGTCGTATTCGGAAAAAGGCCTCGGTGGCTGCCTTCGCTGGATCGCGGAACCCGTTAACGGCGGAGGAAGAGGGGATAAAGGATCGTCAATAGCGAGCGGCGAGGTATAGAAGTATCGCACAGGGATAGCAGGAGGAGTTTCGGAGGTATGCAGCACCTCTCGAATGTATTGGTTGGCCATGGTTGGGTCGATCGATAGCGGGATTCGCTGCGAGATTCGAGAGTTGGCGGCTATTGCTCATATCATGGCAATAGCAGTATTAGGGCCACGTGTTCCCATCTTGAGGCTATGGGGAGTGACGAGAGCGAAATAAATGTGGGAGCCTGGCGGTAGTGGTGAATAGGAAGACGTGGTAGTTTCCGTCCCAGGGCGAGCTCCTCTGACGCAACATCTCGCTAACGCCCGAGCATGTGAACGCTAACCATGGGTGCACTACACCAAGAATCTCATCAGTGCAAAACACCACCATAGCAATATATTCTGCGGATGTGAGCGACATGCTAATATTTTCTTTGCGAATGCTTTGGCCGATGTGGCTATTGGAGTATTACGGATGCCTAGTTGTGCTTGGCTGCATACATAGTGTAAGACGGGCCACCGAACCATGGTTCATCTCAGCTCTATTCACTTAGTATTTAGTATCTTTGACACCTAGTGCAGCTTCGGATTTTGACAATTATTTCATGTTTTCGAGAAGCAGGAAGAAAGACACATTCCATTGCTATTGCATCCTTACGTGGAGAAATTAGTGCCATGGCCCATACAATCTATCATTGCTTTCCCAAACACTAACTCATCCATTTTTCATCCCTCGAAATCAAATACTTCTCACTCCTAACCGCAAACCAAGCCCCAACAAGCCCCGCGAAAAGCCACGAAGCCGCTAAGCGCCTTAGCCAATCTAAACCTCTCAGTTGCTTCAGTCGAGCAACATCAACCCTTGCTTTATTGTACACAGTCTGCAGACTCGTCGCGGAATATTTTGCCCATAGCTTTTGATACCACTCCTTATCGTACAGACTCCAAAGCTCGTCTTCTATATAGTATGTATGAGAGTACAGGACTTTGCGGCCGCCTCATTCGGCGACTTTCGCTTCAAGGTCTCGGTTTTGCTGGAAGAAAAATCTTAACATTATTTGAAGCTTGGCCCCATACGTCAGCATTCAGCACTGGCTGATGCTTATTGCTCTTAGGATATATGCTACAAGGGCGGAAGGTTGGCGGATCTCTAGCCGTCAGCGGAAAAAGCTATAACGGCCAGATTCCTAGATACTTCTCCACATATCATATAAACTCCTTAGCCGTATCGTAAGGTAGTGAAAGATCTTGAATTATATATCTAGAAGACAAATTGCCTCCGTGAAGTGCCCGGTATAGCATTCAGGTGTGCATAAAGTCGTTATAGAGCCAGCGTGTGAGTGAGTTGAATGGAACGATGCCGAAATACTTCATTGCCAACTTGCCAACCTAGAATCCGCCTCGGTCGTAATGGAACAGATATTAAGCAAATGGAATACAGTCCGTGGAAGGTCTGTTGGTGGGCTTCAATTTGACGTGAAGGTAGAATCAGGAGTCCCACGGCCCACTGAAGCTTTGCGACTTTTAGATTGACGGGACATCATTAGTGAGATAGCCGGTATTCAGGACTCCGTGGTAGGGAAGAGGCAACGGAGTAGCATCAACTATGCTATCTTCAGTTATGCCATCTTCAGTGCTGCTTCTAATAGTAAGATATCGAGTCGACTGAGAGCTGGAATCGGTACCCTGTTCAATATAGATATATTTAGTTTAGAAAAGAAATACTATGTAATACTATGACTTTCTTAGGCCCGGCTCTACTATTAAGTTGGATAGCTGATTTAGTTCCAGACTTGGTATTCTGACTGATACAAGGTGGATAGAGAATGCTATCTATATAGTCAATATATGGATCTTCTGTCGCTTTTCGAAGCACCTCAATAATCTTTCCTTTGCTAGAATATGGTTGGTAGACCAGTTTGATAAAATGCTTGGCTGGAATGAGTTTATTTCGAGTTGTGTAACGATACCAAGAATTCCCATAGACCCGATAGCTTCCATGAAGAGATCTAAATTCTCAGACTCAGATGCTGTAACGATCTGCACATTTGCAAGTACCAGCCCGATTGGTTCGACAGTCTGATCGAAAGTGCTATACTTAAAGGAGCTTTTCTCCCCTCCAGAGCCAGCAAAACCTCTGCTAACTATGATACCTGGGAATTCGATAATAACTAGCGAAATCAAGCCTTGGGAAAGAGTCGCGCGAATCAATCTGTCCACAGACACGTTCGTCTCCACAGTTACCGTTCTCGTCGAACTATCGATCTTTAAGATATTAGATAGAGCGCTGATATCTATTATCCGCTCTTTCTTGTTAATTAGTCGAGTGCTGTTGGTAGAGCAATAGGAAATGCAGAATGGCTCCTAGCAAGCAAAAAGTTCCTGCTCTTGAGTGGAAATTTGGCCAACGAACGCCTAGTAAGATGGCATTTCAGAAGTTGGATTGTGTATCGAAATAGGGAATCCGATTCCCTTCGTCTTCTCCATAGTTGATAAACGAAGTCGGAATTCAAGCTCTTCTTTCATATGCTTCTCCTGCAAAGTGACTACAACTAGCGCTGTTATTAATTCACGAATTATTTAAATACTTCCTTGAAATCAAAATGCTGCTCCTTTTTCCACTAGAGCTCATTCATAGCTGGGTATCGACCCGAAAAGACCATAGGACTGGAGATATCTTATGCAGCTGCTTCTCTACTATTTGACTATGTGTATGGACTTGCTTATGCCTAACTATAATTCCCCAGGACTCCGGTAAGGGATTCAATATAATTCTTTACAAAGCTGGCTGCAATTATTCACAATTTTCTTCCCCGAAGTGCTGGTAGCCACTGTAGATGAGCAATGGCTTTGTGCCCGCTAATCAGTCAAACCATTTAGCCGATTAGGTTATCCTCAATAGGCCACACGAAGCGCTTACTTCGCTGATATGAGCGATATACTAACCGCTCCTCGAGACCTCGAAACTCTTCCTGTTGATGATCAGCAGCTGGCGTACCTTATGAGAAAGGAATATCTACTTATTCCTAATATCGCGCTCAAGGATATTAAGTCCGTAAGCAAAGAGAATGGCCTAGCACACCTCGTCACCCTGTTCTAGATGGGATGGTTTACCTCTCATGTATCGTGCGAGCGAGAGATGGCCAAGGATTCTCTACGCTGCAGGTCACGACCCTTGCATTCATCCTTTGCACACTACATGCTTTCTCTTTCTAGCATTCCAATCCTCTGGATCTAGAAATACAGTTAGTTCTTAGGATGGACGTAGATGTTAGAGATATACATCGGCCGGCTGAAGTTCCTCCAGATTCCCTTTAATCTTAGACTATAACACCACTCGACTTTGTCAAGCCGCCTCCAGACCCTTAGAGTCTTGGTACATCGTTTTGACTTGGCTTTAATGATTATTTTGGCTACAAATATGGCTCTCCCGAGGGTCCTGAACAATCTTTCCTAATGGCAGAGTGATGCCTCAGAACGGGTCAGTCCTGGCCTGTCAATGTACGTGTTTGTCTCCAATTCATATAATATGGGCTGCACATTGGATTTGCCTGGATAACGGGGCTCTCTTCTAGGGCTGGGTGAAGCATGTGGATCATGTCCAATGCAGCCAGTTTCGGTCTAATCTTGATTTACATGGTAGTTATACTGCTAAGTACTCTGCTATCGCCATTCATGGCTCGCTGGTGGTTCATTAAGGAAGCTAGAAGCATCTTGGAGGCCGTCGTCATGTTACCACAGTGGGCGAAGCTCTTACCCCATGGACCATTTGTGTTAGGATATATGGGAGTTGAGCGGCGGTTCTAGTGGAATCTCTCGTCAGACAGTATATTGAGACGTCAGCTGGTCCGCCGTTATACTCCATCCATAATCTACGCTATTACAAGCCACCAATTTATGATTGAATCAGTTCTTCAACATTTCAAAGTCGCTCAACTATTGTTGAAAATAGCTTTCCGTACAAACAAGGAGATGTTTCTTTGTGCCAACACAACGCTTATTCTGACGTGTTTAGGTTACTAATTTCCATGTACGCCACGAAGCAAGATGAAGACAAGACGAAGATCACTACCGTAGAACTATAAAAGTACAGCAACACCAAAAACATCAGCAAATAGAAAGGAATGATCTCAATCAAGAATAATGCGTTCACATGAAAGCAGCAAAGGGTGAAGAAATTTTTATCGCGAAAAGGGCTTTTCAATTATTTAATCCAATTTAGTATCTACGTTCTCTCTGAGACCGCTAAACTATGCACAAATATACCAAAAACTAATGAGAAAGCCCTAGCCTGTCTTCTACAAGTTTCCCTACTAAGCCTCAAATAGACTAGTCAATAAAACAACAATCCGCTAAAGGCCTTCTATCAAAAGCTGAACTCAACTCACCATCTAGATACGAGACCGCTGAGCCCGATGGGTATAATCTCGCTTAGAGAAATCATCCCGGCGCGTAATAGCGCCATTCGAGCACTTCGTTCCGGCAGCAACGGGCTGGAAAACAACCGCGCCATGATTACAGATGCCGAACTGGTCGTCGCCATTGCAGACAATGGCGCCGTCAGGCGAGCACGAGTCTCCCTGACCACCATTTGCAGGGGGAGCAGGAGTCTCGGTAGGCTGGACTGAAGGGGTGGAGGCAAAAGGAGCGGTTACAGTGATGAGGGTGTGGACGGTCGAAGTCTGTGCCTCAGGAGCCTCAGGAGCCTGGGAGGGGTCGACTGCAGGAGTAGAGGCCGGTGCCTGAGAGACGGGCGGCGTGTATTGGCCGTTGTTCGGGGCTGCGGTTGGAGCACCAGATGCGGGAGGTGTACCCGTGTTTGGTTCCCCAACGCCAGGGACCTCAGCACCACCGCAAAGGGGTTGGAAGGGACCATTGCCAATCTTAGTAACATACTTGCCAGGGTCGTCATAGATATAGTCGAAGCCCTCAGTAGTCTTGCAGGGGTTGACAGAGGCAATGTTGGCAACGGCCAGGTCAGGGAGGGTTTCGAGACCGGATGTGTCACCTTCAGGCTTACCACCAGTTACAGTGATAGGAGCGCAGTTTTGGTAGTGTTCACGCACACCGACGTGGTTCTGCCATGTCCAGACCATGGCGTACTGGCCATTGGGAAGCTCCTCAGGGACCGTGAAGGGGAAGGTCGATGGAGCACCAACACCGGGGCATCCACCTTCAATCGAGTAGATGACCTTAAACTTAGAGGAGGCTGTTGGCTCACGGTCAAGAGTAACAGCGAGCTGACAGGAGCCACCATTATGAACAGCAGACCCAGTGAATGAAAGAGTCTGCTCAGAGCCAACTTCCCATTCGTTCTCCTGGTTCACGGTGAAAGGGACATTCTTGCAAGGAAAGTCGGAGCCATCAGGAGCTAGGGGCGAGTTGTTGGGTTGTCCATAAGGAACAGGATTAGCCATGATTATATGAGCAGAAGCTGAGGAGGCCATAGTAAGAAAGGCAGCACCCAAGGTGGCAGCATTTTTCCCGTTCATTTCTGCTAGTCCTGCTAGAAGAGGTTAATTTGATCAAATGCGTTGAAAGTTTGGAGTTAAAGTATTAAGTGCGCTTTTCGATGAAGTATGCCTTGAAGGTTGTATTCGTATGTGATGAGTAAAGTTGATGAGGTTTTTGGGAAGAAGAAGTGAATTTCTTTTATGTGTTGCTTCATGGACTGCACGATGGAATTGTAAATCAAGGCACAATATTGATGTACAAACAATAGGACAAAGACTGCATACGTGAATATGAACGGTGAAGGATCTGGACGTAGGTACCTATTCACAATGCTATTGTCGTTTAGATGGAAATGATTGGACAGGGAAACCATGTAGTGAAGTTTGATAGTAAAAGAGACTGTTCAATAATGAGTCGCTAGAATTTTTTGCAATAGTTGAAGCCAGAGGCGTTGTCCAAGGTACTGAAGTAGCTCGACCCTTGTGTAGATGAGGGCTGAACTTCAGGGCTTGGAGGCCAAGTGAAGTGAATAATCCTAGCAGGGTCAACAAAGCATTCAATAGGTGCCTGGGCAGTGTCGATATTGATTAGAAACGGCGGAGTTACGGAGAACGAAAATTGTAAATGTACAAAGCGAGCAAGCGGGAGCCGAAAAAAAAAAAAGGCAAAGAGAAGCTGATTGACCTGTGATTAAGATGTGTTAACTCTAACAAAGTCATCACAGTCAGTATGAGCATATGGTACGATTCAGAAATATGGAGGCGCAAGTTGACCATATATTCACCCTTTTTTGGGCCCATTGAGAAAGAACATGACTAGGAATTGCGAGAAATAGTAACACGAGAGTTTCCCCTTTGAGTCAAACTGTAGATTGAATACTTCAGGAGCCAGGGAGATTTTCTATACTTAATAGCGAATATCCCTGTGCGTGAGGGAAGATACAAGATCAAATAGAAATCTGCATCTAGGCTATTCGTAGAGACTTCGAGTTCGTGTAGTGCTAATTAGCATATGGGGCATTGAAGGGATTCTGAAGTGGCATGGTCACATGGCTTGCGATGAAGACACGGAGAGTGAAAGTGGTATGCGAGTGACCAGATAGCCTAGGCCCGATGCGCTTGGAGGCTAATCCGTATTTGAACAAGAACGTCTTGGCATTCTTGCTCCGTGCCGCGACATGGCCATTGGGACTATCTTAACTCAACAACTGGGAGCAACGCGATCTGCTCACGCCGGCTCTCCAATTCAGCAGACGGAACCAGGTGCAAAACAACCCTCGGCTTAGTCGCATGACAAAGCATTCTACGCACACGCCTTCCACGCCTTTCTTCCGCCACCACCACTGCGACGCGTCAGGGTGCTCGCGAGCTCTTGTGAGCTCCCTGTCTTTTTCGTATAGTTGTTGCGCGCGCGTGGACAACCATGTCATTCACGACGATGGGCAAGGCTGCACCTCCGCAAGCCTTCATATCGAGCTACGCTCCTCGACTGCGATCCTATGGCAACTCACTCCTCTCGCCGATTGTGCCACCGTCCAACACCCTCCCAGTCCCTAGGACGACAAAACGCGGCACTACAGCTATCAATTATGCCGAAGATGGATTTGATGACGATGACTTCGATGACAGTGAGGGCCCGCGACGTGCGACTGGTCTCCGAAGTGTCCGACGAGATGATTCAACGCTCGACAAGTCAGCGCAAATTGCAGCGCTGGGCAAAGAAATATACTCACCTGTTGAAGTGCAAGGCATATGGAGGGATTGGATGGGAAGACCAAAGCGCGCACAGTAAGAGCGCCCGGGGTTGTGGCAGCCGAAGCTGTAGAAAGTATGACCCTAATCAGACTGACGCTCTATAGTACCGAAAAGCAAGTTCAGATACAATCCGTCCTCCCGGTCACCCTCATACCTATTAGGATAGACATAGATGTGCAGCCTTTCCGACCTGATCCGCCGCTACCGCTCCCTACGAATGCCCGCGACTTTGGCATTGATGAAACCCTTCCCGCGTACAAGCAACCAGAAATGACGCCCGCCTATCGACTGAAGGATACGTTTCTATGGAATCTTCATGAAGCACTCACTACGCCCGATCAATTTGCAAAGGTCTTCGTGGATGAGCTGGACTTCCCTCCTGATCGTAAACCAGCCTTGATACAGACAATCGCAAGCCAGATCCGGCAGCAATTGGAGGAGTATGCAGGAGTTGCTCTACATCCATTGTTCCATTCCACCGCAGCACCAGGCCCGGAAGCAAATGCTGTCAAGGCACCGCAGCCGTTAACATCGCGTGACGGTACCTCAACACCTGCGCCGACGACGAATGGCGTCTCGACACCAGTTCAAAACGGCACTACAAATGGGACGAACGCGCAGACACAGGCGGCCATACCTAATGGTATCACTGCAACCGCAGCGGCTCTACCTTCTGAAGATCTACATAACCCTGACGATACGTATCGCTGCATCATAACTCTCAACATTAACCTCATGAACCGTCTTTACAGCGACAAATTCGAATGGTCACTACTTCATCCCCCTGGATTCGCAGAGATGTTTGCTAAGGTTACCTGCGCTGATCTCGGCTTGGCGGGCGAATGGGTTCCTGCCATGACGCATGCAATTTACGAAGCTGTGCTCCGGCTTAAGAAAGAGGCATGTGAAAACGGTGGTTTAGTCGGTGATGGAGAGTTCGATAATGACTCTGTCAATCCTTCCGGCGCAGGCTGGAGATACGATCACGAGCACTTGTGCGATGAATGGGAGCCAAAAATCGAAATCTTGTCCAAGGAAGAGATTGAGAAGCGTGAAGGCGATCGTGAGAGGCAGATCCGTAGGCTGCGAAGAGAAACAGCGCGATTCTCTTCTACGAGTAATATGGTCGGAACGCCGCAAAATGACTTCTTTGCTAACCCCGAGTCACAAGAAGGTATGGGCCGCGGTGAGCGGAGCAAGAAGAAGAGGAGATTCAGGAGTTTGAGCCCAGTTGGGAGAGAGACACCGGATATCGGCTCGGGTTATGGAGGGGTTGGTGGAGGCTTGCAGGAGAGGTGAGTTTCACCTACGCTACATTGAAAATGTACTAACATGCGCGTCTAGTGAACGACAAGTCTGGCGATGCTCGCACTGTAAGGTCTGGGGCACGGCGGTCTGGGCCGTCCGCGATGGGCCACGCGGACCCCGAACTCTCTGTAATAACTGCGGATACATCTACGAGCGCGACAAGCGACTCCCACCTTGGTCAGAGAATCTTTTCTACTTGGAGCGCCCTACCTACGAAGTCACACGTTATCAACCGCGGTGAACTATGCATCATGGAACTTAGTAAGTCAACACCAAGTAACGCTTTCTACAAACCCATGCTAGTGGTAGACGGCATGGGAATGGCCCTTTACTTTCCCTTCTTTGCTTAGCTAGGGAGGTTCGGTTCGGTTCGGTTCGGTTAGGTATTGGTTTGCATTTTCGAAGCGATGGCGTAAGGATATGGCGGCCATGCCTGGGTAATGTACTTTTACAACATGTGGATTGCAGAAAAGCTAGACGATTCGGGGATGCCGATTCATGTTGCGGAGAAAAGTGGGACGAGCTTCGAGGAGATCGAGTCAAGCTGTATAGAAAGGCTAGTTACGTGGGTAGTGTAATGGTTCGGCTTAGCGTAAACATGCTGAGGACTCATCGACGCACCGCAGTCACGTACTCCGTACTAGGTATGCGAAATCACAAACACGACACTGAACAATATCAAGCATTCCCAACCACCTCGCACAGCTAGCATCTATGTCTTACAACCTGCCTGCCCCGTTTCACGAACAATAATAACGACGCCCGACCATAAATTGTCCGGGTGGTCGGAACTAGAAGGGCCGGTTCTCGTAAGCGTTGTTCGTTGCTATTGTTCTTTGTCTCGCTGCTAGCGCGCTCGTGAACAATAGCTTCAATATAACCCGCTAAACCGCATTAAGCCGCGAAACCCTACTGTGCACTTATTCCACATTATCCAGCCCCGATCGCCGCGACAATAGAGCAAAATTGCGCGTCGCTTATTGGTTGGGATGTGCGGAAATGGTGTGGTGTTTCGGATGGTTGTACGGGGTGGGAAAAATGGGTGGTGGTTTGGGAAATACAGAGTGCTGAGTGGGCGGATGGAGTGCTGGATGTGAGCTAGCGCGGTGGGCTCTATTGTGGTGGGTTGCATAATAGATAGGTGGTTGGAAGAGCCGTTGCTATTGTGTGGGTTGTTTTGGAGGCGAATAGACGACGGGATATATATTTGGCATGTGTCTGTGACGAGTGGAGGGTCCTTTCTTCATCGTGGGTCTATATTTGAGGGAGCTGATTGCAACCTTCTCTGAGGTTTGAAACCACGCTGAGTGGCATTGTTCTTAAGCATATTGAGTCGGTTTTTTTGTCAGTAAGTTTTTGTACACCGCTGGCTAACAGAAATTTTGACTGATTTTTCTAAATATCTAATTGTCGGACCGAGATTCGGTTGGACGGTTTTGTCTTTTCTACACGCTAGAATATCAACTATCCGTCCACCAAGCGGATCTTCAGCACAAATGCCCATCACCAGTGCCGCATAACGGCCTACACTGTTCATCTATCCTCACCAGTCTGTACACCCCCATCAGCCACAGAAGGCACACCAAGCATCCAAAAGACCTTAAACCTCCCCACTCCATGGATCCAAACCAAAACCGCGCAACCCTCTTCGCAAAACTAAACTCCCTCATCCCCCCTTCCTCTCGCACCTCCCGCCAACAACAGCTCATAGATGCAAACATGCGGCCACCAGCATACGACACCGTCGTCGACGCCAACCAGCTAACTTCGAACCGCAATCCCTACACCGCACAAGACGAAAACGAGGCGGGTGAAGCGGAAGACGATGGTCGAGAAATCATCATAAACGCCGCAACCCAGATCCGCGGCCACGGCAACATAATCTCGGTAGTACCCTTAGACGGGTCCAAGATCGCAGACATTGTTTCCAAGCTCCTCCGGCCCGAGTCCTCGGATGACCAAGGTATACAGAGCAATGCCGAGAGCGTGGCCTCGCCTGTGACTTCTTCGAGTTTGGGGTATAGTCGCACGGAGGTGTCGCCAACAAGTAGTTTCTCGAAGATTAGCATCACGATGAATTGCGGTGCGACTGTGATTGGGGATAGGAATATTGTGGGGCCGGGATTAGGTGATGTGGTGCATTATATAAACGTGCAGAGGAACCAGCAGGCTGCGAGGGTGGGCGCTCAGGGTGCGACGCCGACGCAGAGTCCAGCTGCAAGTGTGTCGAGGGGTGCTAAGAGGAAAGCTGATGAGGTAAGTAGTTCTTAAGGATCTGTCTTGTCCGAGATGATTGAGGTTTGACTGGTATTCAGGATGCTAGTGACTCTTCTGAGGTTAAGAAGGTGAAGACTGATGGGACCTGATACCTTGGTGCATGTCCCATTGTTGGTTCGAGATAGATGTGTTTTCCCTTTAGGTTTGTTAATGGGTAACTTCTTTTCTTTTCCAGGTGGTGGGATTATATTTGTTATTCAGCAAGCACGTCATGAATGCTACAGATGTGCTATATGTCTGGAACGGGTACGGAAAGAATGATTGAGAGTGTGAAATGGAGGTTGGGAGAATTATAAATGAATGCTTCATGTATGCGAAGCCTTCAACTAGGAATGTCAAAGCTTGGATGAAATAGTGACCTACCACCATACCATTGCCGGCATCTAAAAGCCATACACAGGAATTTGCGGGTGCAGCCGTGTGTTTTGTGGGATACATGTGTTTTCGTCTCTAATTGGGTAAGCACTTCGGCACGAATGCCGCCACGACTCAGGGACTTCGCTGACCCAGAAATAGAAACCCATGTAGGCCGGGCAAATTTCATAAGAGGTTACAGGCAGAGCATCAAAATCGAGGCTTTGGGAGTGTACGATTCCAACTGCGCTCATGAGATCCCGAAGATCCAAAGTGATGCACCTCGGAGTAGAACCCTGCTCTACCGAAGCTGCAGGCCCATATTGCGGCTTTATGTAGGTTGTAAGACCATCCAAATAATGGATCCCAAAGAGGAGACTGTGCTAAGCTCAGGTCGAATTAGAAGAAGGGAGAATGAACGGAAGCCAAGCCTGCCAATTGCTCAGGCTCGTTAGAGAACACGCAAGAGTCTTGTCCATCATTCTGCCTCAACGCAAGCGTGGTGTAGTGGGAGACCACAGAATCTGATGGGAGGAATTGGCAAAATATGTTGATTTGGCCCATGTTAGAACGTGGGTGCAGAGAAAAGCAATATCCAAGGGCGGCAGTCCCGTGTGTAGATTGTTCACAGGATGGGATGAAATTATACCATAGTATTTCCACGCGGCCTTATCTCGTAGGCGATGAGAGCTGCGGGGAGCCATGTGGCACAAGGGGGATGCCGTGCATGGTTAGCGGATTCGATATTTGGGAGATGCCCGTTGTGGATGTCTGGAGCCATGGCCCGCGAAGAAAGGTGGCCTCTTTGAGGTCGCCACACAGGGCGCCTAGGCGATCGTAAGGGTGCGGCCGGCGGCGAGATTGACCTCATTTGCGCAGGCCAATTGCAGCCATTCGCGGTGGAGAAGAACGATGTGACAATCACACAAGCCGTCGGCTTTACCAGGCGCAAAGGCGGGCCTGCTATTACAAGTATTGTGTGAAAGCTGCCCCCTCCGCTCGAACATCAGCCGATCCGGGGCTGATGCAGCTGGCCGCCCTCCACGAAGCGCCCTAGTGGACGTAGTGGAAGCTCTAGGCCCCTGCCCGGCGCTAGTCCGCTTCCAGCAGTCGCACTCGCAGCTCAACCGCCTTTCACTCCGTCACCCTCGCTCCTCCCTTGGCGCCCTCATCTTCTGACCGTCTTCGCTCGTTGCTCGCTCTGTCCACCGATATCGTTCGTCCTGCCTCCGTGCTGCCTATACACCGCCGCCTCCTCTTCCTCGACAGCTTGCGGCTGTTCGTCGTCTGTCCCTGCTAGGGGCTGTGTCGCGAGCATCACTCCCGTCGGCATCGAGCGTTCCGGCGGTACGCAACCGCCATATCCGTCGTCGGTAGGCAGCTCTTCTCACCTAAACTTCCACCGCCGCATTTTGGGTCGACTCGAGGCCGTTGTCGCTTGGCCTGCACAGAGAGACGCCTCGTCGTTGCTCGCCCTTTCGTAACGTCATCGCTCCTCGGGCTGTCCATAACTCACCTCATCCTCGCTCTCCTCCCCTTGGATCCTCGTCGCTCAGCTTCCTCCCAAGGACACGAACTTCAATAAACACTCACCCGACCCTCCACGTCGCAATAGCCCCCAATTGGTCGGACCGAGCCGCATCTAGCGCACATCCCCCGACCGCAGCTACCGGAAATACCTCGATCCCTCCGACCTCCGCAATCCTCCCCGGCTCCTGCTGAACTTCTCTAAACAGCAGGCCACGAGTGCCTCGCACGCCAGCATCTCTATCGCCATCATCAGCTAATTCATCCCCCGCTCTCAGACCCCTATTCATGATGAAGGCGTGGCTTAGTTGGGCCATTTTCCTCGCGATTGGCGGCATCTTTACCTTGTACTACAGAACGAAGAACAACCGTGGCAGACATAGAGGCCGGACCACGCAGCGAGCGACGACTAGTTCCGCAAAGGCCGACATCCAGTGGAGCGACTCCGAGTCAACACCCAAACCTAACGCAAAGCCAGCGAAAGCCAAGGCTCCCCGCAAGTCGGTCAAGAAGGCCGTCCAGGAAGCTGGCGACAAGGCCGGGGCTTATCTTTCAGCCGCCTCGTCCACCACCGGAGCAGATGCCGACGATGACCTTTCTCCGGCCACGTCTCCCACCCGGGCCGCGGCCGCTCCTAGCGGTCGGGACGTATCGGACATGCTCGAGCCCACGGGCGTGGCTCCTGCTATCTTGAAGATCAGTTCATCCGAAAAGCCAGGCCGCCAAACAAAGCTGCAACAGCAGCGACCTGAAACACCTCAAGAGACGAAGAAGCAGCGCCAGAACAGGCGAAAGGCCGAGGAAGCCAAAGCCCAGCGCGAAGCTGATGAAAAGGCGCGCCAAATCTTGCTCGAGAAGCAGAGACGTACTGCCCGTGAGGCCCGCGGAGAGCCTGCAAAGAACGGTCTCCAAGCCGCCAAGGCACCCACCACAAACCCCTGGGCGACCCCTCGTGCGTCTGCCGCGGCCGGAGCTACTCTTGCTCCCGCTCCTCCTCAGGGTGGACAGCTACTCGACACCTTTGACCCCGAAGTTGTCTCAACTACTAGCTCTAGTGAGAATGCCACCAATGGCACCGTTCCTACCCCCGATAGCCCCCCCAACCAAGGACACTGGGCCAATCTTCCTTCCGAGCAGGAGCAATTGAGAATGGCTCTGGAAGAATCGGCTTGGACTACAGTCCCAAAGGGAGGGAAGAAGCAGCGCAAGACCAAGACTGCGGGAGATACCACTGGTGAAGAAGGCAGCGTCTCTGGCGATCAACAGGAGCCCGCATCTATTAAGCCAGTTCCCTCCAAAAAAGCCGAGAACGTCCCGCCTCCACGCTCGCGATTTGACATTCTCTCGGACCAGAACACTGATGCCAATTCAAGCCACCCCATGGACTCCGATTGGCCTGTTGTATAGTGTATGAGCAGAGAGTTCAAATCGGATCAATTGACGGTAGGCGAATGCGTTCCTCACGCAACCAATCACGAGGATCGCACGGTGCTGCACACCGAACTTTTCTTATTGTGTTATATGGCTGCAATTTTCGGAGTACAGGCAGACCTAGCCTATAACATCATTGCTATTGAGCGTTGGCCTTTTTCCTTTAACATGACGCTTCGCAATCGTGTCGCGCAAGAGTTGTACAACAGCGGGGTCCGTGACCAATATGCTTTCTCAGGGATAGGGTGGTGACACTTGCATTTAGGTTGGCTATACAGCCGGGCTCATTACACAAAAGTCGGCACTGGTGTCTGGGCATTGCATGAATCATTTTACGGGAAGCAGTTTCTAAAGTTCCATTTGTCTTTTTTTGTGCTGGTTCCAAGCTGCGCATTTCCTCCATCTGAGCTATTTAGTCCGCGCTTGTGGGTTTCTCTTGCCTTATTTCTTGCCAACTCTGTCGGGAGAGGAGAGTATTGTAGGGGAGCGCAGATTCAAAAATGTAGAGTAAACCCCAATAAGACGGATGTCAAGTCAATCGGCATTGCCGCTCTCGCGAAGAATAATGTGACGCGAGAGATGATTCTGATGCTACGTCTTGGCACTAGTCGTTTAGCTATTCAAGCCACAGCGCCACAACGGCCTATCAGCGTACACCAAAAATAATGCTCACCTCAGTCTTGTGCCTAGGTACTTGAAGTGTGTGTTCGTGCAGTGTCCCATAGCCACGTGCTTGATGCTACCTACGTGCTAGGACGCCCGATGAGGATCGCTGGATCAGGAGTGGGAGCGCGTTCGGAGAGCGCAATGGAGCTGCATTCAGACCGCTTTTGTTCAGAGCAGAGTCGAGATATGTGGCATCAATAGGCCTTGACGCTCATATAAGCCGTCAGCCCAGCGTGCACTTTGCGGCTCATATAGCGGCTGAGTCTCATGGCCCATGTGAATGAATTGTCCTTACGACCTACGGACTAGTTTTTAATATCCCTGTACTGGGCTAGAAGCAACAAAGTGAGTTGAAAGCGGAGACTGATATTTGCGGTTCCAGGTCCCGCTAGTGTTGCACGACCTTACTAAGCGAGAGGCCAGATAGACCTTCGGGAGTAGCTTCACAGCACAATAAACCTCCGAGTACTCCACCGCCGCCCTTCCTTTTCAGAGTTCGATTCCCTTTTCTTTCTGCAACCATGGCGCAGATACGCGGTACAGCAGGCTATCACCTTGGCAACCAGAGTCCCTTTGGCAACGCTGGCCGCAGCGACGGGACGACGAACGATCCTAGCCCGCTCGACGCAATCCGGCAGCAGACGAGCAAGATTGAGGATTTCTTGGACACGCTCGCGGATCCTGTGAAGCCGTGAGTGCCTCCTTCCCGATCCGGAGCTTGAACTACAATTCTCCTGCTGTGGTGAATAGAGAAATTGTGTGAGGCATGTATGAGAGGGTTGAAGCTGACGACAAGTTGGACAGGTATCTGCCGGCAATAGGCCGTTTCTTGATCGTCGTTACTTTCCTCGAAGATGCCCTACGAATTATCACGCAATGGCGCGATCAGCTCACTTACCTCCATGACTACCGACACAGTATGCTACTCCTCTCGAAATCCAAATTCCCAACGTTTTCTCTTATTTTTTTTATTTTTTTTTATTTTCTTTGAATGCTGGCTAACACAGCTTCTGCGGCACAGTCTGGACAGGTTTCACCCATCTCTTCCTCATAATAAATGTCATCGCCATGACAGTCTGTTCGATTATGATCATTGCCCGAAAACACTCCGAGATCGCCGTCGGCGGCCTCATTGGTGTCGTCATTCTCCAGGGTATTGGATACGGCTTGGTATTCGATCTCAACTTTTTCCTACGCAACTTATCGGTCATGGGGGGACTACTAATGGTTCTCTCGGATTCGTGGGTGAGGAAGAAGTTTGCGCCGGCAGGCCTGCCGCAGCTGGATGAAAAGGACCGGAAGATGTACTTCCAGCTCGCTGGACGTATTCTGCTCATCTTTCTCTTCATTGGCTTTGTTTTCAGGGGAGACTGGAATTTCTGGAGGGTCATTGTCAGCTTCCTCGGGTTCGGGGCTTGTGTGATGGTTGTAGTGGGATTCAAGGCCAAATGGAGTGCTACGATCCTCGTCTTGATCCTTAGCGTATTTAATGTCCTGGTCAACAACTTCTGGACGGTGAGTTATGCAGCGAATATTATGGAGTTGCACAGCTAATGGTTTGCTAGCTCCATCCCCACCACCCCCACAAGGACTTCGCCAAGTACGATTTCTTCCAGATTCTCTCCATTGTGTAAGTCTACTATTTATACCCCTTCATCATCATCACACATAACTGACCATCATTTAGCGGCGGCCTCGTCTTGCTGGTCAACATGGGTCCCGGTCAATTCAGCGTGGACGAGAAGAAAAAAGTGTACTAATTCCCTCCACCCCTCTCCCTTTGCAACATTAATACCTCGTTTCTTGTGCAAAGCATCAATTACAGCAGAGCGTTGGAGGAATCGATGAAATATAAACCATATCATTGGGGCAATATTCACATGATCAAATACCGCTGAGAGTTACTTTGGCGACCGGGTTGGGAGGAGTGGCACGAAATAAGAGGGAAGCCCTTTATTTTTTTATAAAATAAAAGGATGGATGGCTATTGGCTATTGTCTTAGCATGGAGTTGGGACTTTTTTTTGATATGTAGATTATGAATTATGGAGATTGAGAATGTGGCGTTTTTTCTTCCTTGGTTGACTGACGAGTGAGTGGATATGGTGCGGGGCTTGCATGATCTTGGCTTTGTGAGTGTGAATATTGATGCGGACGACGATCTGATCTGAATGGCAAATATTGATAATCTGGGAATGTTGGACACGTATGGCATGCGTGGAATATGGTGGTGGAATTATTGTTGTCCCATGTATTTTGGGGAGTGCGCCGTTCGCCGAGGGAGGGGTTTAACTGCTTTCTGCAGGTCGGCAATGCACCGCATTGTAGGCTGCCTTAGTCATCTTGGCCGTCCGACTCTAAATATCTACACCAAACCGATTCGTTCCGTCCTACGTGCTGCCGATATATATAAGTCTTGTGCGACCGTCGCTGTCTTTATATACGTATCACTGTTGCACGATGGCGCCAAATCGCATTATTATCGATACAGATCCGGTAAGATTGAATAGTGGGTGCATGGGTTGCGAGATGAATTAGGGGAAAGAGGCTGATTTGATTGATTGGTGAATAGGGCGTTGACGATGTACTGGCGATGTTGCTGGCTTTTTCGGTGGGGGTGGGGGAGTTGGAGGTTTTGATGCTAAGTCTTACGCATGGGAATGTGGATGTGCAGAGGTGTGTATTCTGTCCACCTATCTTTGTTACAAGATGTTGAGAGGTATTTTGGGTTGCTTGGATGTTGTTCCTTTTCGTTTGGTTTAGTTCTAGCCTGGTTGGATCTAGTTTAAAATGGCTGAGATTGTTGCGGAAGATGCTAATGTGGATAGTTGTTTGAGGAATGTGGTTACGTTGTTTGAGAAGATTGAGAAGGAGAGAACGTATAGGAGGGAGAATGGGAAGCCAGAGGGGTTTGAGACGTTGATGAGGAGGAAGCCTATTGGTAAGTTTCCCGCTCACTCTGCCTTCCGGGATAGGATGCTAAGATTTAAACAGTGGCAGTAGGTGCTGAAGAACCGCTCGCGGAGCATATGATGGTTGCGGACTTCTTTCGTGAGTAAACACTTTACGATTAGGGCAAATTAGAAGCAGAGGAGTATGCTTAGTGTTGATAGACGGAATTGATGGCCTTGGAGGCATTCATCATAGCGTAAGTGACACGTCTATTGATGTATGATTGAACTATTGACGTGGTAAAGCACCCACATCTCTCGCCGACCGAAACTTGGAAATCTCTTTTCAAACCCACGCCCCCGAAAATGTCCGCTGAGGAAGCCGCCTCACTGCAAAAAGTCAAAGAACAGCATTCGCTCTTTGAGCCCAGTCTGAACTTCGCGCCAGATGAGATGCTTCGAATTTTGGAAGAGGAGGACGAAGGCACAGTCACGATTGTAGCAATTGGGCCGCTAACGAACCTGGCTATTGCTGCCGCGAAGGACCCAGAGACGTTTTTGAGGTGCAAGGAGGTGGTCGTAATGGGCGGTGCCGTAGAGGTACCCGGAAACGTATGTCTCCGTCTTCTTCCATCGTCCATTTCCCGTTATCCCATATGCCCCCAATTATTCACTTAAACTCGTCTCTTTCACCTTCTGAGCAAGCCTCAGCCTCCCGACCTCTCACGCATATACTCGCCTGAGGTCACGAGCATCCCGGTCCCCAACTTCAATCTGATAAAACAGCCCAACACCCCACTCCGCAGAGCACTAAATATTAGGAATCAGATGACGCCAGGTGCCGAATTCAACACATACGCCGACAGCATAGCCTCCGCGCGCGTCTTCGCGCTGACATCCCCACACCCGAATACCACGATGCCACCAACACCGCTACACTCGAATAAGGATTACTTACCCGAATATCCCAAGAAATTATCTAAGCAGCTAACTCTCAAACTCTTTCCTCTCGGTGCGTACCTTTCACATCACTTCCCCTTCTCCTTCTACCCAGATCCCCTCATCCCTTTGCAAACACCCAAAAATAAAGAAAACTAACAAATTTAGATATCACAACCCCACACCTCCTTCCCCAAACCCTCTCGACCACCTACATATCCTCGCTCCCAGACTCCCCGCTCGCAACATGGACATCCCTCTTCCTACAATCCACATATCAAAAAGTATTCTCCCTGAAACCGGATCAGGATCCCGGGAAGGTGGGTTTGGAACTGCATGATCCGCTGACGATATGGTACTGTTTGGCTTCTAGCAATAGCAGCAATAGTGATAACGGTGATGTTACATCTTCGTCAGTAGACAACGGTTGGAAATTCGTGGAAGAAGATATCCGTGTCGAGACAGCGGGGCAGTGGACTCGGGGCACCTGCATTGTGGATCGGAGGGGCAAGGCCATGAAAGAAGGGGTCGGGGATGTGAGTCAGGAAGTCGTGGGCGACGCGGGGGGGTGGCTGGATACGCGGCGAGGGAACAGGATTCAGCGATGTGTCGGCACGCCCGGGGAGGAGACATTCGCTGGCGTGTTGCTTGAGCGGATATTTGGCGGGGGCTAGATAAGGGATGGGGCAATATAAACATCAAGCACGTAGATTACACTGGATATAAGAAGGCAGCAGACCAGATAGATCCAAGACACCAAGTTTTATATTCCAAAATCGATGTCTACTAGAGAACAAAGGTATAATTCCTGTTACTCCACGGTCCCCACCCCCATAACCCCTCGTCCGAACCACTCGCTAACAACTCCAAACCCATCCCTCGCCCTCTTCAACGCATCCTTAAACATATCATGGCGTTCACTACTCTCCACCTGTGCCCTCCTAATCGCCCTAACCGTCTGATTGCTCCCACTACAAATCGGACACTCAACGCTCTCGTCCTCGACATCCTCATCCGTGCTTAAACACCTCTGATGAAAGCTATGTTTGCACATAAAATGCACAACTGGCAACTCGAGAGGGGCATTGCAAATCTTGCAGCGTGTGGCCTGGAAGACAACGGGCTTGGTGGCCAGGTTGTTGAGCTCTGTTTTCTTGGCGTCTGTGTCGGCACGGAAGGTTTCGATGGTGCGCCGGTTGGTGGCGATTTCCTGACGTTCACGCTCGATTGTGGCGCTGAGATAAGTTTTTATCATGCCCATTGTTGCCACGCCGTTGCTGGAGAGGGTCTGGATGACTTGCAGAGGGGCCATGAGGCCATCTTCGTCGATCTTTTTCAGGACTGAGTGCAGCTCATCGCCTGCTTCGGCGAGGATATCTGGAGAGGAGGTGAAGTAGGCTAGGGCGGCTGGGTATAGCGCTGGCCCTTCAGGGCCGTATTTTCGCAGAGCACGGATAGCGCCTTGGGTGTCTTGTACAGACGTGTAGGAGCGAAATATATCAAAATGGAGACCCTGCTGTTCGCGGACTAGGATAGTGCCGTCGCGGAAGTTGGAGAGGTGGGAGAGAAGGAGGACGTTTGAGGTGTCAATTGGGATATTCTTGCCTTCGATAAGCTTCTTCGCTTTGTTTTCCCATTCTTGCCTTTCGGCGTCTTTTTTGGAAGATGCGGTATGGAGGTACATCTCGAAGAGTGTGGTATATAGATCAATCTTGTCATCCTCGCGGAGGCTTTCAGAGGCTATGCAGGCTTCTAAGAACACAATGAATTCTTGCGGGTGATCTACAAATGCGGAGAACGCAGTTCGGGGTTTAGGGTTTTTGTATTCAGGTGCCGGCTCATCCGTACTCGTCTCAATAATCTGTGCTTGACTCATTGTCGTTTTCTGCTCACCCGGAGACGCAGGTGATGCCACAGCGTTTACGTTCATATAAGGAAGGGGTAGGAGAGAGGCAAGATTTTGGACGGCGTTAGAAGCAATGCTTATGCCCATGCCAGACGATGCTGGCGCATTTGGTATAACAATTGCATCCTGCTTAGGCCGAAAGGAGCCAGTGTAATAGTCGATGAATAGCTGCGTGGTGTCTTTGGAGCATTGTTGGAGAAGGACTGTAGCGTACTTCATGAGATTCGAGTATGCCTAGGCAGGTCAGTCAGGTGGACAATAGACGATGTTGAGAGAAACCTCACAGCTTCGGGCTCTAGGCGCCAAATATAGGCGAGGGCTTCCGCATACCGTTTCGAGTCCTCGATTAGAATGTCTACAACCAGTTCATGTTCACCATGCTTACGGGCTAAATACGCAGCTTGATCGAAGTAGCCACCCTGCCGACACATAGATATTGCTGTGTCCAGGTCGAATTTCAAATCCCCTGGTGACTTGATAAATTCCTCCAGTTTCTCCACATCTTTTAACTTCGCATAACAATTCAATAAGAGAGTAGTATGGTCTGACGTTGCTTTATGATGATCATGAAGCTCTTCTAGATACTCGATCAGGTTGTGGATTCTTTGGGTGTCCAAAAACTATCCTCAGATTAGTCATGGAGCGGCTGCAACAAAACTTTGAGCATACCTTTCGAACTACTTGCGATGGCTCCGTGTTGTCAATTGCTTTCAGGTACTGTTGCATGGCGGTGTCATAGTCGCCCTTCTGATACAGATAATCACCAAACTTTCGTAGGATAACATTCTGCTGTGATGAGTCCAAGCCAGCCTTCTGCGCAAGGTTTATGGCATGAACATAGAGGTTTCTCTGGTACAAAATATCTAGCTTCTGTGCTAGAAGCTTCTCGTGGTATCGGAAAATCTTGAATTCACTTAGCAGAACTCATTAATAGCGCGTCGCACTATCTTACCTTCCCGTCCGTTGTAAGCACAAAGAGGTCACCCCACTCCGAAACAATCTCTTTAACTTGAGATGGAATTTGTTCTTGATGCGCTACAAACCTTAGCTCAGTGTTGAGAATTGTAAGAGTCGAAGTGTTAAACACATCGTCGGCCGGTCCAACGCCGAACGCTCGCAGCGGATTTGAACGAGGAATAGTGTTGGACTTCGGGGGAGAAACTATCACTATGTAGTCTTTGAAGATTGTGATCATCTTCTTCTCCCCTTCATAAGCATATGGCGGGCCTCTGCCATGGAGCCCATAGTAGTATATGGCATCATTCCTGGCCACCACAACGTCGCGCGTGGTCTTGTCTACGGCCATACACCCTACACCCGCGCCAGTCTCATCTAGCGACTTCGCGGGCTGTCCCTGTCCACGCCCGGATATCACTAGTGTCAAGATACGTCCCGTGGTAGCGATGTACAACATAGTGATATTCCCTTCTCGGAACTCGATTCCAGTAATAGGTTCCTCGGATTCGAAGACCGTTCGCTGCCTTGCGCCTCGATCGTGTATGAGGTCGCCCCGAACTACCGTGACTGCACCGTTCGCAAAGCCTATGGCGAGCTGGGATAGGTCCTCTAAAGCCGCAAAGGCAGATATTGGAAACTGCTTCCGGCCGTTGTGTATCGTTAGAGTGCTCTGACACCGAGGAAAGCTAGTCTTCTTGTCTAGCTTGTCCAGCGCCCATACTTTCAGCACAGGCTCGTTGGATAAGTCTTCTGCTATGGTGACAAGGAGAGCAGTCCCCTGTACCTGCTTCATGTGGGTAATGGCACCCGTATCGTGGGCCTTGAATGTTCGCAAGACCTTGAAGGCCTGCGACAAGATGCGGACGACGCCATCGGAGCTACCGAAGAAGACGCTTTCCGAGCCCGAGGTCACGGACGTTATATTCCCAGGCTATTACGAGTGAGCCGTAGCTTGGATATGTAGGTAGATTAAGCAAATGCTTGGGGGCATACCTCGGAGAGGAATGAGCTCTCCTCGTCCGGGAGCTTGACTTGCGAGACGTCGAAGAACTTGAACTGCCACTCGCGGGAAATAAGCACGGCGAAACTGCATGGAGCTACTGGGGCATACCGGAGTCACTGGCGCCATGGCTTCACCTTGTTCGATCCATTGTTATTTACCGTAAGTAGACTGATAACCGCTGTCGCATGCAAGAACCAGAGCACCTGGCGCTGCGGGCATGCCAAGGATCTGCCAACCGCATGGACCATTACCCAAGATCACGTGTGGCTAGGGAGGCGCGGCGCCCGGGGCTTGGCGCGGCCGCCTTTTGTGTCTACCTTTGTGCTCCGTCTCCTGCCTCCAAACTTTCATCACCGCAAGCCGCTTCAACGCACGACTGCGCTCTTCACTTCCTTTGCCCACAACACCTGCCCTCCTCCCTTCTGGATTTGCTAGCACTGTCCCTTTCTTTCTGGTGCCTGCATTCGGGAGTGAGCGCTAAGACTAACGGTGTTGAAAGACTCTTCCACATTCTACGCGCGCATTGCCGCCTGACAGGCCAGCTCGACGCAGCGACTTTCATCGCAGCCGTCATACGTCGCTCCTTGCGCAAGTCCTCCCGCGCGCGTTCCGGCATTCGGTTTCGCGATACATTTGCTGCTGCCACATCGACGTCTTAATCGTCGCGACCGCAGACTATTCCTCCCGTGGTTGTTTAGCTCCGCCCGCTACATCAGCCCAAACATCATCGCACGCGTCACCATGTCCACTGGAAAGCTTGACCAGTCCCTGGACGATATCATGAAGAATCATCGCTCGTCCAACCGTCGCGGCCGTGGCGGTCGTCGCGGACCAGGCCGTCCCGCCCCTACTCATGGCCCCGTTGGCGGTGTCCACAAGAACACGAAGCAAGGAAAACAAGGCAAAGCTATTCCAACCGCGCCAGCGGCGGCTGCAGGTGGCAGTGAAACCAAGATAATGATCTCCAACCTTGTATGTTTGCCATCACCCTTCTCAGAGCTCACGCTAACATTACATAGCCCCAAGACTTAGACGAACAGTCGCTTAAGGTATGTAAGAACTACAACGGCATTTAAGCCCGTCTTTCCATCGTCGCTTTACGGGCAGTGCGTACCCGACGATATGGAGCCAGTTCTTCCCAACCTGCGGGTATAGGTCTCCTTCACGATGGTTTGCGCAAAAGTTCGCTTTACCGTCAGTGCCTCGAGGCTACGACGTGTATAGAAGAACATCGCAACCTGTGAACACCCATAAGTTATACTGCGAAAGAGAGTAAGAGAAGGTTCTACTAGACACTGCAGTAGCTCGATTTCAGCGAGGACAGGCAGTGGATAAGCAGCCCCGCCCACGACGATCAAAACGAGCGGCTTCAAGAGGCAACACTGTGTGCAGTCAGCAATAGCACCGGAGGACCAGCAACAAATGGCGCACGATCAAATACGTTTTGCGGCACCACAGTGCAATATATCGACATCGATGCTGGCCTCCCTCTCTGCCTCGCTGAATGAAGGCCGCCGCTCAAACGAACTCTTCCTCTACTCTCTAAGCAGCATTTCCGACCGGGCGGCCTCGAACTACTATCACCACGTGCCACCTCTTCTTCCGTACCGGCCCTCGTTTGCCTTGCTTTTTTACCTTTCTCACGATTTCGATTATGCGACGACTAATCCCCCATATAGGACTATTTCGTTCAAGCTGATATCGGTAACCCCAAGAAGATCCTGCTCCAGTACGGACCGACCGGTCGTAGTCTTGGAAGCGCTACTGTTATCTTCTACAAGCCAGAGCAAGCCACCAAAGCAACTAAGGAGCTCGACAATGCTCGCATTGATGGTCGACCGGTACGTGTGGAGGTCCTCATCAGCGCGGCCAAGGCACCTGCACCAGCGCCAAAGCCGTCCCTCGCCGATCGTATTAGGTACGCCCTCCACCCCATTATACCTGACATTAGATGCTCACAAGCAATAGTGGACCCAAAAAGGACAAGCCAAAGCCAGCGACCACCGAGAAGCCCAAAGCCGCCGGAGGTCGAGGACGCGGCCGTGGTCGTGGTCGCGGTGGACGCAACCCGCGTGGTCCCAGGAAGACCATGGAGGAGCTCGACGCTGAGATGGAAGACTACTTCCCTACTCCTGAGGGCGGCAATGATGCCATGGTCACCAATGGCGGCCAGGTAAACGGGGCTGTGGACACTGCCATGGATGATGAAATGCTCTAGACGGGCTCTTGTCGCTGCATATACCCTTCCAAAATGTTCTGGATGTCAACTCTCGACACGGATTTTTCTTTGCTTTGAACACACGGGACACGGAGTGTTATGGGATGGGGTTGTGGAACGGTCGGCTTTTCATTTGTTTACTCTACCAATGTGTGATTCCGCTGTCGATACGCCAGTATCTACCGCAATGGAGGATTTCTTCGGCGGTGGCAGAACGGGTTCACAATTATCTGTAATACTAGACATCAAATCGGGGGTTTTTGGGGTCATCAGACTGTCAGCGAACCCAGGAATTAGCCACAAGAATCGAGTGACTCTTCTTGGTCAAATCTTGATTGGCAAATGCATCGTGACGTGGTACGAAGACTATTGGGTAGAAGAAAAGACTGCGCTCTTAGAGTAGACGGCTAGTAGCCAATGATAGATAGTCTTTGACGGGGGGGTTTCCGCAGACGTGAGCAATGCCCCAGAAGTCGCATACTCGGGCTTACTACATGCTCACTGGCAGCTTGAAGAAGCGGCAGGGTATGCTCGAAAGAAGCCAGGTCCCAGCTGGGGAAGCGGCGATGGATTGAGATTTGTTTGCTTATGTGCTGCTCGCAAATGCTATACGTTCCATTTGTGCGAAGAATTCCGTCGTGGACAGGGAGACTATTTGATAGCTATCACTGCCCGCCAAAGCACTATTGGGATTAGTTTGACAGCAAGCTCCGCCGGGCCTTGCGGCTGTGGGGGGGATGAAGCGCTCATCCGGTGGCTGCCGCAGCTGCTTGTCCAGATGCAAGGGCATCTGGCCTGGAGTTGCAAGCGCTGGCGTGAGATGGATCGCAGCAAGACGACAGCTCTATGGGCGGGTTTGGCAGTCTAGTTGCGAAGGAGGCGTGCGAGGAGGGGCTGCGTGCATGCGCCGGTGCTCGCTCGAATGGAAGCCGAAGCGCGCTGGACGGAGACGGGGCTACTGGATTAGTCGTAGTCCAGTGGGGTACAGGGCATGAAGCTCTGCTAGCTTCGACTTTCTGACGAGGCTCGAGTTTCAGGGCGGTGATGGCAGACGGGCTCTGCCGACAATTGGGAATCAGGATGGGACAGAGCAGCGTTCGGATGGGCCATTGATCAGTATTCGCTTCTGCGAGGGACGGCCATTGGCAAACGATTGGCGGGCCAGACGCAGTTTGCGTTTCCTTGCAGGCATGCACGGAGCTTGACGTACCCACGTTGGATAGGTGCGGCTTGCTAAGGGATTTCGGTGGTGTTTGTGGGGGAGGGGTAACGACGCCACTGGACAGAGAGAGCGGGGCACGAGGGCCCATCTCCGTGAACGGCGCCACTCGATGGGCGCGACGAGATGCGACTGGCCCCAGCCAGAGCTCGAGACAAGCTCCCGTAGGCCGAGGCTGCTGCAGTCATGGTGCTCGAGAAGGCCGTTGCCCGAAGGAGCAGCAGAAAGGTGGAGCTGCTGGTCGTGCATTGCCATACCATGCTGTCATGCTCGCCCGCTACTTAAGGCGCCGTCGCCCCCTCCTCGGATCCAGCACAAAGACCTCCTCCTCCTCAATTGCAGTGCTCTTCCTCGCTCAAGCCTCTTGATACCCGTCAATTCCACACACTGCCAACCCGCTATCATGTCTGGTCTCTCCGTCAAGCTCAAGACGCCTCACTCGGGCGAGTACGAGCAGCCCACCGGCCTGTAAGTGAGCCCTCCTTCTCCGGGCCGACCCCGAGCTGCCTCCTTCCCTGGGCCTGCGGTGCCGCCGGCCACCTGCCTTTCACAGCTCTGTGCTGACAAATGGCCCAGTTTCATCAACAACGAATGGGTCAAGCCCGTCGACGGCAAGACCTTCGAGGTCATCAACCCCACCAACGAGGAGGTCATCTGCTCCGTCTACGAGGCCACGGAGAAGGATGTCGACCTCGCCGTCTCTGCTGCGCGGAAAGCCTTCGATGGCGAGTGGAAGAAGGTCACGCCCGAGCAGCGCGGGAAATACCTCGTCAACTTGGCAGTCCTCTTCGAGAAGAACGTCGACCTTCTTGCCGCAGTAGAGTCATTGGACAATGGCAAGGCCATTACCATGGCCAAGGGTGACGTTGGCGCTTGCGCTGGCTGCTTGCGCTACTATGGTGGCTGGGCCGACAAGATTGAGGGCAAGGTCGTCGAGACCTCGCACGACACCTTCAACTACATCCGAAAGGAGCCCGTAAGTAGTGCCATGCTTCGTCTTGGGGCGCACGAACCTAATGGTATTAGATCGGTGTTTGCGGTCAAATCATCCCATGGAATTTCCCCCTGCTCATGTGGGCATGGAAGATCGGCCCTGCCATTGCTGCCGGTAACACTGTCGTCCTGAAGACTGCTGAGCAGACCCCCCTTTCTGCCCTCGTTGCCGCCAACCTTGTCAAGGAGGCCGGGTTCCCCCCTGGCGTTATCAACATCCTCTCTGGCTTCGGTAAGGTGGCTGGTGCCGCCATCTCCTCGCACATGGATATCGACAAGGTTGCCTTCACTGGCTCAACCGTTGTCGGCCGACAGATCATGAAGGCCGCCGCTGGCTCCAACTTGAAGAAGGTTACTCTGGAGCTTGGTGGCAAGAGCCCCAACATCGTCTTTGCGGATGCTGATATCGACAACGCCATCTCGTGGGTCAACTTTGGCATCTACTTCAACCACGGCCAGTGCTGCTGCGCCGGATCGCGTATCTACGTCCAGGAATCCATCTACGATGAGTTCCTTAAGCGATTCAAGGAACGAGCCGCTAAGAACGCTGTCGGTGACCCATTCCACCACGAGACCTTCCAGGGTCCCCAGGTCTCGCAGCTCCAGTTCGACAGGATCATGAGGTAAGACCCGCCAACCCCCACCCCCCCGCGGTCCTAATTTGCAGCGCTAATATCCCACAGCTATATCGAGGCCGGCAAGCAGGCTGGCGCGACCGTCGAGACCGGCGGCAAGCGCATGGGCGACAAGGGCTACTTCATCGAGCCCACCATCTTCAGCAACGTGACCGAGGACATGAAGATTGTGCAGGAGGAAATCTTCGGCCCCGTATGCTCCATCTCCAAGTTCAAGACCAAGGAAGACGCCATCAAGATCGGGAACAACACGACGTACGGCCTAGCCGCCGCCGTCCACACCAGCAACCTCAACACCGCCCTCGAGGTCTCCAACTCCCTCAAGGCGGGCACTGTCTGGGTCAACACGTATAACACGCTCCACTGGCAGCTGCCGTTTGGTGGTTTCAAGGAGTCGGGTATCGGGCGCGAGTTGGGTGAGGCAGCCATTGATAACTATGTCCAGACCAAGACGGTATCGATTCGTCTTGGCGATGCTCTGTTTGGCTAGATAAAATCAAGTGCTAGGGAGAGGGTTGGTGAGGGTGACGAAAGGGGGGGTGAGTGATGATTATACGATATAAGAATAATAGGAAAAATACGGAAAGGGGGACTTCCTACTTTTAGTGGGGGGAACGGCGCGATTTTTCTCACTGAATGTATATATTTTTTGCTTTGGTTTGAGAAATTGAATGGTTACATATCACGTCGTCTACTAGTTTGGGTACATGGTACTGGCCTGCCCACGCTATGTCCGTATTACCCTAGCCCTTGAGGCGTGGGAGAAAGAAATGGTGAGAATGGTTTCATGGAGGTTGTGAGAGGAGGAAGTTGTTAGTTCGGGCTGAAGGTTAGATCTATCACCCATCGATAGATATACCTCATAGCATTTGAACTACATATACCGAACACATCACCTCTCCACCGAAGCCATACCAATACAAATTCAGCACCCTAACAAAGCCGCACGCACCCCAAAAACCATACCCAGGCCCTCAATTTTTGTCGAACACAACCTATAGCACTCCACCAAGGACAAGCATGCACATCCCCCGCACGCCCCTGTGCACCCTCCGGGGAAAACACCCGATAATTATACCCCTCCGCCTCCCAATCGATTCCCGATGTCTAGCCTAGTGGTAGTAGAGCCAAGACGCAGGCTGGACAGGCCAACTGCAGTCGGCAGGGCGCCGGTGCAGTTTTCCATCCCCCCAATTCGTAAGATGCATTAGCTCGCAGTCCATCGTTCTGGTAGTCGGAATTGTTTGCTTGTGGGGACGGAAGCGAAGGATATGTGAGGGGAAAAGGCACGGTAGCGAGGACGTGCGTACCGCATTCCCGAAGACCTGGACGTAGCACTGCCGCTCTGCGTCCTCGGTGCGCGCGGTATCATGCCCTCATCTATCCCGAGCGTATGGTCTTCGTTGTCGTGGTAGAGTGTTGTTGTTGTTGTTGTTGTTGTTGTTGTTTTTTTTGGATGGGGTTTTATCGTGTCGTAGTGGCACATTGCGGATATGTGGAGAGAGGCGGAGGGGCAGGTCGATAGAGAGTTAGGCTCATTGTGTTAGGATTGAGACATGGGGGAGAGCGATGTTTATATGCTAAGATCTAGATCTGAGGGGCAAGTTGGATAGATCGACGTGCTAGTGATTCTTGGAAATAGGATTGCTCAATCGTATATGCGAGGCTTGTAACGGCTACAAATAGTCTGGTTGCCAGGTATTTAGACGGGGTGACGAAGAGGGGAAAGATAGTGATCAAGCATTGAGTGGATACTCGCTCAATAACCAAACGGCGTACAATTTCACAAAACTTCATGAAAAGTCGCAGGGAATATTGACTATATATAATATTTTATTCAGCAAACCTTTCACCTCCAAAGTAATTCCACCACAACCGATCATCTGCCCTTAAGCAGTAGGGTGGTGGACTAGTAGCCGCGTGGGAGACCAGTCAAAAGGGCCATGTAAATCCCATATCTTAAAACCCCCAAAAAAGATTGGCGAAATGAAACGGAATAGGGACCACAACTAGAAGCATTAGCTAGGGGTGTCTGTCCCGGAACATGAAACTCCCTTTCACCCAATACGGGGTGGTAGGCAAGTTCCTCTGTTTTGCCTTTTTTTTTTTTTTTTTTCTACTTCAACGTTTTTTTCTTTAATTTTTTTATGGGACTTGGGCGGGACAACTTCCAAGACTAAAAGTGGGAATTTACATGAACGATACTACAAACATATCGTTAAAGATCAATTGACGGATACCTAGGTCTGCACCGGCGCCGTCACAATGACGTCTCTCTGAACATTCACTCTGATATTTGGCATGTTCGGCGCAAGCGCCGTTGGCGGCCATTTCTGGAACTTTTCCCGCCAGGCGCTAATCGAAGTCTCCGTGATACCATAGATAATCGCGTCTGCGAAGCCTTGAACGACAATACACGCCTATTCACAAATCAGTCGAGCAGGTGAAGAGAAGAAGCCGTGTATAGGCTTACCTTGTCAACCGTGGCGATGCCAAAAGGCGCCGGCTTCCCAGTGATAGACTGGTAGATGCGGATACTAGTTGGAATGGTCCATATCAACATGTACACCAATGGGTAGCTCATCATCTGATATGCCATCTTTTTGAGTACAGGGTTGGGTTGTCGGACATGTGTTGGGCCTGATATAGTACCGCTTGTTCCCTCGACATCCATGTCTTTGCTAGTCATCTCTAGAGTCGTTGAAGGATGACCCATTCGGCGAGTTGATGACACAGATTCTGTTTCAGGCGAGAGGCTATATGGAGATTGCCCGTCGTTGAAGGACATGAATCGGTTATGTGCTTTGTATATGATGCGGTATAAGCGGACATAGAGGCCCAGGATCGTAATAATAATGATCCAGCGAGGGAGGAAATTGGCGAGGAGACGGACACGGTCCGAGGTGAACCAGCACCCTTTGGACATGTTAGTCATCTCTAGAGGAAAAACTGCGCGAGGAACGGTAGACTCACAGGCTCCAATGTCGCCGTAGCCGTCAAGTCCAAGCCCTAAAGCAGCCCACAGCGCAGAAAAACCCCAGGGCATAGTCCATAAAATGATTCGGTGCTCTTGGATCCAGGTTGAGAGCCGCTTGTAGTTGGCTAGAATGAAGAACGTGGAGAAGGCGATTAGAAGGACCCAGTAATCCGCTATTGCTCAATTAGACTGTGAATTGCGGATAGGATTCTGGACTGAGTTACTCACTTTGAATAACGAATAGCTGTGTCATAAACCCATTGAAGCTACAGAACTGCTTCTGGCGCGGATCTCCAATCGGATGGCCCGATAAATTCACCACGCATGATGAGAGGAAGTTGACAGCCATCCAGAAGTCCGATATGGCAAGTCCGAGGATTAGTTGGTGGCGGAATGTCCTGACCTGTTTGAATAGCTAGTTGCAATGGTCAATCATGCCATTACTGTGATTGCCATCTGTATATACTTACACAAAAGCTCAATATAATCCACCCTGCGCCTAATATGCTCAAGGCGGAGACAGCTGCAATAGCTTGATTGAGCGTTTGCGTCTCGTACGGTTTCCGCGGCGCCGCAAGCGCAGTCCGTTCAACAATGTGCTGCAAATTCTGAGAGTCAACCATGGTGAAAGAGAGGTGTGAATATTGAAATTGGTAACCAAGTTGGCTAGATGTTCGTCATGTTTGTGTTCATGGCTCCTTCTTATTTCCTTGAGGGTAATTCTTCAGTTCACGATTTCGAATGATTGCCTTATCAAAGGCCACCTTTGTGACAAGGTATGGGCAAAAGAATAGCGATCGGAGCTTTGCCGAAGGCATGATATTGAGTAGGTTCTTGTCCTTATCTCCAATGGCATGAAGCAATAAAAAGCAAAGGTTGCACCCCTGGAGACTGCGAAACGGCGGAGACAATGATTAGAAAAAGAAAGACAATCAGGCTTGAGAATGCGATTGGCTGCATGTCAATATACCTAGCTTGCAATAGGCTTATTTGGCGAATTTGGGATGCTTTTGTTCTTCTGCACCTACAATTCTGGATTTCCCAATTCAGCAGCTCTCGCAGACCCAACGCCACACCCGCTCAACGGCTCAGTCTAGCACGAGACCAGGCAAAAGAAGTTGCATGTCTCTCATGAGGTTGGTATCATAAGTGGGGCGTCTTTATTCCTGAAATACGAGTCGTTTCAGGCTTGGATTGCAGTGTGGAATGCAGCCTCTTGTCAGGTTGTGGGAACATGAGAGATCTTGAGCCCTACAAACGCGCGTTCGTTAAGTTTTATTGTTCATTCCTTGTAAGAGGTCATGCCTATACTGCCATGAACTATATTGTATTGAGTACCTTGGAGAATTTCTCCAGTGATGAATGGACGCAGGAACAAGTGTAGCCACATTCATGCAGAGAGCCTAAAAGGGCCAGCATGGCGTTCCTAGTAAGGAACCCGGGGAGCTAGCCGGAGAAAAGGAATCTTCTCGTCAGTCCAGCCTACCAACCCAGATCTCCGGGAATCATGCAAGGGCATAGATAGGAGAATGTTGGGTGGCAATACGGTCTCGTGGGGTATTGCTTCAAATAACTATATGCCTCGGTTTCCTCCTCGCTTATAGTCCCCATGGATGTCATTATACCATAATCGGGTCTTGTCGTATGTCTAAGATATGCAAAGTTGAATCAATGGGAAAATTAGATAAGCCAGGAACAATCTTGGTGGGTTGCAAGATTTGTGGCGAGATCAATATGGCGGGAAACAATCTAGTGGTGCTCAAGGATCCATAATGTCCAGATCTTGGCGGTCTAGACATGCTCTTGTTGCATTGAGACGTTGGTAGTGTTCGTCTGTGTGGAATATCTGAAGAGGATTCATGTTGCTATGACGATGCATTTTGATTCTAGAAAGCTCTTCTACAATGGGAAAGGAGGGTGAAGGCTATCAAGCGATATAGAATGCCCCAATGGGACGTTCAGCGGCGTTCGAGTGTTGAAGGCTGTGACATCTCCGCGGAAGACGTGGACAGGATGGGGGAGAAATATTAGTAAGCAGATACGAGGCGAATCTCGGTTTCTACAGCAGCCCATTCTCTTGCAATCCGAGGGGGCCGAAACCGGTACACAGGGACAAACGGGCGTGGGGATGGATGGTGGGGAGGAAGTGCTTCGTAGTATGGTGACCGGGTCGTCGGATTAGACTTGAGCCGTGGTCCGAGCGCCCCGTAGCAGCAAAGGGTGTGGGTCCACAGCTCCACACGCCAAAGCGATATCCCCAAGTCAAAACAGTCGCAAGATGCTGGATCGGGCGTGGCCCGCACGATTATGGCCTTGAAGCGCAGAGATGTAATCCTCGCCGCCGTCGCCGTCTTTATCGCCTGGGGCTATGTCACCCATTGGCAGCCCTCCCTCCGCTTCCTGCCCTATGCCTTCGTCTCCGGCGTCATCGTCACCCTCACCCTCCAAGCATGGCTCATACTCACAACAGCCTGGCGCAAAGAATCTCGACATGTGGCGGACCACTATTACGGCCCCAGGCATGTCGCCTTTCTTGCGCCGGCCAAGTGGAAGGCTGAGAGGGAGGCCCTCACGAAGAGGTCGGCGTACATGATGGAGCCCCTCTACCCCACGTCCTTCGTCATATCCGACAGCATCGACGTGCTCATCGGCCTCATATTGCGCGATTTTGTCAAAGGCTGGTATGGCAATATAAGCAAGAGCCCCACCTTTGTAAATGAGGTTGATCGCGCCGTACGAGCTGCGTTGGGTGAGATTCGGGACCGGATACTAGCCGTGGACATGGTGGAGACGGTGGTGTCGAAAATCATACCTATGATCACCGAACACCTTAGAGCGTCATATGAAGCCGAGCGCGTCGTTCGTGGCCGGAAACTCTCTCTCAATGTCACGGAATCGGAAGAGCTCGATATGGCCATTGCTGCGAAATACAAAGACGGCCGACTGCACCCCGCTGCGTCTTTAGCATATTCAAACACCAAGATCATACAGCAACAGCATCTGCGGAGCATTGTTACTCGATTATTGCCCAAGGTCATGCCTAAGAATATGACTACTAGCCCTGCTGTAAATGTCCTCGTCAAAGAATTGGTTGCGTGCGCTGTTTTAGCACCTGTGATGCAAATGCTTGCGGACCCAGATACTTGGAATCAGCTCATGGAGGGCTACGTGAGTACATGAATTGGTTCTAATGGCGTGCACTGACTTTGCCAGGGGCGTACATTGTTGCAAGAGCGAAAGACAGTCCAGAAGCTCCGCGCCGCCCTTGACGAACAGACCCCTCTCTCGCCGAGAACACCCAAAAATGTCCAATTCCCAAAGCTGTCTCCCGGCGACAATGAACGAAGATTCGAAAGGTTCATTCGAGCAATTAGGCAGACCAACACACTAGCGGACGCTAGGCGCTTCCGGAGTGAGATATCGAGTCAGCTACGAAAGGACTCTGCTATAGAGGGACAGGACCCTGTATACATCCGGCGTTTGGAGACCGCAAGGAGAATATTAGATCAAAAGGTTGCTAATCTATCTGCTGGAGGGTCGGTTCGAGCAAAGGTTACAGCTCAAGAGAAGTCCAAGCACAAGCGAAGGTCGTCCAAGTTCGAAAATGCATCTTTGCGAGAAGTATTATATGACGCCTCCGGCTTGTCATGTTTCATGGAATACATGGATCGTTTGAATCTAATGCGTTTAGTGCAATTTTGGATTGTCGTCGATGGCTTTCGAAACCCACTAGAACAAGATACAGATGAGCCTGTTGAACACCTTGGATCGCTACCTGCTTGGAAAGACTCTGATCGGACAGATCTTGCCCAGATTAACGAAGCATATCTATCAAAACCGGAACTCAAGATACTACCCGAAGCACGCCAAGCGGTCTCAGAGTTTCTCAGAGCCGGCCGCGCTGCCACGCCTCAGCAATACTTCAACGCAAGACGCGCTCTTCTCAGAGCTCAGACAGCCGTTTATGATGAGCTGCATGAACCCCACTTTCGAAGGTTTAAAAAGTCTGATCTCTACTACAAGTGGCTAGCAATAGACGAAGCTGCAAATGCGACAACGAGTCCTATAAAGACGAAATTCATAGCCCAAACCCTCGACAACCCCGCTACTGCAGCACCTCCCAAATTGACACGAGCCCAATCTGGGCCAAAAGGCGCACTACAGGTACCAGACCTTCGTGGAGCCGTGGCTTCTTCCTCCGATTTGAAAAGCCAGGGCAAAATCAAAGACGCTGATCCTCCGCTTCGCCGCTCCTTAGATGGTTCTGCACCTGCACGAGCACCGCTCTTTGATGACGATTATGATAGCGACCCGCTTACACGCTCAACCGCCAGTTTCGACTCCGATATAGAACCCTCTCGACCTAATGGGAGCGATCCGAACGTCGTCGACGTAATGCAGTCAGCATTGAATGACATCATGGGTAACGAGCCCGAAGGCTCACTGTTCTACGACCCAGATGCAAACTCCCTTCAAGACAATGACTCGATGAGAGGATCCATAGACGTCCCAAGAGCCCTGTCGCCAAATCCATCCACGATGCAAAAGAAGGAGAAGCCAAGCATAGCATCCCTTGGTCTCGTTGGTGAACCCAGGACGCGTGGCGTTTTCAATGACAATTTGTTCGGCGACGAAGACGAGAAATTTCTTGAAGACGAAATAGAAGAGATTAGTCCCCACCAGACTACCGAAGAGGACGAAATACACGAAGCCGCCCCTGGCGACCTTGGGTTAGCTGAAGCTATCGATGCGCTTACCTCCGATATCGAACGCTTAGTCACGCAAGAATCCATTGTAGACTCTCTGACGTCCAAAGCCGAGCTTACGAATAACGCTGCCGAGCTCAGAATTTTACGCAAGTCCAAAGCAAGCTTGCAGCGGGAGATTCAGAGGAAAGAGTTGCAACGGCAGCAATACATTGTCCAAGAAAGCGATAACAGCTTGTATGGCCGTGCGACCGTCTTCATTCAATCCATCATGGTGGGCAACGAGGAAGACGGAAAAGAATTTGCTATGTGTAAGTCTATACCTATTTCAGGGGGGGGATAATGTTTAACGTCGACAGATGTTATCGAGGTACGTAGGCGTGCTGGCGATCAAATGCCTGCTGCTGCTTGGGTCATCACGCGAAGATATAGCGAGTTCCACGAATTAAACAAGCGTCTCCGTGCGAAATTCCCGCAAGTCCGCAATTTGGAGTTTCCTCGTCGGCAGATGATGCTCAAGCTGCAGAAGGACTTCTTGCAAAAGCGTAGAATTGGACTTGAAAAGTATTTACGGGTAGGTTGCACAATAGTGAGTCCTAGGGGACAATCCTACTAATTGTGAATATTCAGGAGCTCCTCCTTATACCAGCAGTATGCCGCAGCCGCGAGTTTCGAGCTTTCTTATCACAACAAACGATCTCCTCAACGGGTGCGGACTTGGCCCATGGAGCTGAGGGCCAAGACTTCGTTACCCGCATCTACAACTCTGTTGCAGACGGCATGGATGAGTTCCTCGGCAATATACCAGTCCTTGATCAACTTTCTGTGGCAGGTCAGAACCTAATTTCCGCCGCAACGAATCAACTTTCCGCCAATGGTGCTCCACCATCTAGTTTGCCGACATCACCTGTCCTAGCAGTTGAACCCAACACGGACGCTGAAGCTGAAGCCGAGTTACTCGCATTTGAGAACAAGGAACTTGAGCCATTCGTAAAGCCCATTTGCGACATCTTTCTTGAAACATTCGAGCTGAACCGCGAAAACAATTGGCTGCGGGGCCGAGCCGTTGTCGTCGTCCTACATCAACTCCTTGGCGGTACGATTGAACGAAAAGTGCGCGAGAGCTTCGACTCGTATATGTCCGAAGATAGTATCGCGAAGTACATCGACATGCTCAAGGATAACATGTGGCCTGGCGGACAATTCAAACAAGGTAGCATCGAGCGTACAGCTGGGGAGAGAGCGAAGAGTAGGAAGGAGGCCGGCGTCGTGCTGGCGACGCTGATACCAGAATTGGCCGCTAGCGTGGTGGGAAGGAGTAATGCGCAGAGTGCGAGTCGGAGGCTACTTGCTACAGTTAATAATCAAAGGTTGAAGTAAGTAAATCTATTTATCCTTAATCAGAGGCTTTACTGATTATTGATTGGTAGTACGCATCTCGCATTCACGCTCTTGGATGAAATGATCCAGGTGCTGTTCCCGGATGTCCTAATCAAGTGAGGAAGATGAAGCATGGTTGGCGTTCGGAGATGTAGATTGGTTATTGCATTGTTCATGGCGTTATATTTTTCGGAACCAATGATGATATCTTGACTACTCTCTTTTTTAGGAAGGTTGAAGTGTGAGTTGAATCATCAAGGATTCAGAAACGCCCATTGCTCAGACCCCGGTTTTCGACCGATTATTCAACCCCGCATGTTCGTCCATTATTCGTTCATGAGCTGCTTTGCGTATTTCGACGTAGCCGAGTAGCCGGGGCGCAATATAAAATTAGTAGACGTTGTAATTGTGAGTTTGTGATCTCCGAGCCTTTTAGTCGGATCCGTGTTGTGCTGCAGACGCTTCTCTGTGATCGCTACGGAGAGGAATGAAAGATATAGCTTGCTCGCAGATGAATGTGCTTCTATCTCGCCCTCTATTCTTGGTGTTTCATTTGGACGGGAACATTTGGTGTTTATCATTTCGAAAGTAGTTTGCTGATTTGGAAAGCGGGAAATAGGATTTGGGAAGACGACGACAATGGGACAAACGCTATCTGCGTTTTGGGACCAGACTTTTTTGATTCCGGAGCCGGGGTTTAGGGAGAGGGATTTGTGCGATCAGACGGGCAAGGTTGGTCTAATAATCTCTTTACATCATGCATCTCAATACTGCAACTGAAACGCTCAAAAATTAACGACCACCTCCAGGTCCACATCATAACCGGCGGCTACGCCGGCATCGGCCTCGAACTAGCCAAACTCCTCTACCAGCGAAACGCCACTCTGTATCTTGCGGGCCGCAGCCCCAGCAAAGCCGCATCCGCCATTGCCTCCCTAACATCCCCTTCCACAGCCTCAAAAGGCAGGGTAGAGTTCCTACACCTCGATCTCGCAGACCTATCGTCCATAAAATCCTCCGTGGACAAGTTCTTTATGAAAGAGAAGAGGTTGGATGTCCTAGTCAACAATGCAGGCATCATGGTACCTCCAGCAGGTATGAAGAGTAAGCAAGGCTGGGATCTGCAGCTCGCGACGAATGTATACGGACCGTGGTTGTTTACTTATTTCTTGCTACCCATCTTGATTCGGACAGCGAGAAATGCGGAAACGGGGACTGTAAGGGTGGTGTGGGCGGCGAGTTTTGGAGCGGAGCTGGCACCGAGGGGTGGAGTGGTGTTTGATGGCAAGGAGGGTATTAGCGTAGAGGGGATGAAGGTAGAAGAGGTGTATTGTAGTACTAAGGCGGCGAATATTTTGTTGGGGGTTGAGACTGCGAGAAGGTATAGCGATAGGGGAATTGTGTCAAATGTAAGTGATGTAAATTTTTTATTTTTTTAATTTTTTTTTTTTTTTTTTTTTAATTTATTTATGTGTAGGGGTTCGTTTGCTGATTTGAATAGAGTTTCAATCCGGGGAACTTGGCGAGCGAGTTGGATAGGTATTCGAGTTGGTGGCAGGTTTTACTTATGAATATGTTGAGATATCCGGCGCGTATGGGTGCGTATACGGAGCTCTTTGCCGGTAAGTTACGCCCTTTGTGATTTCCAGCCCATTGTTCTTTCTTCTTTTTTCTCTCTTTTTGTTTCCGATTTTTTAGCTATATTCTTTAGCTGTATGGCAGCTTCATGATTTGTAATTTTGGTTAATTGTTTTAGGATGGTCTTCTGAAATCACGCCGGAGAAGAATGGCTGTTACATTATTCCTTGGGGAAGGATTGGCGGGTATAACACTAGTCTACAGAAAGCGGTAAATAGGGCTGAGGACGGTGGGGAAGGGAGGGCAGAGAAACTTTGGGAGGCTTGTGAGAAAGTTTGTAAGGAGTTTATCTAAAATAGTAGACGGATTAGGTATGGGCTCAGGACGGTGGAAATAGAATCTAGGAGGGAGGGAAAGAGGTGCTGACTTTTCTGTTGCTAACATGAAGTCTTAGGTTATTCAAAACTTCCTCTCCTTTGACAATTTGGGTTCTGTGATAATAGAATTACATATGGTTGTTAACGAATTAGACAGCTAATGTAATTTAAGCGCTTTTGTGCGGTTATCTCAAGCGTGCACCGGCATAAATTTGTGCTTGCATGCATTGCAAATGTACTAATCACATGGTAGCCAAGCCATTCCTCTCCTAATACATAGACTATCATTTAATTCAACAGAATATGGATGCTGAATTAGAATTAAACCCCTGAGAGATGTTATGTACTTTCGAGTTTCCAAACTTCTTCAAAGGTCCAAGGACTGTTGCCGATATGATGTCCCGTATCCCCCGACCCAAGAGTGATTGAAAATGCCCCATCTTCATCTACTACCGCGAGATCGAAATCTAGTTGAAAATCAACGCCGTTTCGAACGTTTTCAAGCTCGAAACTCGGAATCTCAATAGTTCTACCACACACAATGAATTCCCGCTTCTGCATGAAACACCCTCCGATGGCTTTGATCTGGTATTTATGTTCTAGGCGACAATGAATGGAACCCTTGACCTGATAGCTATTTACGGCCACCTTAGCACTTTCGTGGATTCTGAAGTAGAACAGAGATGCAACTAAAGCATCTGCAGCTTTCTGTAGGCTGTCAAACTCCACACCGCCTAACTCAAATCCGGCTTCAGTTTGCTGTTCAAGTTTGTCTACTTCCGAAATATCAGCAAGGTCTGGAAGCGAAGCAACTTTCAAATTTAGTCGATGGAACCTCGAACGTTCTTCATTTAGTCCTGAGTTGAATCTGCGCCACTGCACTTCTGTATCTAAAGTGTTCATAAAGGACGAGAATGATCTTCCGAGGAAACCAGAAAGCTTTGCTGTCCAGTTAGCCTGTTTTTCGACCGGTGGATCGTCTCTGCGACCGGTACCGATGGAAACAACTAGATCGTCGCGTGGTCTACCTGGCCATATAGCATGAGATTCATTCATTGCGAGCTCGATGGGATTGTTGTAATTTAGCCCTCCATCTTGGAAATAACCGTTTGCCGTATTGTACGCTTTGAAGTACATGGGTGCAGCGGATGTACATCTTGCACTATATCAGAAACATCAGTACTTTGCTACTGGAAGAGTTAAAAAATTATCCTTACGCTTCCCAGACGTTCAAGTCAAGATGTGGGTGATCTTCTCGATAAACTCTTACTCCTGTACATACTTAGCGTTGAGTTGTTCTTTGCCTCGGACTCTTCAGGTACTCACTATTTTCTGTTTCCATCCGGTTATAGTTCGCGAGGATGAATGCTTCGTTTGTCATGCACGCCGTGGTTGTAACAGCAACCTTCAAAGCCCTCTGCTGATCACCGCTACGCGAGGCCTCCTTCCATCCGCAATTACCAAAAAGAGTGGGGGGCGATGCATCCCCAAATGCGGTCTTGAGCTGTTCCTCGATTGCGTCTGTTCTGTACATACTATCGTTGAAATAGGTTATGAGCCAGCTAAAAATAGGAAGTGACGAGCCATTATGCCGTTTAAATGACTCTTTGGCGAGTTTCTTGAAAGTTGCACAAGTTTTACTAGCAGACCAGAGGTTACAACCCAAGCCCAAGGCAATGATTCCACCTGTATTCATGAGTAATCTAATAACTTGAAGCTCGAAGCATAAATACCTGTGCTAGTCCCTACAATCATGTCGAAGAATTGATGAATTGGGATATCAAGCCTAGTCTGCTTCTCAAGCATCTCGAGAATCTTGACGGAGATGATGCCTCGAACCCCACCCCCGTCTAAGCTTAATACCCTAGGGCCAACACAGGCAGGCATAAAGCGAATTTCCCAAGGCCGACCGTAAACTGCTGTATTACCCTGACAAAGAGGGCATACTTTAACGTAAAACAATGTGTCATCCCGGGAGTCCCTCTCACCAATCCTTTTCACGCATTTCTCGCATAGAGCATGGCGGCAGGGTAAGACATAATGTGGAATGGACATGAGACAGCATAAGCAGGTTTTGTTGGACGCGATAGAACACCAAAGTTTCCTCTCGGTAGCCAGAGTTAGCATATGCTCTTTCAACACGGCAGCCTTATATTCCGATGGGGTGTTTTTGTGCTGAGACAGCTTCTGCGCCCTTACCCGGAAGGCAAGTCCAATTGAATCAACAAACGCAATCTGTGTGGCTGAGTTATAAGGCAACTGAAATTCCCCGGGGCCCAATAGCCGGCCATTGCTATCTTGATGGCCTTTTCTATGGCCGTTTCTAGAATTTGCGCAATAAGTACCGTTCAAGTGGAACGCACAAGCTGCGGTAGAGTAATGACGCTCGTACGCAGAATAGCAATGTGACTTGAGCTCGGACTCAAATATTGTAGTTGGGTGAGGAACTATGGGCGAATCAATCTTTGGTTGTCCGGTCAAATCAAGGAGCGCTTACTAAATTCTCTCTCGAGCGTTGCTAGTGACAAGAATGATGCCACTAGACGGATGGTTCTATCTTCATTCCTTTCCGTGTCGCTGCTGTTACCTCTAGCAAATTTGCTAGCTTTGAGGTCCATCAGATGTGTAATGTGTTGTGATATAGCAACTGGCAGCGGGCAATTAGCCTTTGATTCTTCATAAAAGTCAAACGGACTATCTGGAGAGGTGCAGAAGTGAGTGAACGCGCGGTTAAAGTACGTCTGGAGCTGCACAGAATTTAGCTGACTCCAGGAACCCTCTTTCTGTGCTTGGATGTGAGTGGCTCCCACCACAATGCGATTTCTCAGTTGCTCAATTTGACGATATAATATATCGGGAGCAGTATGGTTCTTATCTGGAATATACACGACACGGATCTCGTCGAAGTAGAACTGAGCGATATCATGAATCGAGTCTAGCTCCTTTGATGGAGGAACAGGTGCTTGTATCCATTTTTTTATGATCTCCTTAATCTCCGGGCTAAACTCTGTGGCTTGTTTCGCCCTAGATAGAATTCCCTTTGTTGCTTCATCTTCGTCGAGCCACTCATTTGGATGTCCACGTGTGCCATTTAGAATGATGATTGCGTAAGGCAACGTAGGCTGGTTTATGGTCCTAGCAAGGACTTTGTCGGCCCAAATTACGAGTTTCTCAAGCGTATTCTCTACAATGTTGGTCTGTTGGGTGACAAAGCACACGACATCGCTGAATGAATAAAGTATGCGAGGATACAAATCCTCGACGCAATATCTTCGGGTGGGCACAGACTCACCGACTATTTTCGAAGGGAATTCACGCACGTATCTTTGTAGATACAGTCAGAATCAGTTTCCAAGGGAAATATAAGTGAGATGTTAAACATGCTTACCTCCAGGTTTGGTTCAGAGTTTTCTTTGACTTGTTCCATACCTTATCTTTGATATCTGCAGCTTCAGGTACGCCTCCATACAAACCTTCGCAGTCTGCAAAGAGAATTGGATTGGAGGTATCGATTGTCGCGCCGTCACCGTAAAGATGGAGGTCAGAACTTGAGGCACCCCCAGCTGTCGAAGCTGCGCCTGGAATAGGTTTGAGCAATTCCCGGTCCTTTCTGCTGGCATGTGCAATAAGAGAGAGTGCTTTCTGTTCGCCATCTGTTATCATATACTTACATTATGTAGGGGGAAAAAGATCGTTTGAAAGGGAGAACGTAGGAATTGAGCTCCGCTTACAATAACCGTTGATTTACCAGCTCCAGTAGGTCCGATAAAGGATATCAGCATCGGGAATTGCTTTTCACGTGGAAAAAATCCTGATGTATTGATAATGTCGAGATATGCATCGCGGTTTATGAATTGGGGACTTGCGTCCTTGCGGGTTTTGAGGCCAAACCAGAGTGATTGCATATCGTCCTCGTGTAGCCGAGCACGGGTATCTGCATCAGAAGGCTCACTAAATGCCGTCTGAAGGAAATCGGGGAAAGATAACGGCAATTGTCGATGGGACGAGAATTGAGGATGTGATGGTTTATGCTTTCGTTCTTCTGGCCAATGAACCAAGCAGTAGATTTCATCGCATTTCGAGCAGAACGCAAGATGGGACTCTCGATTTTCAGCGCAGTCGTTATCCCATGAGCAATTACGGTCGGTTGTTGGTGATTGCGGTGGTGTAACACTTTTAAAAAATGTTAGAGATGTTAGTGCTTCGCTAATGATTGGTTTTACATGTCTTGCGGGCTGGCAAGTCCCATGACATCGTGACTCTCCTCTGCCATGTTGCTCAGTGTTGTTAAACGCTGTTGCATACTCGATGTTATAGGTGGAGTAGGTAGAGTGGAAAATGCTAGGCGCTAAAGACAAGGGGACATAGGCGCAAAGAGTTATGAAAATTTAGGATCTCTAGTCGGCGTAAGCATACTATTCGAGTTTCGCCGGATATAAGAAGGTTAATAAAAGTCTCCTACCGTCATTGGACAGGAGTTTGCCAACCCAATGAAGCGGTTGCAGTTAGCGTACAGGCGCCGCCAATTCCCAAATAGTGTATCACTAGCTTATAACCAATGACAACAATGTGCGCTACATACAGCGATAAAGCTCACCGGAATTGTCCCACCGGAAAATACAAGCCATAGCGAGACGAGGCATCCAATTGGTAGCAAAGTGGCTTTTCGGTTCAGCTCCTCAGCCGCACACCCCATCATCTCGATAAGGGGTGGTGTTAACGTTCGTTGAAATATTGAGCTACTCATTCCTTATTACTTTCTTTCTGCATATTGATATATCTTCTTTATAGACACTCCGATGACCTAGGCCAGTGGAATCCACTTTGCTTGCTCTCCACTGCGTTTCGGGATCTTCAGCTTCCCAGTGTGAAGCCACCAATTGCCCCGCATTCAGCATCGGAGGCTTCAACATTTTGAGAAGAAATTTTTGCCTCCCAGTTTGCCGAACGATCAAGAAATGGAGCCCCCACAGGTACCTTACCCAAAGCACTAGCATAATTATTTAGCCCACTAACCATGATAGGTTATTGATCTTGAGGAAACAGTAGACTTATTTGACGAGTCAGATATAGTCGTAGCAGTAATGGGCCTAACGGGGGTAGGGAAGTCTCATTTCATAGCGCTACTGGGTGCTTCTCGATCTGGCTGCTCGGAGGCGACTGCATTGGTTGGAGATTCACTTAGCTCAGGTAAACTCCATAACCTCCCCCTTACCGAGGACCTTTACATGTTTGACGTGTCATTAGAAACTAAACATCTTGACGTATTTGTTCTTCCGAGACGCGGTAGGAAAATATACCTGGTGGACACACCGGGTTTTGACGACAGTAATATGTCCAATTCTAAGATTCTCCGGATGATCAGCGGATTTCTGACTCGTGCGTACAAACCAACTAAGAATGTCGATGGCATTGTTTATCTCCACCGTATCACTGATAACCGCGTGGGTGGCCATGCTTTGAAGAATATAAAGCTGTTCGAGGAGCTCTGCGGATCTGAAGCTATGGAAATAGTCACGCTACTGACAACGATGTGGGATGTAGCCGGCTCAGTTCCTGGTTTCACGAAAGCGGATTTTGAACGCCACGAAGAGCAGCTTATAAGCCAATATTGGGGCGAAATGATTCAGAAAGAAGCAACCGTACGTCGAAGTTTGAATACGCGCGAGTCAGTTTTATCAGTGCTCGACCATATATTAGACATAAGAATGCGTAGGGAAGATGAAGAATCCACAGAGCGACCGGCCCTAAAGATCCAGAAGGAAATGGCCGTTCCTGGTATGGCTCTAGCTAATACTAGTGCTGGGAAGATAGTGGCGAGCGATTTTGAGAGCGAACTGCGCGAGAAACGAATAAAACAGGCGTACCTACAGGAAAGGCTAACTATATCCATTGGATCAGACGAAAAGCGCGTTCGAGATGACTTGGAACAGCTGGATATAGAGATAACAAGGTTAGAGAATGAATTTAAGCTTTTAAACACATGGACCTGGGGTCAAGCTGTGGCGTGGGTAGGCGGATCCCTCTTTTCGGGTCTCATGCTCTTAGGTTTCGCCGCCGCATTTTCATAGAAGTCATTATTCCTGTTTATTCATTCAGCAGCTCATATACAGACTATAACAATAAAAGCAGTTTATTGCTTTTCGTCGTTGATGAACCTTTTGTCAGTCTCGGCAGTTGTGATATGTTTGGTCAGTTTCGTCGTATAGTGACTGATTCACGTTTAATAGTAGAAAGAAGATACCAAAGTAGCCATAATCGAGTGACTATATTACTAGATTCCATATCGATTGCCTGGGAGCATTTGCCCTCTAATAGAGGTGAAATATGCCAATCTTGGCTGTTGTCATTAACGAAATTGCTGAGGACTATACGGAGTATTATTAGGACGAGATGGAAGACAAGTGGTACATCCGCAAGAGTAGTGACCAGGAAGTTAGTATTGTACAACAGATAATAGCTCACTTAAAAGTCAGCTATTCTTTAGAAGACTCAATGTGTATTCGAGTAGGGAGTTTTTGTTTGAGTAGACGTCACAACCTTTTCATTATTAGGAAATGAGAGTATGGCTCCTGGTCCACATTTATAAGTCTCAGGTTCTACAAGCGAAAATCATAAAATTCCATGGGAAAGCCGCTGGAGGCATAAGTCGGTCAATTTGTGGAGTTGTGCACGGACCGCCCCCTTCTCGGGATGTGAGATCGGCCAGAAGCTAACCGAAACAATCATGTCTTTGTTGAATTCATCGGGCCATCCTTCCTCAACACCAATCCAATTCAAATTTAGATGACAGTCAACATGGGCAATAAAGAAGAAATCACACTTTTCGGCAGCGAGAAGTAAGGCTTTGATCTCGATTACGAAGATTTTAGATTGACATACTAGCAGGGGCTGGCGTTCTTCAGATTGGACAGCTAGCGATGACAGGGTTCGAGGTGGAAAGTCTCAGGTGACTTTAATTCTCGCCTTCAATGCAATAGATATTATGCTAACATCTCTAGTCCTACCTTGAGATCTCGGGCTCAAGTGCTCGTTTCCACGGGACGCTAGACATCAAAACCCTTGGCGGTGCCGGCTTCGCTAGCCAGCGCACCATAACTGAATCCGAAACTTGGGATCTTTCAGATTACGACGGCATTAGACTTGACATAGGCAAGTCTGATGGTAAGAAGTATACCATTATCGTAAAAGATGAACTGCTTCCAAGAAATCCGGAGAATGGGAGAGAGCAGGCTACTATTTCTTATGAATATGATTTCGCCGTTGACGAGAGTGCTGTGATAGAAAGTACTTCAATTTTTGTTCCATGGAAGGATCTTGTTCCAAAGTACAGGGGAAAGGAGAAGAATGATGCGCCAAAGTTTGACACGAAAAATGGAAAGAGGTTTAGCATCATGATGAGGAGGTAGGCATTAGCAAACGAGCCGGAATGTTCTTTGTTAACTTTATGTAGCTTCTTCGGCGATCAGAAAGGAGACTTTTCATTGACAATCGAGTCAATCAAGGCCGTGTCATTGTCTACTCATCTTGAGAAGGGATCTGTAGGCGAGGTAGGAAAGTCTCTACCAAAACCAACGTTGAGGGTAAGCCTTTGAATCTTCCACCAATCTCAGGCGGTTAACCTGCGCTAGAACTTTAATCGGCGTTCCTCTGCTGCTGCGACGCTAGGAGTTATCTTGAGTTTCGGCATCGTGTACGCCGCCTACTTAGCCTTCTACCCATTGTTTAGGGACTCATATCACATGCGGGCATGGCGTCAGTAGAACGGCGTTCTTATCCCGTTAATACTGAGTTCAGAAAGGAGCTTTGACTTGGAGCTTTTATTTATCAGCGTTATGCCAAAAATAAATGAGAGTAAAGGACCGCCTAGCACCTTTGAGGGCTCAGGACGATATTTTACCATTCCACTGGACATAGATGTGGCAAAACATACAATAAATAAATAAAAAAGAAAGAGAAGAAAAGTCAAAAGTCACTTGCCGCTATCTAACACCTAAGAACGGATGTAAACGCCATGTAGAGAAAATCCCGAGCTGGCCACTCATTCCCATTCCATTGCAGCAATCATCCTCCGAACTTGATTAATCATTCTCACGCAATTCGATTCTTCGCCATGGTGGCCCATAGTATGTGCCCCAAACATTCGGGCTCTCTCTTCATAGTGCTCAGGACTCTCGTGCCACTTGCGCTGTCTCCGTTCGAATTGATCTAGAAGCGCAGTGAGGGGAGCCGGATTGGAACCACCGCCCACAACCTCGGTTTTCAACGCTTTTAGCGCAATCTTCCTCCAATCTGAAGCTTCCAGTTCAATGTTGAAACCCATGGGACACCCGGCGCTACCTGTGTGGAGGTGAGCTAGCTGTGGATCGCGATCGCCGATGCGATATAGTTTCTTTTCGCCTGTCTGTTGTAACCTCCCAGTTTCCTTGTTGACCTCGTCAAGGACTTTGTGGAACCGGGTTGCAACAGCACAGAGGATAGATGAAAGAGTGAGCACATTCTGGACTGCGTTAAATGGCTCGTTTGGGCATCTTTGACAGTGAATAAGCGATGACGCTGTATTCATGGCATGTCGCAGCGTCGGAATGACAGCGGGAAAACTGAAGGATTTCATTGTTTGGAGGTCTGTCAATGTAAGGTACATGATTGACAGACATGTGCATGGTGCCTCTTCATGCTGATTTTGTGTTATGGAAACATGAGGACCAGCTGATCGCGCCGGATCTACGCCTGTAGGGTGCGCATCCCATAATGAAGGGTCTATATTTGCGCCAAAGTCGGAGCTAGAACAATGTCAGAATAGAGAAACAAATATCTCGACACATGCTTACTCCAAATCTAAAGCTTGTCCTTGCGTATCAGCGTTGATGAGCGTGGGGTCATCATGTTGTAGAACAAAAGAATTAGCAAGGTTGTCATACGCTGGGAAGTCCGAGATCCCGATAGACTCGCTGAAATGAGTTGGTGGAGAAACCGTCCCGAAGTTACCAAGGTTGGCTCCTGAAAGGCTGCTATTACTACTATCAGGAACAAGATCCGGAGTATGTTCGGAAGATGGTCCAGCGTCCTCTCGCCTCCTCTTTCTGGGCCGTCCCATCTGCTTCTGTGGCGAGTATATGCATTGTATGCATTCTTTCTCGCACCGACTGCATCTTGGAATGTCTCCAGAGCACTTCAGTTTCCTTGTTCCTAGACAGGACAATGTTAGATGTACGCAGCAGATGCGGCAACATAACTCACGGCACTCGTCACATGCGGCGTGAAGTTTCTGTGTCTGGTCTTCAGCCATAATGAGAATATGCCAAGGTGATCCCGTACTTCCACAGATTATAGCAGGCTTCGGAATTTAAAGAAAAAGGAAACGAAAATAGCTTATAACTGTTTCGTTCTACAGGTAGCCTGGAGCCTGTCGAACGTGCGACTCGCAGGGCTGATAGATATGTCAGCACCGAAGAGAGGCCGCGATCAACGTTAGCCGGACTCGGCGCACGGGGCAGGTCATTCCCAATGTTGGATATAGCAACATCTCGACTTTCTATCGTCAAATCTCAAACATAGACGACTTATGACATTTATTAGGGCAGAATACTCTCTATAGATATTACATGTGAGCATTTCTGCTCCTATCTTGCGGCCTACCTTCTTTTTGAAAATGTGTTGACCGATAATTGAACAAGCTAGGCACTTGCATCAAGTTGTCTAACAACTTACCTAATACCAACTATTAAGGATACTAGGCCTATAAAGAACCCTGATAGCTCCAATGGTATGGCTTGCAAGGTAATTCCCCGAGCGTCTGACTGGCGTACAGGATGTCCACTACCGCTCCAAATTCTAAAGGCATGAATTCTCACCTTCCAAATGCAATATACCACTGCAAACTAATATCCTGTGATCACTAGAATTAAAGTCCAATCTGCTCAGCCTTTGTATGTCTCACCGCAGGATCAAGCTTATATGGCCTTCTCTCACCCAGGCATAGGCCTCTTGCAACCCTCCTTCACCTTCACCTTCACCTCGTAGCCGCCTTTAAATTTACTTGCTGTAAATATATAACAACCCGTTCCCTAGTCTCTAGATCTAGTTCTCTATTTCTCAGCAACCTCCGGAATTTGAAGCGAAGCCATTTCTATTGATGAGCTAGAGAAGCCCAATGGCGTCCATCAAGATGGTCAGTATCCTCAATCCGAACTGGTTGTACATCCTTAACTTGAGTACTTCAGGAATCAACATCTCCTCTTTCTAAGGAATATAGTCCGACTCGAAAGAGGAAAACAACAGGCGACGAAGCCAGGAGCTTAAGAGCAAAGCGTCAGATGAACCGGGCTACTTTTCCGTTCATGAAACTCCCTGGCGAAATCCGCAATATTATCTACGGATACGCACTCATTGATACAGATTCCATCATTGCCATCGAAGCGTTACATGGCGGTAAGCTTGCAAGGCGATTAATGACAAAGAAAGACTTTGATCATCGTCACCGCGATCTCGATATCGTGGAGTACCAACGCGAGATACTAGCTCTAAACCCTGGCACAGCATGGAAATGGAAATTGAATAACCGCATCGCTGCGCAGCTGCTGCTGGTATGCAAGAATATCAACGAGGAAGCTACTAAAATCCTCTATGTCCGTAATCATTTCACCTTTATCAACGCGGAGATCATGTACATTTTTCTTCGGCGCATCGGTCCCCGCATCCAAGACCTTCGCCGTCTGTCTCTTGTCCACTGGGACGCCAGCCGACAGAAGGATTACCTGAAGCTCGTGTTCAACAAGCTCATCGAGGCGACAAACCTTGAAGCACTAATACTCGAGACGGGCTGCATGTGGTCTCTTGGCTCCACCTACTACTCGCTCGGCTTCCAGGCGGCAAATCGATTCTATTCAAGTGCTCATGGCTGGCTCTGGACCGTAGCAACACGCAAGGGAGATAAAGCCGCAGCACTCGATCTCCTCCATCTCCCCGACGGATTCGAGCGCGCTTTCCACGCCAGGACTCAGCAGTTGCCTTATTTCCGTAAATATCCGGCTAGGTTTTGTGACGCACAGTCGTTTCCTAGCATCGAGACGAATTTCGTGACAACTATACGGAAGTTCATGGACTAGACGTCTTGCGGAGTTCGAAGATTCCTTATGTATGCCCCCATATTTCATATGAGGGCAACGCTCACATATATATCTAGGGATCTTATTCACCCAAATACTTTAAAAGCAGTTCCCTGGCGATAAGTTCGCTTTCTCTTCCGTTCGCCTGTTGGCAATAGAGAGTACAATGGAACTATCTACCCGATATTCTCATGTCATACTAATGGTTTACGTCGCCTTCTAATGAGGGATTTCGACCGATCTTCAGGATACATTAAGTCGTCTCATAATCATTGCTTTGCAAAGGTTCCAAAGAGAGCGGATGGTTCTAGCATAGTTTATTTGCACATGGTCATGGCTTCTAGGATTTGAGTCTAACCCATTTCCCATTTTATAGCTACATAAAATCATCATGCTTCAATTACTAGCGTTGTCGTGATGAATTTGCATACCACACGTGAATAATTTATTGTAAGAACTACGCTAATCGTGGAATTATGGAGGAAATACTTTAGAACTCTGTCATGCTATTCAATATCAGCCTTACGTACCCGCCTAGGGTTTACTATGAGCCCAGAATCTTTGTAACCCAATCACTACATGTATACATGCTCCGTCCCTACATATGCAAGTCTACTGTCAGACCTGGCCCCGATCCTCCGACCCTGCGTGTATTCCTTCTTCTCCCGAGCGACCAACCAAATTGATAGGCCAGTTCCGCAGCATCGGGATGAACACCGGCTGTTCAAGAGCCGTAGATCGCCGAATCGGCGTTGAATAGATACCGACTATGCAGGCCAGTTTGCTAGGTAGTAGCTGTAAATTACAGTTCGAAACTCTCCTATCTTCAAGAATAAGTCTAATTAGGCCGCTCCAGAAAGCGGAGTTCCAATTCCATGTGACGGAGTTCAAGCAGCCTGGAATTCGATCGGAGTTGGTTCGATCCCGTAGCTGCATAGCAAACGCTAATCAACTCCGAATGAGGTTTATTCCACGAGCTGAATATGGTGCAAAAACCCCAAAAATGAAGTGGCGAAGAGGTATTTCAAAGCAGAAGACCATTAAGGACATTAATACGAAATGCGATGCCCTCGGAAAGAGCGCCAAGCTGTCCCGGCTCTATTTGCACGGAATGATGTATATGTGCACGTGACGTAGATGCTGACATTGCGGACGGAGTGAGCGCACCAACCAACGCCTTGCGCAGATCTGCGGGGGGTTATAAGGCAGGCAAAAAGTCGAGAACCATCTAGAGATTGGGGAGAGATGATATGCATGTCAGTGTGAAGGACTAAAACCGCTCAACGCCGGCTCAACCCTACGATGCAAGTCTTCGCTGCAGGGAACTTTGCAATGAACGGTAATCAACCCGCCAGCTCCATGTGCCCGTGACCGAATCTATGCCAATTCAGTGACATTGTATGCGAGCATGTCAACTGATTCTGGAAACTGAACCCTGTGGCACATACTTGCTAGTATATGCAGCTCCGCGGCCGCTTTATCTTCATATACTGTAGTCGAAGCTCCATGCCGTCGGCTCGCAAAGTATTGCACCTCGTTTCCCGACGGAGAACAACGCCAATCGGGCCGGACTACGACGTTAGGTAGACCTTGCGAATGCCTATTCGCAGCTTCAAACTTCGCGTGCTAGTTTGGACGTTGGAAATCATTTGAATAACCAGATCGTGTCTATCTGGCTTCATGGATGACACAAATAGGAGGCAGTACAAAAATGGGGCAGTGGGGAAGAATACGCGCGGCTGAAGTGTTTTCAAGTTCCTTTTGCGAACATGTGGTAGTGTGCGCGGGAGGCACGAGCTAAAGATTCAGACTCGCCAAATTATCCCCACCGGATTCAATGGTGTACTCCGCAGCGTCGCATATTGGGGCTGAGCTCTCGACCACAAGCATTGCTTAGGGCAGCCAATTATCCTATGAGCGCAGTAAGAGTCATATTTTGTTTCGCACGAGACCCCACCGTTGTGGGATGCGCAATGCGGGTTGCTGTTTCACAAAGGGTGGCTCACCGCTCTCTCAACCACAAGTATGCAAGGTGTAACACAACTCAAAAACTATATGCCGAGCTTTTCACCTTGCTTTTGTTGAAGAGCTTCGCAGTATGATCGAGCATATGGGGATCAGGTACGTTTTGTCAAGGCTCTGCAGCGTCGTATCCGCCAGCAGGACAGTAAGCAGAATTAGCACAAGGGCGCTTCCTACTTCCCGTCTGCGCCTTTTCGCATGCAAGCAAGCACGCTTTACGGTGTTTGGGGCTCTTGATTCCGTAGCCGGGGTAAGTGCTCGTAATCACCATCGGCCGGTCCCAAGGGTATCAGCTGGATAGTATGTCTCCGGCCCGTGATGCGCGCCCTACGAAATGTGATGCCTGAATGTAGTAAGGATTGCGGATTGCTTTACACAGCCAGCAATTTACGGCTGCATGTTCCGAGACTGAGTATTGGGGACGTGAGACAGTGTGTCTTCGTTCCTCGACAGCGATTCTGATGAAAGATACTCAGATAGACGCAGAGGTCCTAGGCTTCTGTTTGTTTCAAGTCTTGAAGGTTGCGCGGGATAATGACTTGTGTCGCACGATGAAAGGCTGAAGCGGTCAACTGAAGGGCGGTGCAGTGCGTATAGACCGGAGGGGCCTCATGCACGTTCCAGCCCTTGTCCTTGACAAAGTCACGTGGAGTGCCAAACCTCTCAACCATTGGCTCTCCGCCAGGCCATCAGCAGCCATAGCGTAGACCTGATATTGCCCCATGCCCGGGTCGGTCTAGTTGTGTCTGCAAGCTTTTGTGAGTCACAGTTGTCGCCAAGACTTCGCGCGCCAGGTGATTTTTCGTTTTAAGACCGGCCTCTGCGCCTTTCTGCCTGATCTCCTTCTCTCTCCTTTCAACCACCACAATACCAACGCAACCACACAATATCACGAGACATCCGATTACAATGGCTGTGTTCTAGCTTCCTTCGCCGCTTCTCTGTCGACTTCACGCCGACACCTTGGATCCTAACGCCAAACAAGCTTCTCTCTCCACTCAACCCCCAACCTCAGAGTCTTCCCTCGTGGAACCTCTGAACTACAGCCCAGCTTCGCGCTTAAGCTCTAGTTCTCTAGCAACCATTCCCACGTTCGACTTCACGTCGTTCACCACGGCTTCTCAACAGTCAACATGGCACCCTTCACCAGCTCCCCAAGCCTCACGGCAACTGCTTCAGTCCCATACCGAATTCGCGGCACCTCAGACGGACTTCGTGCTCTACGACCAGCCAGCGCAGGTCTCCCAACGACCTCAGCGTCAACCCAGCGCTCCTCATCTTGCTCATACGTTTAACTCGGCGCATTTCTACGCCAACTCTGCACCATCATCCACTACAGAATTGCAGCAGCCTCAGTTACAACAACGGCAACAGCGTCCACCGGTCCCTCTATTCTCAAGTTTCAGTAACAACATAACCCAACCCCAGCAACAAAACATCACCATGGCAGGTAAGTCTCCCGAGCACCGCTCCCCGCAGCGGCTCAAGCTCACCCACCGTCAAGATCTTAATAGCAATAATTCCTTTGATTCCAACATGGGCGCTGGCCTCGGGCCCGCCTACGGGAGCGACTCCGACTGGGAGTTCCCCGCGTCTGCGTTCACTTCGATCAACGACGCTTCCGCTACGTCCGGATCGACACGCACCATCTCCCCCAAGGACATCTTCCAAGATCCTTTCGGATCTGCTCCACCATCGACGGCATTCACCGACCTAACTTCTCCTGAAATCGGCGAGTCTCCATTCATCGGTGAGAGCTACGAGACTTCCCCCATGTTTTACGGAGACGCTGTGGCCGCTACCGACAAGTGGTACTCTTTGTTTCCTGAGGCGGAAGCTGAGTCAAACATCAAGCCAGCTCAGCCGGCTGACCTTGAGCGCACTGTTAGCCAGAACTCGCTTGCCAGGTCCAGCTCGTCCAGCAATTCCCCTATAACATTGGACAGCTCCAACCGCAGGAAGTCTACGACGAACTCACCGGCCCTGAACGCATCAATTTCTAAACCTCGTCGCCGCAAAGGAGTTCTTCCTCCAATCACCGTTGACCCCAACGATAAGGCTGCGCTGAAGCGAGCTCGTAATACTCTTGCGGCTCGTGACTCTCGCCAGAGGAAGTTCGACCATGTCCAGAGCCTCGAGCGTCGCAACGCCGAGTTGGAAGCTGAAGTTGAGAAGTGGAAGAACATTGCTATCTCCCAGGGTTATACTGAATCTTGAATGTCTTGTCTTTCCGGTACTGACCGGTTCGGTTTTGAGGAGCTGGTGAAGGATGTCCCTTACCATGCTCAGCCTTAAGGCTAAAAGTATTCTATTATTTCCTTATGTTTTTCATGTGCGGTTTATTCCGCATTTCCTTCGGCCATTGCCTTGGTTGTTGGTGGTGTGGTTATATACTTCCCTGATTGGTATTGTGTTACCTTCCGGAGCGCAGTCTCCCTTTGGTCTTCCTCTGGTTGATCGACTCCTCTAGAAGCGGTTGTTAGCGATGGGAATCTGGTAATGTTATCTGTTATACTCTCCTTTGCGATCTACCTATCGGAGTGTCTCTCCGGAACGTCTGTTATATTTGTTTTATCGGATATTCAATTATTTAGGGGGCTCTCAAGTCTCCTGTGAGGCCTTGGTTTCCCTGGTGGATTTTGGGGTGTGCTTCTGTAGCCCTCGGGGTTTACCTTTTATAATATATCCTATTTTAAAAAACCAAATGACGGCTCCAGCCTCGCTATGACTCTTGAATCGTGACTCTTGGATTCTGACTGATGCGTTTTATGACTCGTGCATGAAAACGAGTGTTAAGATGTGTGACCATTTGTCATGTGATCAGTCATTAGCCTTGGTGCACCCATGAGCCACGCACTCAGCTCATCATCCATTAGGAAGATGAAAGGCAGTCATCCCCTATAATTTCCGAATTGATGACTGTGACAAGAGGAATTTTTCAACGACGGTCCGGTGGCCACGATGATGCGGCACGGTGTAAGCGCCGGCTACCCTTACAGCTTGGCTGGCTCAGAGAGCCTCGAGATCTTACCACCCTCTGACCTCCCAATCGCTGCCGCTGATGACGATGCCGTTCTCAAGTCGCAGGTTCCCCTAAGCGACACAATAAAACAGCACAATTTCTGATTAGGAAGTGTCAAGGTCATATAACCCTCATACTTCCTAATTGGGATAGCGGGTAATGAATAGTTTGCAAGGCTTCCAGAGAGGCGTGGTGGGGCAGCACAGCTGGTTTAATGATCAGCTGACTTTTGAATGAGGGCTCCGGATTGGGAAGTATCGAGACTTGATGCCCCTCATGCTTCCTAACTAGGATAGCTGGTTATGAGTGATGACTGGCCTGCTAGCCCTCCTTGAGATTCTTCGTGGAGCGGCGCAGCTGGCTTAATGGTCAGCTATCATTCCGTACTAATTGTTCCTGATAAGACGTAGGATGTATGAGGGTTCGATGACCCTGATCCTTCCGGATTAGGAAGTATGAGGACTCGATGACCTTGATCCTTCCGGATTAGGAAGTATGAGGACTCGATGACCTTGATCCTTCCGTATTAGGAAGTATGAGGGTTCGATGACCCTGATACTTCCTAATTAGGACAGATGCAATGACTGTCCTATGAAACCTTTTTGACAGCTATGATGGAGCGACAGAACCAGTATATGATTGAGTTGATCCGCAGCTTTCACTTTGAACACTAGTTATCGATATAAGCGCATATTTTGGCGCGGATCAAGGTGCATACGATACGGCTAATCGAGTGATAAAGCGATTATTCTCATAGTCACATCGTTCACGTCGCTTCTGGCATATCTGTCCATTCTGTCAGAATCGAGCTTTCTGGAATGTAAAGGTGCTAGAAGCGGACTGAGTTGCGTTTCTCAACAAGCCTCTCTCGCGTCCACACACCGTATTCCAATAAGAATGGGGTTGTCGACTTTGGGCGCTTTAGTGCGTTATCCATGCTGGAGCTTCTGGTGATGTAGCCCGCCCTACAAATTGGAGCCATGAAGCAAGTTTAGTGAGTACATCGTATACACAAAGCGGTTTCAGTTACTACGGTTGCAGATTATCGTTGTTGGAGCTAATATCCTTGATTACTATCGCTTGGCCAGATACACGGCTCGCACTATTAATTCGATGAGTTGCCGTATGTCCCTTCTTTCTTCAATCTTTCCAGTCTGAGAATATTGTCCCTGTGCTATCCGCCCTCCCGTTATCCCCCAACTGTAATTAATATTAACATCAGCTGGCCTACTTAACTCAACAGCCTTTGCCGAAAATCCAACATAGCCCCTTTAATATCTGCTCAGTAGCATGTATATCCATCGGCCTATCCACATGTCAGCGCATTGCCCGAAGGGAGAGTTGTGTACCAGAACCCTCATATCTTCGGGCTTAAGGCCCCCTATATATACCTTACCACTCCCCAATTCACAGCACCACACACTGACCCTCATAATTTATGAGTCAGAGTCATGCCTTACGAATCTAAGACACGACTAGACGATAAGTCAATTTCGAGAATATAGCTGTATTTTCAAGCACTACCATCCGTTTTGTTATGTATCGACCGGGCCAAGAGATGAACTACGCGCACTTAAGCACATAGATAGTTGCGTTTGGAGATGGGGATTGGAGATTCCAGTGAGAGGGATGTTTGGTGTACTGATGGTGGGTTGATGGTGTGATGGGTGAGCATGTCCGCGATTGGTTGCATCGAATTTTGGTACTCCCACCGATTACATCTCGGGCTAGGTTACTCATTTATCCGTTTCCTTCACCAGCTAGTCGTACGGCTTAGGTTTGAAAACCCGAAATCCTGCTGTGGGGACTAAGTTCTAATGAGCTACAGACTCTAAACTTCGGATTCGTTTGTACTCAATTTCTAGTGTATGGGTACTGCGGCGCATTCAGACGTTTAAATCGCTCGTCCCCTTTATGATATCTTCGTAGAAATGCTTAGATAAACGCGTCACATTTATGTGATTAGGTATTACCGCCGTAGTGTCTCCCCTCGACGTCAGATTTTGCTTGACCTTGTTGTTCACACCGCAAGCCTCCTCGACTAGTTGATATCAACGATTTTGATGTCGAACAGATGACTCGGAGCTGAATCGAGTAGGATTTTTTTTTTTTTAAAAAAAAAAATAAATAAATAAATAAATAAATTCTCGAATGAGGGGAAGCATTCTGCCCGTACAACGTTTTTCCCGAGTAAAGCACTCGGACATCTCCCATGACCTTCGGTAGTCAATATTAGGTGAGTATAGTATCTTCTAGGTATATTCTTTTGGTCGGTAACCGTATTTCTCGACCGGTAGAGCCCCTTTCTGCTGATATCAATATTTGGAATGCTAGATTTTACTGATAGGTAATTCGAGTAGAACAAAGCCTCTTGATAGCGCTAGGGTCTCGAGGAAGCCCGAGCAAGTCCTGCCGCCTAGTAAGCCCTCCGAAACCCTATCTGATCGCCTAGCGAAAAGAGAGATGCAATTTGCTGCCAATTACTCCTCGGGATGGATCTGATGTTCCGCACAAAGCGGAGCAGCACGCTGACAGTACCAAAAAATCGGCCATAGTGAGACAATATGATAACGTTAGGGAGGTACGGGAATTAGATCTTTACAGAAACAAGATATGGAATTTGCCCATTAAATCGTTGATGATGACAATAATACCCATGGATGCAGACAAGAGTGTTGTGGATCAGCTCAAGGACACAGAAGAGTTTCTGCCGCTCATAGATTTCATTCAGGCGCTCTTCAGTCGCCAATGGTTTCGCTATCGCTGGGTCGCCAAGAGATTGTGAGAACAACATATCACAAGATTGAAATACGTTGCTGCAAAGGGTCTGCGTCATGGAAGTATTTCGTTACTGCCGTGAGCATCTATTACAACAGCAAAGTCTTAGATACAGACCTAGAGGACAGCTTGGCCAATGTGTTATATCTGGACTTTCGTATAGGACACCAAACGCCCTCCCACTACTTACACTGCTTAATTTCTTTTACAACAGAGAATGTTCGGATCCTAAGGACTACATATTCGCCCTCATTGGATGTGCGACACAAAGCACTCACCTTTTCTCTTTGGAAGTAGAGGGGTACAGGGAATTCGTCACCATGCGAAGTACTCTTTTCGAGGCTTAAGTGAAATATAATGGAACGATCTTCAGGCCAGACTATAGTCAAACAGTAGACAAATTGCACTTGAGGTTTGCTCAATGGGCAGCTCAGAGGTCACCAGTAGCTCTATTCTCATTGGCGGGAGCGTTCAAATCCGATTACCCCGAGCAAAACTATCACCTCCCATCCTAGGCACCATCTGGAGCCACACGCGAAGACCTACTTCAATATGGGAGAACTCAGACACAAGCTCTTCGCTTGTAACGGTGAGAAATTTACTTCGCATTCAGGGCATTTTAGCGGATCGTGTGGTTTCGATAAGCCCAATAGTTCTATCTAATATGGATATAAACGCAATCCATAAACTTCATCAATCAGTCGCTTGGTTTTCCGACAGGTTGGCCCTGAAAAATATTCAACAAGAGCTATCTAACCCTATTTTGGGAGACTTTCGGGATATTTTGCTAGCTTGTGGGAACCTCGGCACGCGAATGGGATTCTATGGTTATTCTGGTCCCGTTCGTAGGCGGGGAATGCGCCTATAGAAGTTCTTCGGGGATCACTTGAGGGTCGGCACGGTGGAAGCTACAATTCTGAGAGCATCAATGAGCTACAGCATGCAACAAGAACTTTCCTGAAAGCATGCGGCCAAATAATGATCGGCCGCAGACTGATTATTAGTAAGAATAGATGTTTTGGAATAGCGCCAGAGAAGACAAGAATTGATAATATAGTAGTCTTTTTTCAGAGATGTTTATTTATTCTTTGAAATAACTATAACAGAAACACTTTTGAGTTGATCGGCGACTGCTATATTGAAGACAGCATGAAGGGGAAGAGAGGGAATGACAGTGATAACTTGACAAAATTCACGACTATGTAATGTTACACGTTAAGCTATGAGATGGTTGCGAGTATTCTCTTTACCTTGATGATAACATTTCTGTGTCCTTCTTGAACCTAACTGCGACTTGGAGTTCGGTTCCTTTCTAGTGTCGTGGAGAAGGGGAAATTCAAATTGGACAAAGTGTGTCAATAGAATATCGTTGCGTGACGAGTGTATATAGGGAATGACATCCCACCACTTATGCAACTCGCACTAGCTTCCGCAATTATATGATGGGGATCCATGCTAAGGTATCTTCGGTCTCCCCTAGAACAAAGTTGCCGGGACCGGTGAACACTGAACAAATTTCAAAAGCATCCTCACAACCCATGAGCACCAAAATGTCTATATCGTTTGCCCCACAGCATGTGTCCCCTGTCAATTGCTAGTATAGTAATATTTTCCTGCTCTGGTTTCGTCCTTTGACGCTCTGCATTCATACTATAGCTATTTAACAAATAAAGGTAGATATTACATTACTAAGCAACAGCTTTGTAGACGGCTTGGCTGGCACAATTCGTCAGCGCATAAGACTCTTAATCTCAAGGTTGTCGGTTCAAGCTCCACGTTGAACTTATCTTTTGCTTGAGGATTGTATATCCTGTTAGGGAGGAGGTTGATAAAATATGTCAGGAACAAAAAGGCCGACCTTCTTGCTGCTAAAGTATGAAGGCTTTTATAGGTGATAATTCCGGCTGACAAAATAGGAATATTTTGTTGCTACTTCAAGAGCAGATTTTGGGTTAGGTATTGCGAAAACAGGCGATACACGAATATGGATACTCGAGCTAATCAGAATCACCGCAAGTTCAGAATATGGATTGAACTTTAATAGCCTACTGATTAAAGGTAGTGGTATAGACGATTCAACGTCATGAATGACCCTTTGGGTGAATGAACGAACCACTGGTCCGTGCGCTGGTCGCAACGACATCTCTCCACAAGAATCCATGATCCCTACTTCATCACAACATTCCATCAACACTTTCAAAGAGCCTTAATATTACCCCTATAAATTATCGTACTCTGCACGTCTCGACTATACAGACAGTAGCTCTCCCTGTCTTTCAGCTCGGGATCTTACCCATCTCCACTCGCTTCAACCCTCCATATGCCCAACTTGTCATAACTATGGATTTCCGCCCCCTAGACCGAATGTCCGGTACTGATGAAGCCCTAGTAGAGGACCCATACAGGCCCTTCTACGATATCTTCAGATCAAAGCCTGTAGTCATCAACCAGTTCGTCTTCACCTCTGCAATTGCCCCCCTTCTCAAGCCCCTTGAGAGGCTAACAGGTCTCAGACATAATGAGTATACCCGGCGAGTCTTTGTCGAAAGGCCTTTGCTAGGAACATTGCTTTTTGAGAATAATGCGAGTGACGCAAGGGACCATGCTGCAAATGAGAGGAGTGAGTGTGCCCTTCTCAATGTGCGGAGACGTATGCTGATTTGTGATAGCTTTTTTGTCATGGCTGAGGTTATCTGTTTACATGGCGATTGTGAGTGTAGCGATTGTGCTCTCGTTCCACTTAAAAAACAAGCCCAGTAAGGCGGGTAAGTTCTTTCTATTTCTACGATCTCAACCCCTTCTTATTCACTTGCTTCGACTTTACGAGAAAACTAGTTTCTGGGGTGAAAATGTTATGCTTTCGTTTATGTCGTATTAAAGCTTTAACGTATTTTAGGGATCCGCAAAGCTAACATTTTGTAGAGAAGGCAATTGCATTGCCGTTCGGTATCATCTTTTGGGTACTTTCTGTGGCCTGTTTGATCTCGGGGCTGGCAAACTACATCAGGACTGTGCAAAGGTATAGTCAACGGGCCGCGCTCGTTCAGGCAGGCTGGAAGACGCAGGTGGTCTTTACAGTAGTCGCAACAACGATTGTTGCGACTTGTATCTTCTTCCTGTCCACGAACGCACAGAGCCGGAGATAGATTCAACACAAACGCTTCAACTATTCATTACCATTATCCGTTGCTACGCATAGTATCATACCATTGCTTAGCCCGTGTCCGGTCATAACTCCACGTACCACGTGCACCACATCTAGTCCGCCTCAAGCACTGCCCAGGTCTGGTCGTCAACCGTCGTATAGATCAGCCCACCAGCCAGCAAATCATCGCCAGCCCTCGCTACATCCGCAACATCGATGCCCAATTGTGCCGCAATATCCTGCTGGTGTAAGCCCTCATTTGTCTGCGGCGTTTCCCTCAAATGCTTAAACACTTTCTTCGCCACCGCCGAAAAGCTACCTAAATCTGTACCTCCATAATCCCCTCCACCCGCTTGTTGTCCATACCCTCCATTCAATGCCGCTCCACCACTGGCAGCCGCACCACCCGGCGGACCTCGTGTAAGGTATAAGTGTACGTACGTAGCTTCGAGGAAGTGGTAAGAAATCTCGTTGTAGTCTTCAACCGGCCGTAAGATGTGGGAGGAGACATGCTTCTTGCCGTTGAAGATCTTGAGTTTGCCCCAAACCCTGCAGTATGCACCTTCTTCAAGCTTCGCGCGGGACGAATTGGGTCCGTCGGCGTTCTCAGGGTTAACCCAAAGCTTGACTTCTATGCTGCCGGTGCCATCGTCAAGTTTATATGTGATATTTGTTGTTAAGTTTGATATATTGCGGATTTGACCGACGAATGTGAGCTAATTAGTGTTAGTAGGGTTGGGGGTAAGTTGATAGAATGGGGAATGGACTTGTGAGATTGGGCTTCCGTCGATGGTAATTTCCTGCTCGTGTATTTGCTGTGCATCGTGTAGTTGCTTGATTGTAACGGGTCGGAGAGTCTCTTGAGCAAATTCTTTTCGTCCGCTTGGACTCTGTTGGCTGCCTTCCCCGGGTATGAAGCCGCCGCCGCCAGCTCCTCCGGCGCCGTACGACGTGTAAGATGTGTCGAAGCCGTAATCTGATAATATTAGTGCATAGAAATAGACTAATAGCATGGAACATTGCTCACTCATCGTACCATGAAGACACACTATATGCACAGGTCGAGGCTCAGAGGGATGCGAAAGGTTGCGATACGACAAATATGGAGGGGGAGACGCGACTCGGCGCGTTTTCACAGTCTCGCCCGCACGTGCTGCCGCCAAGATTTCGAAGTGGCCCGGGCTCAAAATTTCTAGATTTCGAAAATCGGGACAGCAAACCACCACAACGAATACTTTCCAGTAAGACATCACCTACCTTTTGAGACCCGGCAATATTCCAAGCCCGCGATTGACAATGGCACCTCGCGCGAGCTCGCCGGCGTTCTCAGAGAGCGAACTCGATATCTCAAACGCGCTTTTCGGCGGGGATGGTGCGGAAGAAAAGCAGAAAGGAAGCCCTGCAGATCTGACAATAGACCTCAATATTGGGGGCGAAGATATTTCTGATGAGGAGACGTTCATTGCTGCCCAACAGGCTGCATCGAATCGTAAAGCGTCGAATCTAAAAGGCAAATCGGTAAAGAAAGGTGGTGGGTTTCAGGCCATGGGATTGAATGCCGCGCTTTTGAAGGCTATCACGCGAAAGGGATTTTCGGTCCCCACGCCGATTCAGAGAAAGGCCATACCCCTTATTCTTGATGGGCAAGATGTTGTTGGTATGGCAAGAACAGGGTCCGGAAAGACGGCAGCATTTGCTATCCCGATGATTGAGAAGTTGAAGACGCATAGTATCAAAGTGGGCGCCCGAGGCATCATTTTGTCGCCATCAAGGGAACTCGCATTGCAGACTTTGAAGGTTGTCAAAGAGCTAGGCAAGGGGACAGATTTAAGGACAATTCTTTTAGTTGGCGGAGACAGCCTAGAAGACCGTATGTTGGCATATTTTATTTGCCCTGTATAAGTGCGCTAATATTAAGTTACAGAGTTTAGTTCGATGAGCACCAATCCCGATATTATTATAGCGACTCCGGGTCGGTTCCTGCACCTCAAAGTTGAAATGAGCCTTGACCTAAGTTCTATTCGATACATCGTATTTGACGAGGCCGACCGTCTCTTTGAGATGGGTTTTGCTGCCCAACTTGGAGAGATCCTTCATGCACTACCAACCACCAGACAGACTCTCTTGTTCTCTGCCACTCTCCCCAAATCACTTGTTGAGTTCGCAAGAGCTGGCCTCCAAGAACCGAAGCTCATTCGACTCGATGCGGAATCGAAAATTTCGCCTGATCTAGAGAATGCATTCTTCACAATAAAGAGCGCAGATAGAGATGGAGCATTACTGCATATTCTTGACAAAGTCATCAATATGCCGATTGGAGAAACCGAAGCTGCAAAGAAAGCCAAGGAGCAAAGCAAGAACGCTAACAGGAAGAAGAGAAAGAGGGAATCTCAGGTGTCTAGCCCAGCAGAGTCACCCACAACTCATTCAACCATCATTTTTGCCGCTACAAAACATCGCGTGGAGTATCTGTGTAGCCTACTTCGATCCGCCGGGTACTCAGTATCTTACGCTTACGGAAATCTCGACCAGACGGCTCGCAAACTTCAGGTGCAGAATTTCAGAGCCGGCTTGTCGAATATTCTGGTCGTCACCGATGTTGCGGCAAGAGGTATTGATCTACCAGCATTAGCAAACGTCATCAACTACGATTTCCCTTCACAACCTAAGATATTTGTTCATCGGGTCGGGCGAACGGCAAGAGCAGGGCGCAAGGGATGGAGCTATAGCTTGGTTCGAGACTCGGATGTTCCTTACATGATAGACCTACAGCTTTTTCTCGGAAAGCAATTGGTTTTCAGCGGAACATCAGGTGAGGACGCAAATTTTGCACAGGATGTTATTATTGGAAGCTTTCTTTCCGATCAGCTGGGAATAGCGGTCGAGTTAGCCAACAAGCTAGTCGATGACGAGCCAGATCTCGCTAGTCTTCGAGATGTGGCCGCGAAAGGCGAAAGCCAATACATGAGGACGCGCAATTCGGCTTCAACTGAGTCTATCAAGCGAGCGAAGGATTTACTCGCCTCAAAGAGTCTATCTAGTACCCATTCGCTGTTTGCTAATGGTATACACGATGCCCAGCTAGAGAAAGAAAATATGCTTGCAAGAATTAGCTCATTCAAGCCGGCCGAGACCGTCTTTGAGATTGGAAAGCGTGGCGCTAGCGGCGAAGCAGTAGAAGTCATGCGAAAGATGCGAGAGCAAATCGATAGTCAGAAACAGAAGCAAGCAATGGAGACCTTAGCGCGGACGAAGGTGGCTAACGAGGCAGACAATGAAGAGACCCGTTTGGACAGCGTCGACGACATTGCATATGTGGACTCTTCTTCTAACTCTGATGAGCTCGAGATATCTGTTTCGCAGCCTGCATCGCGAACGGCTCTGGCCGACGATTGGCGGAATTTGGACTATTTCATGTCTTACAAACCGAAAAGCATCAACATAGCGGAAGACCGGGCATATGGCGTCCACTCAGGATCATACAACACTTCCCGTGAAAACGCCAATTTCGTTGAGGCGGCTAGAGGTGCACAGATGGATCTCACGAACGATGAGATCAAGGGGTTTGCAGAGCCGAGCAAGGCGCGCGGGATGCGGTGGGACAAGAAAAGCAAAAAGTATGTGGCAAGAGCAAATGACGAGGATGGCTCCAAAGGCGTGAGGATGGTTCGTGGAGAAAGTGGGTTGAAGATCGCCGCATCCTTCCGTAGTGGTAAATTCGATGAATGGCGAAAATCGAACAAGATCCATCGCATGCCAAGGGTAGGTGAGACCGAGGCACAGAATAAGCCCGTGCCTCAATTTGGGCGCCACTACAAGCATAAGGCAGAAAAGGCACCCAAGGAGGCGGATCGATATCGCAATGACTACTATGTACAGAAAAGGAGAGTGGATGAAGCGAAGCAGAAGCGAATTGGCAAATTCAAGGAGGGAAGCGGTAAGAGCGAGTTGAAAGGAGTCGACGACGTCCGCAAGCAACGGAAGCTTAAGGAGAAGCGCCGGGAGAAGAACGCTAGGCCATCCAAAAAGCGGAAGCTATAAGTTCAATAGCGCCGGGAGCCGCTGTGGCTCCGAGGATCAGACCATATTTTTTATCAGATCCATCGGTGGTATTTCCGAATTACTGGTTTGGGGATCTCGTCAATGATTAATGCACGCGGTGCATTCAACGGGGGCTGGACAGGCCCGATTTGACTTTCTGATCCTGCTGCTAATATCCATGGATTCTCCAAAAGGAATGTAGCAATACGCGGGAAACGCTAGCTTGGCATATGCCGTTCTTCCCAAAGCCTGCAATGATGCGTCGGAGCTGGTAACACACGACAGATATATTACCCGGACACCGGGGTCGGGTGCTACCAACATCAGTAATCCTCATTTGCGATGGACAACCTGCATTGTCGATTAAGCTTCTCGAGGTAGAAGACAAAAACAGTACAACATGGGATAGATTCCTAATCCAATTTTTTTTTTTTTTTAAGATTGCACCAAATTCGAATGACTCCCCAAAGAGGCTTAGCGCGCCCACGTTATACTTCTCGTATGCGTGATAATGCAATAGCCTGGGGGGACAACCGCCTCTTGACGTGGGATAGATTTTGATTGACATTTGACAGCCCCAATATCAATATAAACGAAGAGGCCGAACGGCTCCTAGGACCTGCGTAAGCGGCTTTCAGCTAATAATAACGGCACATGGCAAGGAGGCACGTCATCGAAGGAGAATAATCGTGAGCCGAAGGAAATAGTCCGTACTGACTAGATCTATGTGTGTGTTCCGGACGCGCCCAAACTCTCTTGGGACAATGGCGACCAGGATAAGCCGGCAAATTCAATAGAACTTTATTGATTCTAATTCGTCTACGGCTAGAGCCAAGCTTGCGTGTTAGTGCCAAGTAACAAGGCTTGACATTTTCTCGAAGCCGCTATGGATCGTTTACGGCAGCCGAGGAGTGCTGCCGCAACGCCGTTCACCAACTGCTTCAGGCAACATAGGGCTTTTCCAAGGTTAAGCGACCTAAAATACCTTTGGGGAAGGAGTGGAAGCATCCTGTTGCCGTTCGTGGTGTCACGCGCACAACTTCCCAATCATGTCCCAACGGCTTTTTGATACCAACACGGCTTCAAGGCGGACTGCGACGACACCAAACGCTGGCATCAAACCCAACGCAGTTTCAACACCAATGGCTCGCTGATGATTGCAGTGGTCGCTTTGAACGCAAAGAACATCGTTCGACACTGCGCAACAACTTCCTAGAGGAGAATAGAGATGAGAGAGTTTCTTCTATACAGGTGTGTAAGAACAAACCCCCTGCCCAGCACATGGAGGGAAGCTAAGCACGCGCCCGTTGCTCCCCTGTCTTACCACGTCCCGTACGGAAATTTCCCGCTCCGGCGGACGGTAGCTTAGGGGTGTAGCTACAGTACATGGTTGGGTCGGACGGGCTGCTCTAGGGCTTAGGCGTGTAGGCATTACGAGGGCATGGCAGTAAACTACAAGCCGCATCTGCTGAGAGACATCAGACAAATCGTGAGGATGGTCAGCAAGAAACGTTTACGGATGCTGGTCCTCGGAGATTCCAACAAGGCTGCCCTCGGCCCGCACCCAGTCGCAAATCGAGGAATGGGTCCCAGACCGGGTTGCACTACAAGGATCCTGGCTGCCCGTGGTGAAGGACGGCTAGGGAATTTTTTTTCAATAGCGACACCCCCCTGGTCGCGCTACTTTTGGCACAACGCGTCAATTGCCCAGGCACTGGTTCGCAGATCCCGCGGTTGAAATCGCCCGTGTGCTTTGTGGCCCCTGCCAAACAATCCTAGGTTGCGGACTCGGATTCGGGGCGCCCCAAACGCGGTCAGCTTCGATGCGCACGCGCTGCAGGGCTGCTGTCGTGGACTCTTGGTGCTGAGAGCGCGTTGTTCTAACGGTAGGGCGGCCTTGGACAGTAGATAATGCGATGCCTTCTTGCCCACGAGCCCGCGCGCCTCCACAGTCGCACGGTTCTAGGGCCAGGAAGACGCTACTGTATAGTATCCTCGCAATTCCCGGGGGCATGGGCACTGGGCAGGCCGTTGGGCATGGAGCCGTGATGGCACGACGTCGCCATAGGCTCATTTACCGGGAGGCCGCCATAGGGGCCTCGCTTGTCGTGTAGAGAGATGAGCCAATAAATGTGGCTATAATACCTTCTCTTATTGTCAATATTTCCGCTGCCATTTTTGGATCACCATCCTTTAAAGGCTAAATTCTTGGAATCCGCAGGGCCACCACGATGTCAATAAAGTTCCGTATGCTGGGGCTGTCTTGCCGTGTGTCGGTCGGACTTGGACTGTTGGAAATCTCGCAGCATGTATGCAGGACTGGCACGTTTTCTCCGGCGAATGCGCTACCATATTCCGACTTCGTAACTTTGGGCGAAGCGAGGCGGTCCGCCAGACTCAGCTTACTGCGCCGGACAGTTTGCGATGCTCCTTGGCGGTGTTGGATGTCATTCATCGAGAAGCGCTGCTGCAAGCCAATCCACATGTTGCCCAGTTCCTTGTTGCACACGCTACCTGAGAAGCGCGCGAGAGTGCTACCAACAGGGGAATATCATGCGTCGTGTCACGCCCCGGTGCTCCGGAACTGGCGCCCTGCAATACCCTAGGAGCAATACTTGAAGACCATGTGGTGAGGGGAAAGTAGGTCATTTCAAATCAGCCCCATTAAGTATCTGCATGCCCGACGAATATGTCCATACTGGAAAGCTATTCTTAACTCGCAATCAATTTATTTCCCTTCTCGAGCCTCAGTAGTGGGAGGACGCCTTAGCATGGTGTTCGCTAGGGACTGGCTGCCGCCATTCCGAATTCAAGCTTCTTACCTGGAATCGTGGAGAATTGCGCCGCCCGATCAGAGGCCCCCCTCGGTTGCACTGCTCGCCTTCGTGCGTATGCTCATTACAATCTCGTAAGTGTTGTGGCTATATGCCCACCACTGTCGTTTCTTCCGCGGGGATGAAGTGACATTTTCAATCCCGGAAAGCATCTCATCTCATTTCATTCCAATCGCATGCGCTCGCGTACATAGCCCGACTATCGAATAGCTGATTCAAAAAACACATCGCATCATCTCGCACAATTCATGTGGCAAGCTGCCGCAAGGCGCCGGCTCCACATTGTCCAAGCTGAGTCATGATTCAGGTCAAGTCTGTAGCGTTCCTCGGACGTTTTTAGGTGATCGTCGACGGCAGCCAGGATAGATATCAACCATGGCCGGAGCTTTTTTTGGGGCGAGATTGCCATCTGCTGGATAGATGATGCATACTGCAGACCACGGCTAGATCATACAGACCAGATATAATATACGAGGTCCTAGGTCGATAGAACAGGCGTGATTGTGGATGGCATCAGCACCAGGCACCAAGCGCAACGCTGGGCTGTGGACAGTGGATATTAGACGCCACTGGCTCGGTGCATTAATTGGGAGAACTTTTTGAGAAAACACCTGCAGCAGTAGCTCTGCGGGGGTTTTTCGCAGGCGATGACCGAATCGGCTGACTGCAGGAGTCCGCTGTTTGACGGTCTGCATTATGTATGTACTGAGCGAGGGAGAAGGATTTGGACGACGCCTGGGCAAGCCAGCTTCCCACACAACTTTGGCTCTAGACGCATCGGCATTCATCGCGTTCCCCGAAGTAGTGGAGATGCGAAGATGTGGAGCGCAGCCTAAAGAGGTAAAACGCCTTCACATGCAGCTCGTCTGCGCTGCGCTCTCTCCAAACAGCACAGAGGGCACGGCCGGCCTTGGATCTGTGATGCATCACCGGCATGGCTCTGGACGCTCTGGCAGCACGGCGCTGCCGCCATGTGGCTCAGCGCGCTCGAAGGTGCGGCAGCAGAGGAGTTTACCTTTCAGGCGGCGCAGCTACAGATGCACCATTCCGGCACGACATGCGGCTGCCGCCGCCGTGCTTCCTGCTGCTGCTGGCCGCTGAGTGAGAAAGAGAGAGAGAAGAGTTTACCCGCCCGTAACTCGAGACATCGATATGTACGAGGACATACATCCATACTCGTACATCCATGGGAGGAAGGGAAGGGCCATGCTCGGGTGGCAGGTCGACGCGCGCGCATGGATGGTGGTCCCTCTTCCGTGCCTCTACACATCAACTTTATCGACATGGGGCGGTCTGGATACGGCGGCGGTGGTAGTCATTTTCTTGCAAGCCATATCCGCAGTCGGCGTCGATCGGAGCGGTGGCTGCAGTCGTCACCATGGGCGGCTATATTGCGCGCATGCTGTGCTCTCCCGCCGGCCAGAGGCATAGTAGCTATAGGAGGTAATACCATGTCTGATTGATTCCCCAGGAGGGCGTTCTCTGGCAGCGGCGGCGGTAGCGGAGGAGGCGTTGTCCCGCTCGGGAGTTGGGCTTCTGGGAGCTCGCAGAGGAGGTGGAGGACCCTGAGAACGGTGCAGGGAGGCCAGCGCTGCGCCAACACCACGCGTCTGGCGGCGGCGGCGCGCAAAGCTTGGAGGGTGGTCCACCGGCGCGGTGGGTGTGGTGCTGGTGGGTGGGTGGACGCTGGCACTGGCACCGGCACCAACTACGGCTCGACGACGGCTACTGGCTCTCTGCGGGCGCTGGCTAGGCTCCGGCAGCTCGAATGACAAGCGTGGTCCATCGTCGCGGGCCTGTCAATGGAGCCACATTTCGCAATTTGCAGCGGGTGCGTCTCCTGGCCTCTCTTGGTCGTCGTCTCTCTCGCTGCGTCGCCCGTTATTCGCCTTGGTTCGCCTCCGTTCGCCTCCATTCGTCCCTATCGGGGCACAAACCGGCGTAGCAAAAGGAAGGCGATGAAACTACTGCACTGCTCGACCAGTACATGGTCCCCGAGAAGGCCAGCAGCAGGCTGGCTAGTAGGCAGAGCAGAGCAGCCCGGCCGGTGCCATCTCGCTGCCAACAAACTAGGGCTGTCTAAGTGCTAGTGTCGAATAATGTCGAATAGCCGTGCAAAATAGCGCTCTCTCTCGCCGTGGGCGCTCGACGGGTTGGGCGCTCGGCGGCCTGCCCATTCAGTCTGCCATCTGCCAGACGCCAGACGCTCACACTGGACTCTGGACTACTGGCAGGGCTGCCCACACCACAGGCGAGCACCAGTACCGGCACGGCGCCTGCTCCCCCCCCCAGAAGGCCCTAAGGGATCCCGGCGCCATCCCATGTCATCTTCCCATGTCGTCCTCCACGCCGCTGGCAGGACGTGCATGCTTCCGCGGCTGCACTCGACCGTCTGGGTACGGGCGGCCTGGCTCTGGCAAAGAACCATCAGCCGAACGAGGCCAGCTTGTCATCGCCGAAGTGCAGCCTTCCCTGCCCCGTCCCATGCTTCCCATAGCTCCCCATAGCTTCCCATAGCCTCCCATAGCCCGGGGCTTTGTGTGGCCCCGTGTCATGGCTGTCATCCATCCACCTGCAGGTGTAAACAGGGATGCCGGAGGAGATCTCGAGCGGATTCTCAGCATCGATCGAGGGTATTAGTTATTACTGGAGGATCTCCGCCGAGCTAGCAGACCTCCTCTTCTGCCCTCCTGCGATCGTGTGCTGCCCGCACGCACCGCATTGGTCTTGTCATCCTCACCCAAACCCTCCGTCCCTCGAGCTCTGCCCAGTCCGCTCTATCGGGCAGTGGCTTCGTCTCGACGCCCACGGAGGTCCCTTGACACTCCTTGCGAGGGTGAAGCAAGAGCTGGAAGAGAAAGGAAGCGGGCGGTGCACGAATTGACGGGCGAGAGGTATCAGAAAAAGGTAGTTTGTTCGAGAATTCTTATACGCACGTTGGTCCTGCACCCCTGCACTCCGGACTTCGTTTCCTCCCTCTGTCTCTGATTCTCCGTAAGGGGAATGCCATGTAAAAAGTATGTGCTCCGCCCTACTGAACAATCAGTCTTGATCTATTTTTCCCCTTCAATTTTTTTTTTTTTTTTTTTTTCAAGTGTCCTCCTCGTTGCCGTTTGACGTCGATCTGGAACTCACCTATAGTCGACATGCAGACCCAATTCCCTCCCACCATTCTCGACTCGTCCCACCAGGGCCCGCCTCACCACTCAGACAGCATATCAGCCCTCTCAGCAGCGAATCCGCTCGGTTTCCCCGCCGCCCACCCACAGCTTTGTGCTCCCGCTGCAGACGCGGCGTATGAGCGCCGTGCTGGACAAGCTATGCATATACTGGCCCTGCCTCCTCCAACCTCACTTCCCCTCACGCCATTCGGGCGACGTAAAGAGCCAGGGAGCAGCCTGGCAAAGTTCGCGCCACAGTTCAGTCCAGGCAGGTCTGAACAGCACAGCTATCCATCACCTCCCATGTCAGATTCCCACTCTCCAGGTCGCCGCTCAGCACATCTCGTTGAATCCGAAAATCATCCCTATCCTCCTGCTGTGAGCGAGGCGCGCAGATTAGAGGGACTCCCACCGCCTCCGTCGTCACTACTTGATTCTCGATCAGCTGCATCTGCGCAAGGCATTTCGCATCAGCGGCCGCTGTATCCGGGAGAAGCGCCGCCAAGAGGCCCCCCACTCCACTACCAGCAACCAGGACGTACAATTGAGCCTCCCAACTATGCCGGAGTGCCCATCTCGCAAAACTATGCATATGGATATTCAAACGCTGGGGTGCCTCCCTACCTCGGAGCTCAGGGTCCGGGTCCCCAAGTCCAGCCGACGGCGATCATAGCCCCTCCGCCTCTGAGACCAAACAAGCCTGCAAGAAGAACTAAGGCGCACGTAGCGTCGGCCTGCGTGAACTGCAAGAAAGCGCATCTTAGCTGTGATGTTCAGCGGCCATGTGGTCGGTGCGTTGCTTCTGGAAAACAGGTAAGTTTCGGGACCCGACGCTTTGTGCACCGCCTAGCCAGCGCGCGAGGCTCTGCGACGGTAAGGCTAATTTAAATACGCTTGTAGGACTCTTGTAAAGATGTGCAGCACAAGAAAAGAGGAAGGCCGAGGCTACGAGACGATAAAGAATTCGGTAGGAGCGATGAAGGAAGACCGCCACCTCCCCACCAGCTCCTAGGGGCCTTGCCAGCGGCGACATCAGACGCCTTTTCTCAGCACCGCCGCGCAACTGATCCACTCAGGGTATTGCAAAGGTCCACTCGAGAGACCGACGATGTTCCGAATATCCACCCCCAGCCGATAGCGCAAGCGCCAGGAGGACGTCAGATCGGTGGCAGTTACGGTGGAGTGGCTTCCTCGCCGTATTCAGTGGGACCTAGTTTGGGGTACCAGCCGAACCAGCCGTTGCCCGTGGCATTCCTGAATCTAGACCTGGTCATCTTGAAGTGTAACCAGCAGTTCCAAGATCTGGTACCGTTTTTAGGAGAAATTCGGGGTAAAAACCTCGGCGACCTTCTGGAAACGCGTCAGGTCGAGGTACTGCAGCGCATCCGAAACGAACTACGCGATGAAAGAGACGAACGGGAACCGGCGTATATGGCACCTATCACTTCACTTGGACAGGATCCTGTGCAGTCTGTCCCAGAGAGGGATGTGGACCTTGTCAGTCAAGGCTATACCGACAGGCAGTACCTGCTCAATTTCAGGCTTCCGAGCTCCCAGTACCAGTCACTTCAGACTCAAGTCCGGCTTGCGAAGACGTCGTTATACTTTGTAACTTTGGTTGTGCGCACGCCTCCGCGACCGCTAGGTCCTCTTCTCACACAGCAATTGGCTCCACCAACTCCCATCCGTGCCTCGCAAACACTCTCAGCACCTAGCGCTGCGCCTGCAAGAGAGTTCGGGCCTTACTCTGGTCGACCATCTTCATCTGCCAGCTCTGCGCCGACATCCCCCTATTTCAATTTCACCGGCGTCCGAACGTCTCTTCCTCAAGCTAGTTCCAGCTCGTACGGAAGCAATCCATCGTACAGCTACTCGCCAACAGCCGGCGCCGAGCAAGGTTACTTCCCGACCATTCAGCCGCCTTCCGGAGGCTATCCGTCCCCCTATCCCCCCGTTTCCAGACCCGGCGCCCTACCCTCTGAGCCCCCGCGGCCAGAACCAATACGAGAAGCGAATCGCCCACCCCGGCTCGAAGGCCTCCAACTTCCCCCTATAAGAACCGCACCCGCTGCCCCCTTGCCTTCACCTAGGAGTCAAGAATTCAGTGAAGCGAGCCGTGTGCGACGGCGCGAGGCATCGCCCTCGAGCGCCGACCGACCCGATACGCCGGACACTGGCAAACGGCGGAAATTGAATATTCATGAAGTCCTCGAGTAAATGAACGCTATGGAAAGTGTAGAATATAAAAGAAATTGAATAAGCATAATAATTGATCTTCAATAAAGCGAGGACAGGGGCGTAAGACGAAATCAGAGGGCGGTATATACATAGCGACATGCATGGATGGGTAAATGGAAAATATGACGAACGCCCCGATCGATCGACGAGCCGGCCTTGTCGCCCCTTTGCCTTTCTTGGAGTATATGATGATTATTTTTGCATGTATATTTGGCGGGCATACTCATCATCGCTATCATCGTCATCCCTATCTTAACTTTTTTTTTTGGGGGGGGGAGAGGGAAGGGGAAAAGAGGGCCTAAGGCCTTTAGGTTTTTATTTTTGATAGGAGCATTATTTGCATCAGAGGGCGTCTGTCGTTATTGCATCACATATCGTATGCTGTGTATGGATTGTCGAGAGATACCAATTTCTTCTTTTCCACGTCTTTTTGCCGGCATTGTTACTCTTCTTGTCTCTTTGTCGTCTCTGTCGTCGGTAGTCTTGTGGAATCGGAACTCGGGATGTGTGAGTAAGTCCGGTACGGGAGTTTTGTGAGACATGTGTTTATGAGGAGGTGGTGTATATGTGGCATTTCTTGTAGATGGATGAGGATGGGTAAAATGGGATGGGGTGGGAGATACTTGAGATGCGGAGGCCTGCATTCCACGAATCTTGTTCCGTGCTACCGGACGCCCACTCGGCGATGCAGAGTCTTGTGTGACAGGCCGGAAGTTGTTGAGTATTGTGTTACGGGTCTGCAAAGAGAGGGCGGGTTTGAGGTTGAGGGGAGTGGGTAAATTAGCGGGGTGGGAGGATTTATTATAAGGACAGGCACAGGAGGCATGCTTCAAAAGGGATTTGCTCAAGATTTTAGACGTTGTATTCCTGACAGACTTGGGATGGAAAGTGTAGGATGGACGGCATAGGATAGTTGTTTTTTTTTTTTTTTCTTGCACCGTGTATACCCCAGTTTTCTTGCGCCACGGATGCATGTAGTTTAGGGAGTATGTATGTCGTATGTATGTGTATTATGTTTCTAAAGATTTTTGGATTGTGGATTGTACTGGTTGTGTGACTATGGTGATGAGTTGAAGGGGAATGGGGGTGTGTGCTTGTGTATTGCTAGGGTAGGGGGGTTAGGGAAGGCTTCGTGGGGAATGTTGTGTAGATGTACGATGTGGATGTGGAAGAAAACCGATCGGTGGATGTTGGTGATCACGGCTCAGCAAATTCTCTGCTCCCTCGTTGGCCGGCCTGTGGTCGACCCACATCGCATACAGAATCTGGGAGCAGAAGAGCTACCATGGAAATGATTTGTTGGAAACGCTGGTGCCTGCTTGGCGATGCGGCTTATCCTGCAACCTCGCCTCTCGATGAGGAGCCTATAGAACGCCATGTAATTAAGACTCCACGGAGTTAAGTAAATTAAAGTTTGATGTGTAAGAAAATTAGAAAGAACAAAAAAAAGTATTAAAGAATATCAAATTTGAAAGGATTTCTTTCTTATACGTCTTCCGTACTTCGACTTTTTAAGATAATTTATTGTGGAAGGCTAATATTGTTAAGAACAGTATCGAGCACAATATAACTTTGAGCATCCTGCAATTTGACCTCTAAATAGAAAGGGACGAGGGCAAGGGGGTAAGGTTCTACTCTCGATCTTTGTAAACATATACCCTCTGTAAAAGGCTAAGTGCGCTTTACACACTGTGGGAGAAACTAGACGACTTTGAGTTGCATCGCCATTGAAATTCCTATAGAGGGAAAAAAAGTAGCTAGATTCCTTCATAATACTTGATATCGACCGGTGGGGAGATGTAGACGATAAATATGCCTCCCAACTCCATGATTCGCCATATCGCTTCATGTACAGCCCTAAGATGAGCCTTCATAAAGAGAAAGCCTGCAGGAAACCTAATCGCCATAGCGCCCATGAATGCCGTCAATCTGCAAACTCTATCCACCCGGGCAGAACCCACCACTTTCACAAACTTCTAGCCCAAGGCCCTAACCTTCTTCTTCTTTTTCTTCTCCCCCTCCTTGCCTTGGAATGCCCTCCAACTATCAATCCTGCCATCCCTACTCTTCTCCCACGCATCCTCATGCTCCCTCTTCCTCTTCCGCTCCTTCGCCTCTTCTTCTTCCTTCCTCTGCTGCCGTCCCTCTTCCCTTAGCTGGGCCTTCATCAACTTCTGCTTCCTAAGTTCATTGTCCATAATCACCCACTTGGTCTTCTCCTTCCACTCCTTGGCAAACTCCTCGCTCTTGACTTCCTCATCGTCCTTGGTAAGTTTCTTCTCGCGCATAAGGAGCATGCGGGCATCGGCGATCGCCTCGTCGAGCTGTGCGCGCTTCTTCTCGTCGAGCAGCTCCGTTCGCGCCGTTTCGAGGCGGTCGAAGGCGTCGGTGGCACGTGGGTTGGTTGTTTTGTCCGGATGGATTAGTAGGGATTTCTGGCGGTAAACTTTCTTGATGTCGGAATCTGGGACGCCTGGTTGGAGGCCAAGGACGGCGTAGGCGTCGAGGCGGAAGGCGCCGAGGATGCGTGCGATTTCGGTGTCCTGGAGAGTCAGATGTCGGAGAAGAGGTGGGGTGGCTGGAGGGGGAGATTGGGTATGTTTACCTTGTCAACTTCTTTGCCGGTAGCTTCGAGCTCCTTGAGAATGTCGTCGTCGGCCATTGTTGCGGTTGCTTGCTGTGCTGTGGTGAGATGTTTGACGGAGGCTGTAGAGGTGAGTGAGGCAGGGTTGGTGGTTGCATCCGCAGTTGATGTTCAGACCCCTGCCGCAACCCGCCAGTGAGTGATCCCCGCCAAATGCACGGACTTCTCAATTTTCTCCGCGCCGATAATTTTTTTGGAAACCGACGCCGGCACTGTCACCGCTTTTCGAGTGCGGGCAATGTCTTGCTGAGATGGTTTCTTCGGGGATAACTGGTCGCACAAGGCCTACCAAGGTCAAAAAGCATGCTGCCGCGCAAAAGAGGAAGCGCGATGATGTGGACGTTGAGAAGCTGGAGCAGGCAGTTGAAGAGCTTGTAAGTTGTGCAAATCAATAGATACCTTCTCCCTCTCTAATTTGAAGATAGGACCCTAGGAATGGCTCATATAGAGACTTTACCGACCTCCCTCTTTCCGAGCCTACCAAGCAGGGCCTGAAATCATCCCATTTCGCCGTCATGACCGACATCCAAGCCAAAGCCATCCCACTCGCTCTGAAGGGCTATGATATACTAGGTGCTGCGAAGACCGGGAGTGGAAAGACACTCGCTTTCATCGTACCGGTTTTAGAGAATTTATACAGGCTGCAACATGTGGGCATGGATGCAGGACTAGGCGCCTTGATCATTTCCCCAACTCGGGAATTGGCGATTCAGATTTTCGAAGTGCTACGTCAGCTTGGAAAGCAGGGCCACATGTTTGCGGCGGGTTTAGTCATTGGTGGGAAGAGCTTGGAGGCAGAAAGACAGGCCTTGACGAGAATGAATATTCTCGTAGGAACACCTGGTCGGATATTACAGCACCTATCACAGACGGTCGCGTTCAATGTGGATGATCTTAAGATGCTGGTTCTAGATGAGGCGGATCGGATCCTGGATATGGGATTCCAGAGAGATGTCGATGCTATCATAGAGTACCTACCGAAGGAGAGACAAACATTGCTTTTCTCAGCCACACAGTCGAGGAAGCTTTCAGATTTGGCGAGGTTGTCGTTGCAGGATCCGGAGTATGTGTCTGTGCATGCGGAAGACAGGACAGCGACACCGAAGACGCTCCAGCAAAATTACATTATCTGTCCGTTGGAGGAGAAAATGGATACGCTATGGAGTTTTATTCAGGCGAGCAAGAAGTCAAAAATCCTCTGCTTCTTTTCGTCAGCGAAGATTGTGCGCTTCGTTTACGAGTCTTTCCGGCATATGCAGCCCGGTATTCCACTTCTCCACATACACGGTAGACAAAAGCAGGGAGCTAGATTAGATACGACAGCGAAGTTTTCGGCGGCGAAATACTCTTGCCTTTTTGCAACTGATGTTGCGGCCCGAGGTCTTGATTTTCCCGCAGTTGATTTTGTTATCCAAGTCGACTGCCCAGAAGATGCTGATACGTATATCCATCGAGTCGGCCGGACCGCTCGCTACAACCGAGAAGGTCGTGGTGTCCTCTTCCTAGCACCAAGTGAAGAGGAGGGAATGCTGAAGCGTCTCGAAGCCAAGAACGTCCCCATCGAACTCATCAATGTGCGGCAGAAGAAGCGACAATCCATTAAGAGCCAGCTGACGCACATGTGTTTTAAAGATCCTGCGTTGAAATATCTTGCTCAGAAGGCATTCGTCACTTACGCGAAGTCTGTGTATCTTCAAAAAGATAAGGAGACTTTCAAGCTGAAAGAGTATGACTTCGAAGGATTTGCTGCCAGCTTGGGGTTGCCTGGTACTCCAAGGATCAAGTTCTTAAAGGACGACGATGCGAAACAGAAGAAACAGGCATCAAGAGAAGCGCTCGAGGTGTCTGACACTTCGGCTGAAGGTGAGGGCGAAGAGGACGGTCCGGCGAAGAAGAAAGCGAAGACGGTACGAACGAAATACGACCGTATGTTCGAACGTCAGAACCAAGATGTTTTGGCAGATCATTACAAGAAGCTCGTAAAAAATGATTTGGACGCTACGGACGCCGACGACCAGGATTTAAACGGCGAGGCAGGTGAAGACGCCGAAGATGATTTCCTCTCTGTCAAACGAAGGATACCCGCAGAAGCCAGCATATCAGACGTTGTCCCCGAGGACACCGAAGCCACGACCAAAGACCAGAAAGTGGTGCATCTCCAAGGAGCCAAGCAACCACTCATCATTGACAGCAAGCGCCGAGAAAATCTCCTTAAATCTAAAAAGAAAGTGCTCAAACTTATGGATAGGGGCAAGAAACTTGTCTACGACGACGAAGGAAATCCCCACGAAGTATATGAATTAGAAGACGAGATGGACTTCAAGGCTAGAGGATTGCCAGGGGAGCAGAGGAAGAAGTTCATCGAGACTGCTAGGGAAATCGTGGCAGAAGCTGATGTCCAGGATAAGGCAGCAGCGAAGGCGAAGAGGAAGGAGAAGACTAGAAAGAGGAAAGAACGGGAGAGAATGGAGGCTGAGGGTGTTGATGTAGAAGATGGAGGTGTTACGTTAGATGTCAACCAGGAGGATCTTCTAGCGAACTTTCGAGCGGATGCGGAAGCTAGTGAGAGTGGGGAGGTACGGGGGAAGAAATGGTTTCAGGAGGATGAAAGTGATGAGGAGGATAAGGGTAAGAAGAAAAGGAAGGGGAAGAGAAGGGCAAAGGTTGAGATCGAGGAACCGCAGACGCTTGAGGACATGGAGGCTTTGGCTGCGGGTTTGCTGGGATGAAGGAAGAATATATATAGGTAGATCTGTGTGAACTGGTATTTCAACCGAGGTCAAGCACTTCAATGCCGCGGCTCCCACACTTGATTCTGATCCCTGGCCTGCAATGATTTCAGGAGAGTGAAATTTTCGGGCGCTGTTATATAGCCTTTCCAGGATATACACTTTGAAGAAAGATAACTGGATGTGAGTAAACCGTCTGGACAAACGGCATGCTAGATATGCTGATGAGTATGTTTTAAGCAATCAAGGTATTCAGTCCAAAAATCCTTTGTAAATGCAAAATTAAAAACTCATTCCGCCGATTCAAGGGAATATCACGCCCAACGCCTTCCATGACGCCGAATTCTCTAAAATGCGACGCGATATTCTTCCCACGTCCTCCCATCTCCCTACTCGCTTCCCTCCTCCTAATCCCAACATCCCCTCTAATCCTCCCAATAATCTTTCTAGTCCATTCCCTTAATACGAATCACCACACATTCAGCCTACCACCAAAACAGCCGTACCTCTCCCCCCAATCGTCCCTCTCCCTCTCCGCCACCTCCTCCCTCTCAACCCTCTCCCGAATACTCCGACTCACGTCCGTCCTCGTTTCCGTCGGCGTAGCCGCCGGGTACGATTTTGAGGATCCCGCCGACAGCGGTCTTCCATCATTCAAATCCACCATATATCCATATCCAGATCCCGCATATATGCTCCTACTGTACGTTGATGCTTCGTATATAATCTCGTCGGTGTACACACTTTCGCTCTCTGGATTTTGCGAGTTGGGAAGTGAAGGCTCGACGTACGAGGCCGCAAGGGAGGGCGGTTGGAGAAGCGGCTCCTGTGGTGAAGAAGGGAGAGGTGTGTTGAGCATATTTGCGGTTGGGGAACTGTGGGAGGAGAGTTGGGAGGGGGAGGGGAGGCATAGGTGGGCGGCTAGATGTTTTAGGAGGCACCAGGTTTTGCGGGCGAGAGTAAGGGGGTGGATGGGGAGGCAGGACATTTGGTTTGATTTGATTTGATTTTGCTCTTTTTGTCTGAGGTGAGGGTGGATGAGTGTGCAGTTTTGTTTTTTTTGGGGATATTATGGGTGTTGCTGTGAAGGGGAGTTTGTCTGGGGTGAGAGATGGGATGCTTTTATGGGGTTTGGAGGATAGTCGATATCGAAGTATGGTTCATGTAGGGGAAAAGTGGTGATTTTCACGGTGCGCGTATCTTGAACCATAGAAAAAGTAGTATGTGAACCTAGGAAGTCTGACCGGCTTGCTACAATGTATTCATTGTTGAAGCAAACTATGTACTCAGAGAAAACTCAATTCTAAGTGTTAAGTCTAATGTCAAAATCGGTTATTAAGAAAGAAGAAACTCCGAAGGATATGTGAAGTTGCTGAATGCGTGGGGGATGATATTTGGAGATACTAACATAGCGTCCCATTTTAGAAAAAAAAAAAAAAAAAAATGAAATGACAAGTATTCGCCCGTTGGTTTAACAAAGACATTTCACTAACGCCCCAAAGCAAACCAAGGTCTCATGGACGCACAAGCGTCAATTGCCACACTAAACTTATCAGTTCATTTACCTAAGGACCTTATTTCTAAGTCAATCACTGGGATCATGCCGGCCGTCCTATAGCCTGCGTCATCTTTATGTACTGGTTCATAAAATATGAGTGTAGGATGATGGGAAGATCTGCAATATTGAATGGACTATTAGCAAGAGAATTGGCGTAATGAAGACATCTAGTCAACGAGACGTGAGTCTAATATAATGTTCTAGTGCGGATAGACGGGTGACCGTCCGTCAAACAGTGAAATTAGCCGCGGCCAAATTCGACAGGATGCCCACTTGACATATCGCTTGGAATGAGCCGAAGTAGCACATATTCGATAACTTTAGCATCCCTTAGAATTTAATGTTGAATAAGGTTGCGATCTGGGTATGGCTTAGGTCGTAGTACAAGCATCGATCTAAGCGAATAGTAAAAACAAGACCCAAAATCCAGACATAACATTAGAAGATAAAAGGACGATGTACAGCACATCACGAAAGTAGTACTAGCAAGACGAGGAATTACGATGCGCTCTTTATTGATATTGTTCATGCAGGTAGACCTAAAGGGTATCATTGGGAACTCCGCCCAGAGATGCAAAATAAGACACAAAATGACCCTTTAGCCGGCACCTACGCCTCCCAAAGAAATATGGAACTAGAATTCCAGAAAAATATATGCCCAAATATAGATGATCGTTGGCATATGATGGCACAGTATTTCATCCACGCATTCTCGATCAATCATTTGACTCGGTCCACTGTAGCCTGCCGTATGTCCAGAAACGCCTTGCAACCAATCAAAGACAATCCTTAGATATTCACCCGAAAACATCGAGAAAACTTTTTCCATTAGCGGCGGACGCCGCCTACCTCCACTTGATGGGATGTTCTTTCAAACCCTAAACGACGCTTTTTGGACATTCCGCCCTGACTGTCATCTTCACCGCCTGTGGAGTTGCCGGTATAATCGTCTGTGAATCCCTCGCCATATCCAGCAAATGAAGACTCGTTGTAGCTTCGTTTTGAGCCGGTCCGTTCCGGTCTTGCCACTCTCGACCCTTGCGAAAGGCTACCGGTTGACGTTGGCGTGGGAACGGACCGTACAGGATTTAGCACCTCTACACCGGCTTTTGATTTCGATGCTTCATCTGTGCCAAGATAGGCCCTGTATCGCTGGGATTCTGCCTGCGGTAATGGTCCGGGAGCCATGCCTGCAAAAGCCGAATTGAGTAGTGAATCAAAGGCGGGGCTGAGTCCACTTCCGCTCGAGTCGAGTGCCTTTTCTATTTCTTTGCCACTGACCCTCTGTGCCCTATAATCCTCTTCCGGTACCGATAGTAGCCCTGTGAATTTCCCCTCCATTTTCACGGCTTTGGGTTTGCCTGCAATTTGCATGTTCTTGATGTGGCCTTCATATGACTTCCGTAGCTTGTTGATCTTCTCTCCTGTGACTGGATCTGTCCTAGCGACGGACTTTGCTAGATCGTTTAGTGAGTATAGCTCGAATAAGTTTTGCGAACCATGCGGCCGTGACACCTCGTGAGCTGTCCAGCAATTCGTGTTAGCAACTCAGAGAGCAAGCCACCACCATGCCGGGGGGAGCCTTACTGCTTTGACAAAGCCTGAACAAGGTGCTACCGCTAGCGCCCTCTTGCCGGTTGTGATTCGTACGCCTGTGCTCGCTTGAGCTGGCTGCCTCAAAACCATTATCCTGGCTATCTGCCATCATCGCATCACCATCATTATCAAGATTGGAGAAGTAGAGACCTCCGGTAGTACTCGCGGGGGTGGGAAAAGGGTGCGGATTAGATGCCGACACCACTGGCTGGGATGTGTGCTGCGACATGCCGACGGACGAGGGAGGGGTGATTTCTGACGACGGGGCGGTCGCGGTCATCGCAGGGCCTCCATTTGGCCGCGAGTTCGTCGACATGTAGGGCGGAGAGGTGGGAGTGTTGGGGTGGAAGATGGCCGGCTTTGTCTGGTCGGTCGGCTTGGCGTGCTGCTGCTGGTGATAGGGAGGGGAGGCCGGTGAAAATGAACCCGTCAAGCGCTGTCGCTTCGACGCGGGATCCGACATATGGGCCGCGAGATCGCCGCCTCTCGACAGACGTTGGTTCAGAGGCACAAATGCGTGCGGACGTGTGGGAGAGGGCCGACAGAGGTGGGCGACAGCGCTCACAGTGAAGGCGCTTGGCGTTGATCGCGGGAGGACCGCGGCAGCTGCAGGCGGCAACAAGCTAAGCCGGGCGCATTCGACGACGGCAGGCGGCTGGCGAGTTCGAGCGAGCGCGGATGGGAATCTGGGTGCGGGCGCGCTGGGGCGGGTAGATGTCTACGCGGGCAGCGGGCAGCGGGCGGCGGTGGTGGTGGTAGTGGTGGTGGTGGTGGTGTGAAGGGAATGGGAATGGGGAGCAGGATCTGAGCGGGCCCTTTCCAGCGTTGAGGCTGAATCGACGTAGACCGTCACATGACGCGATCGGTCGGCACGGAAAACCGTCTCGTCTCGCGCGCATCGTATTGCAACGCATCTGGGCTCGGTGCGTCTTACATACTCCTCCTAACACACGCTCGCAAATAGCTTCGGGCAACCCAATGCCTGCGCCGCAATACTACTACGGCCAGTATGGATGAACTTGGCTCTCGCCCTGCTGCCCACCCTGCCCAATCTATGCCCGCGCCCGCACCTGCACCCGCTGCCGCCAGTGCTTCAAGCGCGCAAACACCGGCCACGGCCACGACCGCGACAAATGCGCCCAAGATCCAGCAGCCGAAACCGCAAGCTTTGTCCTCCCGTTCCGGCCCCAGCTCCATCCTTGTCTCGCCCCGCCAAAAGGGCAATCCCATTCTAAACGGCGTCAAGACGGTGGTGTGGGAATTCTCAGACATTCCTGCCGACTATGTGCTCGGTGCAACAACATGTGCGCTATTCTTGTCACTCAAGTACCACCGCCTACATCCGGAATACATTTACAACCGGATAAGGGACCTGAGGGGACAGTACAATCTACGCATCCTACTTACCATGGTGGACATCGAGAACCACGAAGAGTCTCTTCGCGAGCTCTCAAAGACCTCTCTAGCCAATAATGTGACAATCATGCTATGCTGGAGCGCTCAGGAAGCTGGCCGTTATCTGGAGCTGTATAAGACATTCGAGCATGCTGCACCAACAAGCATCCGCGCTCAGCAATCGACGAGCTACTCAGACAAGCTGGTCGAATTCATCACCGTACCACGCAGTATCAATAAGACGGATGCCCTAGGTCTGGTATCAAATTTTGGAAGCGTCCGCACGGCTATCAACGCCGGGCCTGAGGAAATTGGCCTAATTGCTGGTTGGGGAGAGAAAAAGGTGCAGCGCTGGTGTAACGCTGTTAGAGAGCCTTTCAGGCTCAAACAAGCCGCAAAACGGGGTGTCAGCCGCGATGAAAGTCGAGCAATGACATTAAGGGAATTATTCAGGACGGAAGGAGAAGAGCAGCCAACAGAGGAGACAAATTCGGGCATTGCAGCGCGCCTGGCGACAGACAATCCGGTCTCTATAAATGAAGACATGCCGAGGCAAACATCCACAGTGGCAGCATCAACAGACACAGACAGACGACCACCTCATCTTCTCGCTAATTCCTCATGGGCCCGGGGCGAAGAGGAGGAAGAGGCAACGCACAAAGTAGAAAGGGGGGAGGTTGCTCCAAGAGAAAGCCGGCTGGCTCCCGTCTCACAGCTGGGTAAAAGGAAGGAGCGCGACGAGGCAATGAGTGAGGGGATTATGGCAGCTTTAGAAAAGCTGCGAAAACAATGAGCTCTGATAAGCTGCCTATAGATGATCCCAACACCATTCCAGTGCCGTACCACACAGGAGTGAACATAGAAAGCTTGGTTGTAAGATATACAAGCCTAATTCTCAATCGTGCGCGAGCACAAGGCATATAGAATGTGCCTGAAGACTGTGCATCACGGCTTAAGCGCAAACATTGTCTCTATGCCTTTTCACTTCTTCTCGCCAAAGTGAATTGCACGTGTTTACTGACCAGTGTGAGTCTTCTGTTGGGAGGTAATCCTTCCTCGGCTAGAATTGCATTTGCTGGTACGCTAGCCCCTCAACCTCGTGCCTTACACCACTGCGGCCTGCGCAATCCAAACCCACCACAAACGTCACAACGCAGCAGCAAAGTAGTATTGTCCAAAGGAACTTACACCAAAATTCCAACGCTTTTCATCATGAGCTCCGCTCATTATCCTGATGGACCAAGAGGCGATCAGCTAGGGGCGCATGTTGGTACTGGGGCAAAGGAAGGCATTAACAAATATCCTACTTCAATTTCTCTAGCATCACGAGGAAAAAGTAAAGCATCTGGTCCTGTGAATAAAATTGGTTTCGCCCAGCTTCCTGCGGAGCTTCAGATCGACATATTCGGATATCTTAACAGATCCGACCTCAAGTCAGTCCGCGGCGTTTGCAAGGTTCTTTGCAACAATGCTTCTCCAAGACTTTTCAGGAGTGTGGTTGCTTGCGCTAGATATCAGGCACTAAGCGCCATGCAAAAGCTCTCACTGCACCACGCCTACAAGTTCTATGTGAAGGAAATTGTCTTTGATGGCTCGGTTTACGACCAAAGCCTCGCTTTTAGAGCCGAACGGTATGCCAAGGAGGCTGAAAAATTCGAGAACTTGCGTCACGGCTTTTCGTGGGAGATACAGCAGAGGTACGTCATGAATCCAAATTGCCAGATAGTATTAAGGGCGATTTCTAGGTATCGACGCTATAAAGAGCTCTACGAGGATCAAGAAAATATGCGGCAGGGCGGCGTCCTTCTTCACACAATTGCTAGGGCTCTAGAATGGATGCCGAACATATCCTCGGTTGTTTATTCACCGACTCCACGTCTGGTCCCAGTGGAGGCAAACATTGTGAGAGATCTTCTCCCCCGAGGTGTAATGGGATCATGCTATTGGGACCGCCGATATGAGCAGTACATTGAGAGCAGTCAGCATGGGATTCATCACCTCATCGCGGCGATCTACCTGGCACAATATTCCGGCATCCACGAATTCCGCGCCGAACTTCCTAACCCCGATCAGTCTGACGCTAAGACGGACTTCACTATATATGTGTTCAGTTTTCCGGATCCGCAACACTTGGACGCTGGCAAGTATTTCTTCAGACAGTTGCGTAAAGTGGAATTAAACATATCTCTCGTGCTTCCTGGTTGCATGGACCAGCCTCACGCCGACCAAAATGGCCAGGCACAGCTGTCTAATATTTCAGCTCTGCTAGCTGAGGCAAGGGATCTCGAGAAATTGGCCCTCCAGATCTGCGACTGGGATGCCGAGCCTCGTCGTATGTATGGGCACATCTTACCCTCCAACCAGTCCATGCTTCCGCACTTTGGTCTGTATTCAACCTGGCCTAAACTCCGTTCACTCATACTTGGCGGGATCTATGCAGCAGAGAAAGAGGTGCTCGATCTACTCACGCGACACAAAGACACACTTGTCGAGGCAAAGTTCTCGTTCTGCAGTCTACTAGATGGGGCCTGGGCGAACATCATCGATGAGGTTGTCTACGGCACGAGACTTAATCCATTTCAGGTGATAAGCGTCAATGAGACGGTAATCGGCGGTGTGAACTTTTGCAATATGTCGGACGAAATGAGAAAGAAGTGGCAATACGTTGGACATGTAGCCATAGACTCGGATGGCCAGCGGTATTTTGTAAGTTGCTCAAGGTAGTGTTTGAGTTTTGGTTAACTGCCTTAGTAGAAAGATTTACGCGAAATATCGCACGGAGAGCCAGACGAGGCGGCGAACGCTGAGTAGATAATTCACACTTCCGTCTGATGGAAAATAGTACGAAGGATTGGAAGTGCGCCGACGAGGACAACGGCACGCTGGGTTCCCTGCTCTGAGGCGGTAATCATATATAATGCAAACCGCAAGTGTCGACAAGATGTTTGAATCTTTCTCGTTTCATGCAAAAATCCGAAGAGATGGCTTTTTTGAGTAGGATTGCGGTACACCCTAGGCAGGCTATGCATAGGTCTGCGGAAACTAGGACTCGGATCGTGACGACGGACTTAACGATGGACGATCGGGTAGACGAAGACTTCCAGCAATTGGGGACGGCAGGGACGCGAACTCTCTTGCCGATGGGTAGCATGTCTAGATGATGCTGTAGAAAGGCCCGATACCTTTTTGGGCCCAGGACATGTGCGGTATGGCCAGGTGATGTAGAACTCAGCATGAACTCGGCAGATTTCCCGCTTCGGTCAGTAATAACATGCTACCATGCACTTGTAAGTGGCGTAGTTCAACTTGGCGAGACCCCGGACACTCTCCTCGCTGCGGGGCGTTCATCAATGGCTTGTTCTAGGCCTATTTTTATATGCGGGTGCGCCGGGCTGCACCTGAGACAGGCACGTGGCGATCACCGTCAGCACCTGCAATCCTCAACCGCGCATCTCCCGTCCCGTCACCCTCTGCAGCAGTCGATGAGACAAATGCCGATCTGCGCTACTTTTGTGACTTTAACAGGGCAGCCTAGCCGCCGCGCTCGAGAGAGGCTAAAAACAGCGACCGCCTTTCCCAGCTGCCTGCGGAACGCTCTGTTGCTTGTCTGGCTGCCCCCACCGAAGGCCATCTCTTGTGATCACGACACCGCAAAGATCCCCGCCTGTACATGCACCGAGCTCGTATCGAACTCGCCCGAGGTCACATTCACAGTCGCTGGGCGGGCGGGATGCCATGACATCGGGTGCGCCCGGGAGCCCGCCAACCGCGAAGACGGCGGATTCTAATTCCCACAGGCCCTGGGCTCGGGCATAGGGCTGCAGCGCTATAATAGGCCAGGGCTGGAAAAGCTTCGTCTACGGCACGTACGTCGACGGGCCAGAATGCACGCGTCTAACCCTTTCGCTCTCACCGGTGTCCGGCCGGCGGCCACTCAGCGCGGCGGACAGTCCTAATTATGCCACCCACACCCTCACATCGCTCTGCGAATGCTCCGTCTTATCGCACGCTCTCTCGTTGACGCTCCCTCCTCCTCACTCAAATTAACTATGGAGGCCTCCGCACATCGATCTGCCCGCCCAGTCAGTCGGCCCCTACCACGTCACGGCTCCTTCCCGAACGCGGCCGCCGGCGTCACCGCCCTTTCCGATTTGCGTGTCTCAGGTCATTTGCCCTGCCCCCTCCTGGGAGTGAGCTCAATTCACCCGAAACGGCAGCGTATCCTGCCCGCGAACTCGACGAGAACGTGCTGGACTGTCCATCCGTCCTGGAAGAGCGCCATGGCCACCAATCCCGCCCCGTCCTGCGGAATGCACAAGCTGCACCTGACATGACTCAGATTGGCAGACTCTCTCAACCGCAGGCTCCTTGGCGGGAGCCGTGGGAGAGGCGTTGTCGAACAGTTGTCACAAGGACTTGAACATATCAGTCCTGACAATACGAGTGTCTGGCTGCCTAAGGGCAAACACTGAGGTGTACAATGGCCGAGGACTCGCGTTCCCTTTCCTGCCCCTCCCGGCGCGTACTTCACTGCCATTGCCCTATTGTCTTGCTCTGCTACTATTGAGCTTTGCCGGCTATTTGTCTGCTTGCTCAATGGATGCTTGGACCATATATGACTCTACTCCCTTCCCCTTCGAGACCCTCGAAGCCTTTTCGAAGAGCCATAGGCCTGCTGCATTACTCACAGTGCTACCCGACACTGCTGCCTTGCTGTTGACCCAGACGTGCAATCCAGCCGCGCTTTCGGCCAAGCATACACTGGTTCAAGCACATCATGCCTCAACAAGCTCAGGATCCCTCGCGGCGCCGTAGCCGCACCGACGACTCCTTAGACCAGTTCTACGATTCATCATCGGACCACTCGGGGGGATCCGTAAGCCATATTCGACCGTAGACTTCAAGTCAAAGCTAATATCAAGGAGCCTTCAGGCAATCAACACAACGGCGTATACCATGGTTCTTCACACCAATCCAACGGCTCAACATACACTTCATCCTCACCACACTACTACTACTACTACTACTACCAGCACCACCACCAGAACCAAGACTCGCACCACCCATCGTCAAACTGGCGAGTCGTACCCCGCCCTAGGACTTCCGCACATCCAGACTCGCACCAAACGCCTCGGGGCCCCGCCTTCCCTCCTGACTTACCTGAGCCGCTGCATCCTAGGCACAGTCGCAGTTCTATGAGTCAATCCTACCAAGTCGGAAACGCAGCCTTCCATCCACGCCCGCTGACCCGGCAACCACTATCCACTACTTCATCATCCCCGCTCAATCTGGCCAGCCTCCAGCAACTGGATCGCCGGGCTGCACCTACGAACAGCATGGCGTGCTGGATGCAGGAACACCAGCAAGACGCTCCCTGGAACGGCGTCGGGCATGTACGAAACGACAATCTGCTGCCGCAGCATCGGAGGAGGAGAAGCGAAGGTGAGGATTCATAACTTAAGCTTATGATCATATGGAATTCGATATATGAAGCTCTCTGTTTATTTCACGGATGGGTATGGATTATCTCGCGATTAAGTATCGAGGAAGAAAAAGCGGATCTTATACGATTTTGACGAGCCGACCTTTCGTAAGGTCGTCGAGGAGGCTGAGCAGGCATCGAGTTCCGCGACGTTCGAGGACGTGATGCAAGAGCTCGCTTACCGGTTTCGAATCCGCGATGCGGAGGGCGGGCGGATGGGGCTAGATTTTTGCGGCCGCAAGGCTGGGGTGTGTTTCTCATTGCTTGACATTTTATTTTTAAATATTTTTGTATTTTATTTGTGTTTTTTTGGAAGTTCGGCTGGGATGGGCGGGGAACGGCGTCGATTGATCGTGTATTCGATAATTCAAGGGTGTGAGGTTTGAACGGCGGGTAGAGTAATGAACATTCATGATCTATTTCCGCTTGCTCTGTACTCCTCGCCGTGTGTACTTTTTAGGAGTGTGGAATTTCGCAGCGAGACTATACTGTCTAACTCTCTTGTATTCTTGTGACATGGATACAAATTCCATCGCAACTACACATTTCACATCTGCCAAGACCCATCGCCCTGTGCACGCCCAACAAAGATAAAGCACACAATCGACCTCCCCTGCACCACTCTCTAACCCTCACACCAAGTCCCGCATAAAACAATACACAACATCCAAACACTCCTCACCGCTCAGCGGGCATATAAAACAGCCTTGTCGCGCGGGGCTCGGAGGAATACACCGCCCGCAGGACTACAACACCACGTGCCAGAGAGATATTGATAGTACATAATTCGAGAATGGGATTCGAGTGAAGGCGTGAGGCGGAGCTGTGTCCTCGGTCCAATGGCAATAACTAGGCAAAGTAAGGCACGAGCGGGGCTCGAAAGGGCTGCGGGACGGAGAATGTCATCGGGGGAATGTGTGTGGTTAGGGCATGGGCTCTGATGGATTTGATTACATGGAACAAGACATTGCTTGCACATGTGTTGATGTATGGGTATTTTTATTTTTATATTTTTTTTTTTTTTTTTTTTGGAATTCGAATATCGAGCTGAAGGGAGCTGCATGTGAGCGTGACAGACCGCACATATCCAACTCCAACTAGGGAAGATCGTCAAAGGTGATTAGTTATTCATATCCTTTACTCCCTACACACAATACACCCGCCTATCTTCCAGCCTAACATGCCATATGCCCAACGCCTTCTCACAGCAAACACCCCCCCCCCCCAAATCCATAAACTGACGGAAAGAAGATGCATCCCCGGGACCTGCAACCCAAGCCACCGCCTCGCCCGCCGTCGCCCTTGCACCCGACACAACGGCATGCTAAGAGGGCGACAGTCGCCGGAGGCGAACCGCGCCATCTCTTCCCATTCGACCATTTGCCCGTCCCGCATCTCGCGCCGCTCTTCGCGCAACGGTTGGGGAGGGAAAACGGCCCAGCCACCGGGCCTGCGGCTGACACCGTCGTATCCCTACGGTAGGGCGAGGGGCCATGTTGCCCTTCAGGCCCACTGTGTGGTCTGTTCGTCCATTTGCGAATGTGACGGTGATTGCGATTGCGCAACGCTATCTCACGGGGCGCGGCCTGCTGATCCCATCTCAAGGCGGGTAGATTCTTGTCACCTTGCACAGTGCGCTACGTGGTCTTGGGCGGGACAATTTGATGGACAAAGCGGGCGGATGATACGCGGAACCGGCGCACAAGCTACCCTGTGCTCCATGCAGCCATGTTGTTTGCACGGACGTCCCCGGGGCCAGAAGCGGGGGGAAGGGGGGGAAGAAGGGGGGGGGGGCGGTCAGTGCGCGTAGCTTGATGAGACGACCAGCCTCACCGGTCTGGAGCGAAATGGGAGGATCGCGGCCTCCCGACACGCCGTCCGCGGTGCCTTTTTGCCGGTGCTTCGATCGGGAAGAGCGCTAGACTCGGTCTCGTCTAGAATATTAGGCAAAGGGAAGGATTCGGTGTCCTGATTTTAGGCAAGCGGTCGTATCCATGGAGTCCGCCCATAAGACGGTACAAGTCGATGTGAAAGAATAGTGCCTGGGGCTCAATTGGCTATTATTCCTGGTCCGAAGTTAGCAAAAGTCCTGAAGGACTAGGGAAATAAAATTCGCGCATCGGCGTCGAGCGTGACGGGCCTGAGTCCTCTATCTATCCCGTTCCCTTATCGTGCCAGCGCGGGATGCTAGGCATGCGGTACACGTTCGCCATTGCGCAAGGTAGATGTAGAGTCGAATACTAAGGTGAAGCAGCCTAGAGGACGTGCCAAATGCGTGCTACTCGTCACTGTGCACTGCGGAGCGGCCCAATATGCACATGCTACCATTCTTTGCTCTAATGTTACTCGAAGATGTCTTGTGTAACGCGTAGTGTTGCTGTTAGGATGCGCAAGAAGCCTCATCAATGTTCAGGCTCTATTGTGACCTTCGTTATGAAGTCCATTAGGTGTCAGCAAATCCTAACTGAAGCCCTCTCCAAAGGCCATCGCCAATTCAATCCGAGCTCGAATCTGCCTTGCGGAAAGCCTTGTGTGCGTATCCAATAGAACTACGATTATCTTTCTCCTTGTAGGCAGTGCTCATTTTCGAAGTAAAATTTTCAGCCCCAGAGGCTGAGTGCCTTGTAGCAGCAATTCAATATATGACCCGCCTGTCTTCATGAGCACCTTGGTTTTGAAAAAAGGGTTTGCGCAAAAATTTCGACATGCATATCATTCTGAAATGTCAAACTTCGAATCCGCAATTCTGCGCCTCTTTGTTCACTCGCGATCGGCGACCGGTCAACCGAATCTGTCCGTCTCCGCGACGCTGGATGCATACGACCATCCCATTCCTGAATCACTCATCACCTGCTAAGCAACCTCGAAACAACATTTCGGTTGTTTGACCTATGCAAGCCTCTTTTTAGCCGACGGTGCCTCTGGAATAGTATTCGTGGACATGCTTTTTGGTAAGCGAGAAATATCTCCCTTGCCGTTATCCCAAATCGGCTGGTCCACCCGCCCTTCGCTTGACAGGACCTTTCGGCGACCCGCTACGCACACCGGTCAACACTGCCAGAGCAACTTCTGGGCTCAAGATAGAGCAGACATGTGACGGGTGTTGGTTAATGTAGGGCGACGAAGGGGACGCCGTACGTCTTCATCTTTCGTTGTTCTCATTGCACGACAGGGCTTTTGCTAATAATGCACCAGTGCGTTCAATCCTTCAGACCCTCGAACCTATCCACTTGTCTTTCGTTGAGCGCCGGTGTTTCCGTGAAAGCGGTCCTTCTTTTTAAACAGGGCGACCAAACGGATCTCCCAATGGCTGGCTCCAAATTGCTGATGGGAATACATGCTTCGAGCGGCCGAATATTCGTGCCTTCTCCCCCTTTGCCTGATTGCAGGCAATAAGTATACCCGGTGATTCTTCAACGATTCGCCGCCCGGTCTGATGCCAATATGCTGTTCCTTGTCGACTATCCTTTGTTGGCGCGCGGCGTTGTGTGCTTTGTGCGGACGAGTCTCGTAGCGCGATGGGTTGAGGACCATCTATCCTGGAGTGTCGTACCATGCGGTCGTTGTCCACCAGGACTAGAAGCATTCCCTCATGCAATGGAGTCTCTTTTTCGCGGTGCGATCTTGGGTAGATAAGTGTCCTGCACTCGCAGCTGTGGACATCGAACGCAGATATTACGGACGAGCTCCCCTACGTGGCAAGATGCGACTGTTCGAGAAACACATCCACCTGACGCTCCAGTTAGTATGGACCAATCCTCTCCGAATTCCCATTCAGAAGCTCCATCTAATAAAGTCAGACTCACGTGTCCGAACCACGATAGCAGCCCCTGCTCACAAGGCTCGGGCAAACACAGTGACAAGGCGCCCACTACAATTGTGCTTGGGGCTTCTTCTTTTCTCGACGGGTCGGAGCTGAAGCTCAGCTTGCGTGACACTGCTTCCAAAAATTTAGAACAAGCGCAGTCAGCGCAAAACAATTACCGGGAATCACCACACCGCTCAAGGATCCGAAAACGTCTTGGAAGATTGTTGCCAAAGTTCTCCAGACTCCCATCTCTTACAATCAGCTTGTGGTATACAACCCAACAGTCACAAGAGCTGCAAATACCTACATATCCAGTGGAACTTGAAGAGCCTCGAACTACCTGTGCGTGGGAATTACAAGGCCAGACTAGCGATTCTTCTTCCTCTATAGACCACATGTCGAACAGCAGCTCAGCTCAGCATTTCAATATGCAACCTAGGCACTTGAACTCCGGAGAATTTCAGGGACCGTTTCCCGCTCCCTACCATGATTACCAGCAAAGTATGATTTCGACTGTGAATCATATACCTACGACGAACTCGTACGTGCCAGACCAGTATGTCATCTCGCCAATCACATACGACGGACGCTGCATCACAACCGATGATTCTACGACGTCCGCAGTCAGCCCCAGGAGTGATGTTGGCTACATTAATTCCTCACTAAACCCCTTCCCTCCCTATGATGCGTCTCTGCGTCCATCAGGCGGTACTCTTGAATACCGTCCCGGGTTCAGCCCTGTGACATCTTCGTCTGAATCACGTCAAAGTCCATTCGCAATGGACTACAGAAGTGGTTGTGCAGAATTGCCCGGGTCCTTTGCATACTCAATTGAGACGTCCCCAAGCCCGACCCAGGGAGCATATGGTTCCTATGCTATACCGGCGCTACATTCACCCCTAGCGCCGACTCGAAGAATCCCTACCACTGGAATCGCTGTATTACCTACATCTAGCACGGTGTCGGGAGACGCAACCGAACAACTAGACATTTCGGAAGCCCAGGCGATAAGCGCGAGACGACCAACAACGTGCACCCGCTCTAATAGCTCTTCTCAGGAGAGCCGGATTGCTTACCAGCCAAGCATGCACTCGGTTCGAGAGTGTGTACGCGAGGATCACGGTGAAGATCTTCCGACGTGCGAGGTCGCGAGTTCGAGCAACAGCTCAAGGGATATTGGATGCTTCCCGGCCGTCAAAGCTACAGCCTGGCACTTAAGCCAGGCTATGAATTATGCCATGAGCGGAACGTCGGCGGCAAAGGGAAAATGTGCGAAAGGTGATCATCAAATATACGATGACAGGATGGAAGCTTCTGCGAATGATTCCCAGCAGCATCCCACTCCCTCTACTCTTTTCTGCGATCAGTGCAGCATGCCCTTCACGGGGAAGTATCGAAACGGAAATCGATTGAGGCACATCCGGTCGAAGCACAGCACTTCTGCAACGATCGCTTCTTTTGCTACAAAACTGGTATGCCGTGTTTGCAAGCTTAGGTATAAGCGAACAGACGCGCGAAAGAAACATGAATGGGAAAAACACGGTATTCCGGATGCAAAGCCAAAGCCAAAGAGACGAAAATGAAGCTGGCCGCTAATAGCGGGTTTCTCGCAAAGCTAGACGCATTACTAAACCCTTGCCGAATCATATCTCTTGTTTGAATATTCATTACGGACTTGGAATTTTTGCGGGTTGAGCTGAATGAGAGGCAACAACAGCGACAGCCGCCAGTCGGGGTTTTAACTCTGCTTGCAAAGCAAGTTGACAACATTCTATGTAAATATATCGAGGAAATGTGACGCGGACTATTGAATACGCCTTTGGGGGCTGTAAGTTACTCAAATAGTAGTGACTTAATGATCTTTGATGTAGTCGAATGATGTATCGTAATGCCTAATTCGATATTGCTATACTTGACATGCTATTACCAGAGCAATTGATAAACCGCGCAACATTGCCGCTAACGAGGGGTACCCAGTTTGGATATAAGAGTAGAGCAATCCCAAGGCCAAATTGCGAACAGCCCCCGTGGAAGAGCGTGAAGCTGCTTAGAAAGCGGGGATTCTGAAGATGGCACATCTTTCATAGGTGGTTAAACGACCCGATCCGCCCCGAATCCATAAGGCGGTAGGGCACACCTTAGCCTACTCGCCAATAAAGCAGGCAGGCTTTGTGCATGTGACTTCTTGAGGTGTGTGCGTGCCGTGCATCTGCATAAAGAGGCTCATATGCTGGTTGCGCCCATTTTAGATACGTCACGCGGTGATAGTAACGCTTAACTAGACGACACACGAGGCTGTGCCTCCTCTAAGTCTTGCAACGGAATCTCTCGAGAAGCAGATTAGGAGCGCAGAAAGTTCGATGAGATCCTAGCTGCTGCAGAGTTGTTGTCAGGAGTAGGATATTTCCGCGGATTTGAGCGAGGCGAGCTGAAGGACTTTGTTGGCCACTGCACTACGCAACCTGGTCATCAGACCTAGAAGATGCATAGTAGCAACGCCATAATATATGTGCATCCTCATAAACGGTCCTTTTAATTTGCAATTCTCCGTATTTTTTTGAGGACAGATGTAAAGTTGCAAGGCGGTCTTGCGAAAACGTTAGCTAGCCGATCAATGCTAGTAAGGCTATTAGTTGATAGTTGATCGAAGGAATGACAAACGTAAAAACAAGGACAGTTCCGGTGACCGCATGACTTAGGGCGATGATAACAACGGTAAGTAGTGAAGCATGGATAATTGCAGGTGGCGCATTCTGAGATAGAATGAAACCTTGGTCGGAAATGGAATGCGGGACCGTAGAGTATGGCTATGCTAGTTGAATGGAAGCCAAGATTAGAGCCATGATGCAGGTGTTGAGCTATGTTTTAGTTGCAGCGCATATGTGGAGAGAATTTGATGAAAAGCAGTGCATGTATGAGCATGTAGGCTTCGCTCACAGTGGGGCCCTAGTCGGCGGGCGCCGCGAAACAGACCAGCGTACCGTACTACACCCTCGAGATCGAGCTTCTCTCAAAAAGCCGCTTCATTTCTGCGCAAAGGCGGTCCATCTGTCCACTTCCCCCTAGAATTGGTTTGAAGAGATGCGGCAGGACGAGAAATGACGGAGTCACAAAATATGCCCAAAGAAGGCAACTGTTGCCTAGTGGGAAGGCACAATTTTCAGGCGAAGAGACGGGCCCCGAAGGTACCCCCTAAGGATAGCAGCAGGACAATTGCCCGGTTATTGCTAGACGAGAGGCCTTGCTCACTCTGGACGCTGCGTTCGAACGAGTTTCTGATTTGGTCTCGTGAGCAGCCGTCCTTTCCTTCGTCGCATGCGGCAGGGATGGCTCAGCTTGGGCGTTCCGATGAGTTGAACAGGATAACCAGAATCCTGAGGGCGCCGAATATGCAAAGAATTGGCAATGTTGTGATTCATGACGCGGCAGCGAGTAAGGGAGATGGCGCAATGAGGTCCGTCGAGTGTCGGGCGTTCCGACCATGTAGCCCCCATCTCTTGACGCGTCTCCCGACCAGGAAATTGCGGCGAGATGATCGAATGCGTAGTGCATGTATCGAAAGCCGCTCGTGAGATCCGTGACCGAAGAGATTTCCGGCTGAGCCTGGTATCTCCGGTCTGCTTGAGGTACTTCGCGGATTAGAATTGTTTCTCGCCCCAATGGCCCCCAGCATAGCCGCCGGGAACCGAATTTTGTTTTGAAATTCGAGTATAAACTCCTTTACCCTCTCTTTCAATAGTTTGAGTCACTTCCCCTCCCTTTTTCCCCTTGCACGCATTGCTTGAACTGACGTCTGCTACTGGTAACGTTATTTCAACCCTAACTTGGGTTACGACCCATAATCGGGACGGCTACCTGTCCCGCACGCACTCCTATGTTCTATTGCACATTGCACAAACCATACTGTCCTGTCCTGTGGGAGAATGGATCCGTTTCCTGCCGAGAGCCAGGACATAGCACTTCTAGGCAAAGTATGCCTTTTATCTGCCTTGCGAGGTTGATTTGTAATGGGAAAGACAACAAGGATCCGTAGCGACATAGGACGTGGAGATCCACCACCAACAACAAATCAGTGTGCCATTTCCCCGAATCGACCGGTGGCGCCCGTCTCGGATGGTTCCGGACCATTATCCTGCTTAGGAAACAATGATGAATGGTTGGATGACTCCTCGGATGCGGTGTCCCTTTTCGAGTAAAAAGCGTTGGAGTATAAAGTATGTAGCGCACGAATGTTCGATCATGTGCTAATAGGCCAATGAGGAAGAATTATGGGAATGCAACCTTGAAAACTGGCTAGACTTACTAACGTCCTCCAATCGAGCGAGTCGGACTAGTATTCGAGTCCCTCGGGATACAGCCGCCCTTTTGCTAGATACAGGACAGACGAAACTGACCAATGAGTAACTGGAGAACAGTTATACTGACTTTCCGCATCCAGGGCATCATCGAGTCGGTGTCCAGCATGATGATCCTTAGTCTAATACGAGGGTTTGGGACAGAGGGAGCGTTGCACAGTTCGTTGCGTCGATATCCCAAATGCTGCAGCAGGACAAGATGCAGAGCTATACGTTTTGGAAGTATTCGTGCTCTCATAGCCTACCGAGTCCCTTCGGAAATTCGAATATTAATTGAGATTTGGACAGCGGTTTTTCTGTATTTATTGTCATCATCATGTCTTTATCCATCAGATCCCAGGATAGCTGTGCAATTACGTTTGTACTTTCTCTCTTTCCATGTATTCGGCGGACGCGACTCTAACCAATATCAGAATTTGTTGTGGTGATCCCGTGCGGTACTTTGCCACTCACTGTACCCAGACTCGTCGTCATTGCTTAGGGTGCGACAAAGATTTATCCAACGCTCGAGAGATTGTGATCGACCACGGCCCGTCAAGTTGTGCTATCTATGCCGGATGCGTAGGCTGTCGAGACGACTGCTTCCATACCATACACACGCCGTGGGGGTACAGATTGAATGGGAAACTAGACTACTCTCCACGGAACGAGGACATTCCGACGCAAGCACCAGCGCTTTGCATGTCCAAGGAATACGATTATATTGCTTCTCGAAGTTGTTTTAATATACGCGCTCGGATACGTAAAATGTTACGGGGAAAGCACATGCCTCGATTCCACATGCCCCCAATTCCAAGCATACTGCCACAAGCTAGAGGCGAGAACTGCGGGAAGCGCTACGAGCTTCCCGAAGCGGAGGCTCTGGAGGCATCGTCTCCACCAAGCATCCCAGAACTCCCTGGAAGCCAACCCCTGTTGGCTAGTCCAATCGAGCCATTCGAACATGGCCACTTTGAGCCGAATGACGGCCCGTTGGAGCTGAGCGCAACATTGGGCTCGGCAGCGGGAGAACTATATCGACAGATGCATCAGCAATATGACCCCGAAATAGCCGATGCATCGACAAGCCTGTGCGCTCCTGTCGGTCGCTATGATGCGGTGCCCATCGTCCAGGCCGTAGCCAGGAGCAACTTGGCTGCCGCGAACAGCAGCGGTACGCGGGAGCGCGACCGAGTCTTGGACGTCGAGAGAGGGACGTCGATTGCATCTGTCCGAGCGATGCTTTCCAGTCTTGCGACGCCCAGCGCCACTGTCACTGAGCATGAGCCGCTCACTGCTCGTAACCAGACTCCCGGGATCGGCTCGGTTACAAGGGGCGATGACTTCGGCGAGTCTCACGGTCCCCATTCGATACCGTCCGCCCAATCGGCGGGCATACCCTCGTCCGTCAGTCATGGATCGTGCGGGTCTTGCGGGACGTATGGAGGTCGCTATGATCCTCCTTGGGATTGTTCTAGCAGCGGATTGTGCTCTACCGTTTCTCAGACTTCGGAACAGTCATCGACCAACATTACCCCCACAACACCTCAAATTAAATCCAGTGAGGGGGCAGGAAGGAGTGACTACCCGGATGCGGTATTCAGTGGGGGTGATTATTACGGGCAACCAAGGCCGGTCCTAAATATCCCGACCAGATGCTCACAGGAGCAGCGATATCACACATCTCCTAGAGGCGTGCCCTTGTACGACACCAATCCGCCCGAATATTCCAGCCCTTCAAGTGCTGTCCAAATGCGTCTGTGGCCTGGAGAAACCTACTCCCACACCAGCAATCAAAGAACTCCGCACGACGGCATGGCCCTGCAGATCATGCCCACAAACAAGCAGCAGGAGGCGTTCCGATTAGAAGTTCAAGGAACCAATGGACTAGTCGCGTCATACTCCCCTCATGTTGGGCAGTGTCTGCCACGCTACTGTCAGCAATGTAATCAGAAATTCACAGGCACTTACAGCAAAGGTAACTTGGATAGGCATAGGCGGGAAAAACATTCAGGCTCCAGTGCAGCGCGCTCAGTCTATAAGTGCTCCTCATGCCACAAGAAATATAAGAGGGCGGATGCACGCAAGAAGCATGAATGGGAGAAACATGGACGCGGTTTGGAGCCGAAGAAAAGGCTTGAGCGAAAAAGACCCGATGGGCAAGCGTACGAGTTGCCGGTGGTGATGGACTAAGGTGACTGTCTTCGTGCGATTAGATGCGGCGCCCCTCGGCTCTACGCATTTTTGCTCTTCATGCTTGACATTTCAGCCGACGTCTTCTCCTAAGATTGAGATACATGCTGATACGTTTTGCGCCGTGCAATTTCTAGTTGGCGGAACGATCTGCATATGAGGTGGTCGGATCTAATTCTTGGTAGGAGATGTAGCCTTAGTCATATAGTGGGTAATGCACGTCCAGTTACCGAAATTGATTTTTTGGTTTAGTTCCGTCGCCCCAAAATATACATGTTGGATACTATCAGTCAAGCGATGCTATTCTAGGGCAAGAAAAGTGAATGAGTCTTCAAACGTTACACGCGAGTTCGTGCTATCGAGTAATGGTATGCGATGGCATAGTGGCTGCCGAACGGGTCGGAACCGAGATATATCGTAGGTGAATGCTCTTTGCTCGGTATCTGGTAACGGCCCGTACCGTAATTAGTCGTACTAAGAGTGAACTTGGGTAAAAAGCTGTCAGCTTGGAATTGGTCGCGGCAATCGGTCTGACCCTCCGAATTGCGGCTCTATTCACACAACCCTTCAGACAATCCGTAATCACCGTACACACCCTCTTTAGATTGAGGGCCCAACCAGACTTTCCCAGTAAATCGACATGCAGTATGTAGCAAGGGGGTTTGGGCCAACAGGATGGTCGGCTGACGGGTTTGGTGGGGTGTGTTCGGGCGGGAGCACCACTATAGGGTTGTGTGGTTTTATTGTGGCGTGCATGGCGTGCATTTACAGTGTGCTTGGCTCCCCAAACATGCACCCCCTGGCGGTTCGAGAACTACTTTTTCTGCAAGCGGTCCCGCTGGATCTGCTGTTGGGTGAGCCGTTCTCCGCATATTGAAGAGACGTGGCTTGGCTTAGACAAAAGAGGTGAAAGATCGTCCGCACCTGTACAGAACTTGGTATTATAATTTGTCGGAGCGGCCCATGGTTCGGAGATCGTTCTAGTAGTCCGTGTACGTGATGCAGCCGCGTTCCCAATATCTGTGAAGGATGCTCGCTTTTGAAGTCCGGGATTGGGCAAACATAGTATGGCGGCAGATAGTGAAACTCGCGTGCAGTGACCAAAAGGACTTGCTCAAGTCTCATGGCTGGTTGTTCGAGAATTAATCCCGAAAGCCGACGTGAGAATTTCTGCCGCCTGGTATCGCCACAGCTAACCTCGTGCCCTTCGCGCTAGATCTCCTACGAGAGGTAGGATGGGGGCAGAGATTCTACTAGTGAGAATTTCCATATTGGCCTTGAGCTGAACTACCATCGTTAATCAACAAGCCAGCGACTCCTCCGAGCCACTTGCGTGTAGCTGCACAGAGTTTCTATCTTGTCGTTGAATGTCAAGAGCCAAGCAGGATATAGCGACTCGGCCAGCCACGAACAGAAAGCCAGTGAGAAATATATTCTCGACAGGTCTTCTCACGTTCTTGCCGCCCGCCGCGAGGTTGTTACCCAAGCTGGCGTGAATAGGTAGATAATAATTGGCCAAAACAGAGCTAGTCGAGGCGAACATAAGACCTGCAGTCATGCACGCGTAGTTCGCAGGAGAGGGCAGACAACAGAACCCGCGTCATTGTCCCACACCCGCTTATGTTATCACACCATCTAGAAGCTGGCCTACGTAGATCGGTTAATTGAGCCATTCTCGCGCTGTGGCTGCTTGAGATTGCAGATTGTATCCTCGATGCTGTCTGCCGCTGCGGGGAAGTATGTGGTAGTTTCATGCATGCTGCTGCGGGCGCAGCAAGGCGCAAAAGATGATCTATAAGCTGAGTAGGGACGGGAGAACTCTGAGTTGGCTGGCCCCGGCTCTATAGTCTGTTTCCTTCTTTGGCTCCTTCAGCATCTTTCAAATGCGGGATAACCTTTGAATGTGATGCGGTCATTTTGCGTATGCATCTTCTACATCTACGCGGGTGCATTCTAAACTCTGTTTCACAGAACATCTTTTATAAGTCTTGGTTTGAGAGGCAAATCGCAGCCACACTCGAGCTCCAACCAGCGAACGAAGAAGCTGAACAAGGTGCGCTCGTGGAAGGATGTTCAAATCTCCACGAAGCTTAAATACATCAAGTGGTTCCTGCTTCTCCAGCCCGCCTCATTCCGACTTGATGACCAGGACTAATGACCGATTCGACTACTACATCTCGTTAAAATCCCCTATGGATAACGCCGGGATGGCAGGACAATTCCAGGGCGTCCACTGGCCCAGACTGTGTTGGGCATCGTATGCAATCCGAATCTCCCCACGGCGATACATCCTCAGATCTGACGGAACAATTTATACAACGGAAACAAGGGGTAAGCATCTCCATACCCAAGAGCATGAGCATTAACTTTCTCTCCTTTGGATGTAAGAGGTGTGTCGACAGTTTCCTTCACCATCGCCTACGAGAAGAGTGACGTGGGGCTATTCGTACCGGTATTCGTCGATGGAAGGACCATTTGCTACCCTTGAAAACGGATACGCCGCTACTTTGCACATAGACACACTACAAGTCCGGCCCTAAAGAGATAGGTCGAGACTTTTCGCAGATAGCCTTCTGTCACCTCGTCTTGCGCCAGCCATCTACTCTGCGACAGTCACCACTGTTCTCAGCGTGCTCTAAAGCTTCCCGGGCTCAAGATTTGCAATAGGGTATTTTGCCAACCTTAACATGGAGTGAGGCTGGTGGGGCTTTGTCGTAGCAACCGTCGGCGCCCTGTCCGTGGTAGTATCCAAGGCCCGGTGTACGAACAAGGCCGTAGATTTCGTCATCCCGTACTTATGCCAGCTGTCGCCTCCGCTTGAAAAACCGACTCTCCCTCTGAAGCTCCAGCAAGTGTTTAAGAGCTGGAGGAGTCGTAGCATTGTCCTCATTGATCAGACGGCGAAGCAAGATCTATCCGGGTCCCGCTACTACGTGGGTCGACACCCCTGTTCTTGGCACGACGCTCAGCCTCCTCAACCCACATAGTCTTCCTTCAGTTCCTCCTCCTCTCATATAGCTTAGACATAAAACACCTTTATCTTAAAGCTCCTCATATTCCGGCAAGCTCTTTCGACGGTTCAGAATTTGTTCCTCCTGTCTTCGTTGGTTGCTAGAAGAGTCTCGTCTCCAAGCAGAACCCCGTAACTACCTCTAAGTATCCTAATCACCTTAAGCCACCACCGCCGAGGAGACGGCCCGAGCGATATGCGGAAAAGGGAACGAACCCAGTCCAGAAATTTCAAGCACCATAATACGATAGAGAAGACACCCTATAACACCTCACTCCTAGTTACCATTGGCCATCAAGGCCCGCCAATATCAAACGCGAGGGTGCGGGATTATATGCAGCAGAGTTCCTTCAACCCATCGGCGCCTTCATGCTCTGACAGAGATCCACTAGGCGAGGGTAGTTCCCCTTTCCTCAGCGAGAATGGCCCAACCGAGACAAGAGCCTTTCCGGGAGAGAGATATTCCTATCGGGATCCTATAAACCTGTGGGTCGGTGGCCATGGAGACGGTACTAGCGCGCATCAAGGTCTTCGGTACGTCTCGTTACCCAAGTTCCAGACTCCAGTGGAAAACATTCCACATCATCCATCGGCAGCGAGCCGTGGATTAAGAAAAGAATATAGACGAAATGTTCGTCCTAAGCATAACCAATCTCAGCAACGTGATGAAGGCCAACAAGCATTTAGCAATGGCTTAGAGGAATCGACTGCTCGCTGGGAACGCCGTGAAAGTGAGCGACTATCATATTCCCTAGACAAATCAAATATCTCAACGCAGACTCGAGGCGGAACCGGATTCAAAACTGACATGGCAATGATTCAAACTGGGTTCCCTGAGACGTACCTCGACCAGAGATATGCAGGAACACTTAGTAGGGCTATGCCAGGCGGAGGTGATCCTTCATCATTCGAGACCTCTGCACCATTCCAGTCCTTTCCGCGCCAGGCGGTCGAGGCGTCATCTTCTCTTCGGAATGAGAAACAAAATGGGGTGTAAGTTTTTGAAATTTGACCAGTTGGTAGATCCAGTACTGAATAATTTCAGGTCTATCATAGAAGACAGCCAGCGCCTAATGATTGCTTCTCCTTCGGCATCAAGCTCCGGGAAGTCTTCGTCTAGTGCGTCTTACGTTGGTGTCCGTTCTCCATATTGGCGAAAGGAAAAAGATGTCCCTGCAGCCCCTTGGAGTAATTGTTTAAATGATGGTCCAGCCTCGCCGAATGTTAATGCCCTCGGTCAGATTGAACAAGGGGGCCAAGATGACATCCCCGATATTCTAAAATGTCCCATATCAGATTGTACGGCCGAATTCCGTGGTGTTTATCGAAAAGGAAATTTGGCTAGACACCGTAAACATCTCCATGGCGGCTCGAATGGGACTAGATTGAACCTGCTGTGCGAGGAACCGGGCTGCACGAAAACCTTCCGCCGTCAAGATAGTCGTCTCAAACATTATCGTAAGAAGCATTCACACCTTTCGGGTGGTCCGGCCGTGCCTCGCAAGTAGACTCCACAACTGGGAGACATATAACCTTATCCCATTCGATCCATTCCAATGTCCTGTGTTTCTTTTTATGACGCGAAAGACTTGACGACTTCTCTTAACCCAGGGTATCTAGCTTCTAGCCTCTTGCCAGTGCAAAAATATCTTAAAAATATTTGTTATCCTCACATAACATGGCTTTCCTACTATTATTCCTCGGTTATTCGACAAATTCTCCATCAGGCACCTGTTCGATATGGTTGTCAGGACCAGATAATCCATTCCCGTTAGCTTGCAGGACCCCATATTAGCATGTTATAGACTCTAGAGCCTGCTTTATATGGCTACTCGACCGAAAACCTATTAGAGATAGGTCGAAGGACGAGGCTATGGGTTCGGAGAACGAATGAGGTTACACAACCGCAGCGGAGAGTAGTTGACTCGAATCATCGGTTTCGGCGGGCGTTCGGTTTAGCGTTTAGGTATAAGAGGGTGGGGTGATACGTTATAGAAGGATCAAGAATTATCGTAGCGACATTCAAAGGTTGTTAGCGTGATGGCAGCCTTCGGAAGGTAGCCTTTGGAAGTCGACGACACATCCAACAGCTAGGAGCTATCGGCTAGACATTCAACGTTTGATGAGATGACTCTGACCCATTGTTCTTTTCAGGCGGTCTAGAATCCCTGTGGCGAATGATAGGGGGTTTTCTTGAGTCAAAAGACGGATGGTGTGGTAGTGGGAGAAGTCGATATTAAGATGGGGCTAGCATATGTGGCTAGGCTTAGCTAAAGGAAGCCCCACGAGCACCAGCACGGACCTGGGATGAGATCGTGTCCTGGAACGATCTGGCAATTTCGTGGGTCCCGAATCCTAGTGCATCCTTTGTACTCGACGGTGGCGAAGCAGTCCCTACCCAATTTCCGCAACGGTAAAGCCGACTTTTACCTGTCGGAGTGCGCATGAATGGGAGTTAAAGAATAGAGCAGGGGCACGCTTTAGCCACGAATGTGAACAGGTCTAAGGTCGTGCGACCTACGGTAAATTTGTTATATTCCGAGACGCAGACCAGGGAATGAACTGTGTTTCATGATTCCATTTCTTCATCTTCTATAGCTCCAAGCATCCGTACGAGCCGCCAGATCATTCCAGATGATGATAGATGATCCGCTTCCAATTTCATTTCGGTATCCTCTTCTCGTCCTCTATACTTGCTTAGTTTAGTGATTTTCCATAGAAGAATTCAAGAATGAATCTCCTTTTTGTTCCTTTCTTATAAGAGAGGAAGAAGGTCCGACCGAGGTTGTTTTCGCTCAGAATCCTAGCATAGATCGTTTGTTGCCCCGATAGCATTTCCAAAGGCTGACTATTGGCGTACCCAAACTGGTCTCAAGATAACTGACCGGTGCCACGTTCTCGCCTTCCACTCCTATCCGTCCCAGTGCATTCTGTTAGCTCACTTTATTCGAATGGCGGTCAAAGCAGCGGCCCATGCTCTGACAACTCCAATAACCTCAACAGCCAATGAGCTACACATCTAGAGTGTTAGTAGTGGTCATACGGCGGCGTATTACCAAAATTCTATAAGAACTCGTTTGTCCAGTGAGCCAAAGAAATATTATCGAGTTACGTTTAGAGATAAGTTCAGTTCACATGCTACAGCATATAAAAGGTTAGAGAAAGCTGTTCTTGCAGCGCCACCCAAGCGCGTCATAAGTATTCACATGTGCATGACATCTCACGCGTCCTTCAAATATGAGACCCTATAGAGTAAGCGCATATGAATGCTACCATGCCCAATAGTATCTACCGCTTATAGTCTCCTTATCTATGTGCCCATACTTCTTTACTACGGTCATTGTCACGAACCGCTATATTACTTTTTGCCACTACATATTCTGACCGCTATTCCGGAAAATGAATTATGTTGGTCTCCGCTCGACTGCGAGCCGATCCCGTAATGACTATTCCAGGCGATGCAGACTTAAGAGGAGGCTAGCAGCTAGAAAATTTCGCTCTGCATAAATGCCTCTACGATTAAATTCTGACCAACTTTTCGCCTACGCTCTCCTCTAAAGATCATAGGCCTGTTAGCTCGTCATCCAAACATTCGGGTGGCTGCGCCACGCGCAGGGCAAAGTATTTGCCATTATCAGTTCGCCGACCAGCGCTCGGCATGCGCGATGGCTTTTCAACGCGTCCGGACCCTATATCCAATACTAATCAATTAGGGGTCCTTCAGCTCTTAGGTGTCCAATTTTTGAGAGACGACGTTGGTCTCGTGCCTCCTAAGTCGATCTATGACCTGTATAGGGGCGTATGTTACTAAATTCTTGGAAGCACTTCTCGCTTTTGCGCTTATCAAAATACATATGCTGCAGAAACTCGACAATTTGCCTTTAAGTGCCTGCCACTCACTTTCTGAGAACGATCTCGAGGATTATTGGTCAGAACCTCTTCAGTAGCGAACCATATCTTCATCCTAGATAGTAGGCACTCAACTATCAATGCACATAGCATAAGAGATTACTCGTACACTGTACCTTACCCTACACCAATATCAAGCATTCACTAGTTTAAGTTCGGCAGAATTATTGGATGGGACCACTGCTTCTACGGTCGTCCAACATCACAACGCCTCTAACGCCACCTTGGAAACACAATAAAGCCACTGAATCAAAACAGCCAGGCCAACCTTATTACAGTATCACAGCAAGCATATGCTGTATCGCAATGTACTGCAGCTAGCATCAACAATTCGTCAATGCTGAAGCCTTCAATAGATGATTCCGATGAAGTTGGCGCTAGTAAGGCACCAAGTCCTCATTAGTATATAGGGGGCAAGAAGCTAGTGTAAACTAATCTTAGAAGTAGTGGCTTTTTCCGGGCGCATGCTGGATATGTTTTCTTACCACTCAGGCCCGGGAAGCTCCACATCGATCGCAAAAAAGTCACGTTCATAGCACCGCCCTTCAGAGGTTTAGAAGGTGTCTCATATTCATCAGCTTACTATCCATTCCACCGAGAATACCATCTACCGATTTAAACCTCCTATTCCGGGAGTCTACCCGGATAGAGCTTAGCTGCTCCCTACTGGTGTAAAATATAGCCTTCTATAGCATGATAGTTCCCTTCAACCTTAGCCCAAGAATTCCCAAAATATTCAATAATCCTAGTGATCCCGCAATGCTAGAACACGTATCTCCTGTATACTATGAAATATTTCGCGGCTCAATGTCCGCACTTCCGACCCACAATTTTAATGCACAGACGGATGTTGACAACTGGCCAGCGCCACAAACGCCATTCGAAGGCCCCATCATGCAAAGCATATAACCCCTGGCTCGCTTCTTACACCACCAGAAGGCTCTAAGTACTTGGGTGAAAGTCCTTGAGCTCATCTCGCATAATCCGGTATACTTGGGAATTTCACTTTTCCCCCTCTCATCCTCTGCGTTCTGTTCATCGTTTAGGCACCAACCAAATCCTATATCTTGAAACCAAGCAACACTCCGTTAATGTCAAATACAGGTGCAGTAGAGGCGTAGCAGAGGCCCTTGTACGGCGCATCCTTTTCACTTGCATAACCTCCGAGCACCTATTCACCAATCCAAATTCAAACACTCATGCTATGACACGTCGCTGTACACTAAGGACCCTTCCAGACAGATCCTGGAATAGCCGACCAAATGAGTCGAATACAATGCTGAAGTAGGAATTCAAGCGCCAACCATCTTGCCTTAATCCATCGACTGGATACACAAACCTTATTCCGCGAAAAGACCAAATATCTTCAACTCTCCAAGAATAGGCTTCTGACCCACTCGAGCTGATCTTGGAAACTGCACCGACTCTTAGGCACCAATAGCTACCTGTTTGCCGATCATACCCCAAACCCGCTTCGTGAACCCGAATACTACGTATGCGGGTCGTACAATCCGATATACAACCGTCGTCCATATTAGTCAATTTTGGGGCGTCAGAAAATATTCAGGCATCAATTTATCACTTCTACTGACCATGCTCCGATCGAATCTAAATGCTGTGATACATTGCTCTAACCCTTCCCCACCACTGTGGAATTTCCCGGCTTCAAGGTCTAATGAGCGATAACCCATCACTCTTGACCGTACTAGCACCGTTTCCGCATCACCTTATTTTCATGTAATGCAGCTGCTGTGAATCTGAGTGTATAACCCCACTCCAAAACTCAAAGAGTCCTACCATCTACGACTGTCCAATCAAGGCCAAAGCCCGAAAGCCCGATCGCTACACAGTCAGGTGCCAACCCTTACCTACATCCACTACCCAAGACACCTAAACCCACTCTCCACTCTCAATACGGAATAGATCCTCACAAACCGGAGCCCGTTCGCTTAGACCGTCACCTCGTTTGTCTACCTCAAGTCTATCTAAACACCCTCGCCCTACCATCCATGTACTTCATTCTCTCCCCAATTCCGATCAACACAACCGTTCCAAAACGATCTCTGAATCTCTGGTCACCACCCATCCGCACGAAACCATCAACCCCTCAAACCCAAGACCTCAGCCCCTCGCAGCCCAAGGCAGAAACCGCGTCCAGCCAATACCCAGCTTCCCAATCTACATGCTCACGCCCAACGCCCTAAAAAGACGAGCACGGCATATCAGCAGCCGGTGAGCCAGTCACCCTCCCACCAACTTCCTCCACTAAATATATATATATATATATATATATTTAAAATAAATAAATAAAAAAGATTCCCTATTTTATATCCTACACATCACGTCGACATTAGGTAGAAACTTTAGGACTCCTTGCTAAAAACCCTTTGAATCCTGTGACTTGAAGCCATCATTCCCATTCAAGAATAATCGCAGAGCTGTATTTTCTAAGTAAGCGTACATATATCCACAAACACTATCCTCATCTACGGTACACAAGGCTGTCGCGGAAAACCGATCTATCGTTTTTCCAACCAGTCTTGGGTCGCGAGAACATCTGGCCAATAACATTTATTGCGCGCCTTGTGTCCTTCAAGCACCACGATAATAACATGCATCCACGCGCAAGGATGAAAAGGAATTTCAGTGTAACTCCTTACGCTTCAACTAGGCGCAAAAAAAAAATTTTTTTTCATCTACTTCAATCTGACATAACTTCTTAGGCCCCGCCAAGCGAGTCTCACCGATCGCAAATCGCATAACACAATAGACGTGATGTAGAAATAAGCTTTGGTCCCTCATATCAACCCCCTCGAAAATGCCATATTTCCGTTCGTCAATACATTTATCCTCGTGACGTGAATCTAACGTTTCACAGCATAAACCATCCCCCTGCAGTCTAGTGGTGTGTAAGACGCCCATAAGTCCTTCACACCCCTCTTCCGGAAAGAATTACGTGCGCGACCTGTTCACCGATCAGAGAACTGAGAGCTCATCAAACCAGATGCCCGTCAGCTATAGGACCACTTCTTCGCTTCGAAGTTTTGGTTCCGAAACCAAGGCCACCAATATTCCTTGAGCCCACCCCTAATGGTTGTCTTGTGATCGACGACGCTTGATAAGACGGTCCACTTCCAGAGTTTAATTGTGGATTCGCGCGCGTACAGCAAAGTATCGGGAGACGGCTACGGTTTTGATGTTGTGATTGAGAAGGCGTGCTTCCCGGAGGAGCGGATTCTAGCCCCAAGTGTTAGCGAAAGACCACGTTGAGCTGAGACACAGCCCGATTCTTGATCATAGTATGGGGTCCTATAACTTACGGCCGGTATATATTCTCCCACCGAAACCTGCGCCCTGAGACTGCGAATTCCAAGCTGGACCTAGCCCGATGCCTCCTCTTTGTTGACCGCCGGCACCCCCAGCGCTCCCACCGCTCCTATTATGTCGCCTTCCAGCTCCTTGTCCTGCGCCGACGCTGAGTTGGTTCAGATTGCCTGTCGATACACGCGTCCCGGGAAGCCTGTCGACAAACCGGTCACCTCTGGCAGTCTGGAGGGTATAGTCTGCCTCGTCGCCAGCCGCATGGGCAACGTGCGATGCCATAACTTGGGCCTTGAGCGACTGGTAAAGCTTTTGAACTTGTTGTTGAGTGCGATTCTTCTCTCTGAAAGCATCAACAAGTTCATGGTTTTTTTGTTCAAGAGAAACTTGCTCAACATGCATAGCTTTCCCCAAAGTGTCAGCCTCACCTGCTCTGCAGCCGAACTCGGGACGTAGACTTACTCTGTAGCTTGTCCTGCAGCGTCTTAATCTGAGCATTCGCATCGTAGATCAGCTGGTCCATCTGCTGACTCAGATTTGCATATTTCTCAGTCAAACTTCTTGCAAGGTGTTCTTGGTAGATGCTGTCACATTCTCAGCTGGTTCCCGTAACGCTTACGGTTTAGATACATTTCTTGCGATGCCTGGTAGCTGTAAAACTGGAGGCCTCTGCTAGCACACTCCATGATGATCGTGGGACTCAGTCCACTCAAAACACTTGTTTTGTAGTCTTCTGAAGGATTTAAGCCCGTAACTCCTACGTCGTCCGGATGGACTAGTTGCGTGCTACAGGCCGGGCATTGCCGGTTTGCATTCGGAGCTCTCGACAAGCCGGTGGCATCAGCACACTGTGCGCAGAAGACATGGCTTAAAGAATGTTTCAGCGGTAATCAGCGAGAGGGATAGAGAATAGCCGACTGACCTGCAGGTGGTGACGACAGCTTGATCATGAAGTTGCGTACGACATTTCAGTTCATTGCACCTAAGTGAGAATTCCATGATCTCATTGATCGATGCAAGAAGATAGAGACGATGATGAGGTGAGATGACGCCTTTTGTCAATGAGGAAGTCGCTGCCGGTGTGGGACGCGAAAGCACGTGAATTACTTCAGTAGGAAAGAATACCCAGCACCATCGCAAGCCCAAAAGTCTGTCGCAAGGCCATCGGCAATGCAGGAAAACTGAACAAAGCCATAGACATCCCATAATGGGTGCAGTTACCTTATCTAAACCACCAGTTGACCTATAAAAGTACTCGGTAAATTGACCGACGTATGGACTCTTTGAACAACTTACAGATGCGTTTACATCCTGCCCAAGTCCCCTCACTGCATGCCACCAGCCCAGCGGTATATAAAGCGCGTCACCACTTTCCAACTGAGCTTCCCATCCCTTAGACGGCCATTCGACTGTGTTTGTCCCTCCCCAGACAGCATCTTCCAATCTCGTCATTTCCTCCCCAGCCATCATCTCCTCCCCTCTCATATGCGCGTGCCCGCTTCCGCGCCTAGCACGCATGTAAATTTGTTTCCCTATATCGGGTTCCATCAACCTGAAGATCTTATTCCCAGCTAACTGTACGAAGAAATTCGGATTTGGGTCCCTGTGGAGCGGTGTTCGTGTAGGAGGCCGGCCCATCCACAAGCTGGACCCGTATATGTCGCCTTTGCCAATGCTAGATATGAATTTCGGTGTCGGAAGATCGGCTTGAAGTTGCGTAGGGAGGTCGTCGAGAGGACATTGGGCAAGATAGAGGCGTATTCGAGGGGTCTCGGGGGACTCCATGTGATCAAGTAGGAGAGAAAGCGGGGCCTCAAAGCGCTGGAATGATCCGTCTTCGCGCGTTAATTCGAGAGGGACGATGGCAGATCCATATAGACGAAGATGCCCGTAATCCCACTTGAGAGTTGCGGGAAGATTACTGTAGCCTTTTAGAAGCGCCGGCCTATCTAGATCGAAATCGTCGAAAGCACAATTGGAGTGATTATGCCTGAGCGTATCAAGCAAGGGAAATCGGGAACTCTTGCGAATCAAGCCATTGGTAGAGAACCATCGGTATCGTAGCGGCGCGGACCGAACCCGCAGTCGCAATGGTATAAAAATCTCGGCGCACATAAAAGCTGGCGTCGCGCAAAGGTATAATGCTTGCAGAATTGAAGCTTGGGTAGACTTATGCAACACGCCATCACGTGCCCTTCGCCCCCGTTTCGGAAGGTTTTCACGCGTGGTTAGCCTAAGCTCCAAAAGTCCACCCTACCCCCAGTTACAGCATCAGTTCCAACCTACCATCATGGCATCCAAACAAGGTCAAGGCCAACAAAGTAAGCCCCCCTTCCAAACTCCATTTTACACCCAAATTCAAATTAACGAACATTCAAAAGTCGATCTCTCCACCCTCCCAGTCCCGCAACTCCAAGAACTCAAATCCCAACTTGACCGCGAACTCACCCACCTAACCAATTCCTTCACCTCCCTTCGAACCGCGCAATCCAAATTTCGCGACTGCATTTCCTCCCTGTCCTCCATTTCTCCCACAACCATCCCCAAACCTCTCCTTGTCCCTCTAACCTCTTCCTTATACGTACCCGGCAAGCTCACAGACTCGGAACACGTCCTCATCGACGTAGGAACAGGGTACTACGTGAAGAAGAATGTGGTAGATGGGAAAGATTTCTATGAGAGGAAGGTCAAGGATTTAGGGGAGAGCTTGAAAGAGCTGGAGGGTGTGATTAATGGGAAAGCGAATAATGTGAGGGTTGTAGAGGAGGTGATTAGAGTAAAGGTATTGAGTGTGCAGGAGGAGCAAGCAAAAGAGGCGAAAGCCGGATGAAGAGGACTATAGTTTTTGTAAGATTTGCGAAGCACTGTGAAGAGTCATCAGGAAGAGAAATATGACGCGCAGGGTAGACAACACCACTACGTGACATGAAGAGTCTAATGTATAGCATAGAGGGCTAGGGAGCATTAGAGCTTGAACTTCATAAGCAAACTACCTATGAATATACTACCCATGGCATATCGGACCTCCTAACGTAGTCCGTGGGCATTTAGATTCGAGAGGCATATATGGCCTAAGCCTCCAAATAGTGTCACTCTATTCATTGGAAACCTTAACTTTTATCTATATTTTATAATCCTTTAATCTAACTAGAGTAAGTGAAGCCTTAAAATCATTATCCAATCGAAGATTTGAACCGAAGTCGAACGCTCTTACTGGAGTCCGAATAGCCCTTGGCATTCTCCTCGCTCCTTGGATCCATGAGAAAATTGAATGGCTATTTTGAACCGGAATCAAAGGCTTAATTTGAGGTTGAATATCCCTAAGTGGACTCCCCGTACATTGAATCCATAAGAAAATCGAATGATCTATTTTTGAATCGACTGGGTCCTTGATTCCTATGCCAAGAAGAGTCTCAGGTGTTAAGGGTAAAGAAGCCAGTCCCAAAATCCGAGTTAAGTCTACTGTCGAAGTACAAAACTGTTGCCCCATCGTGCCAGACGGAAGTTGATAAAATTTATCCAATAAAGTATTTAAGTATAGAGAACCATCAATTATAATAAAAAGGTGAGCTTGTGAGTTGATTAATTAGTAGCGCCTGAAGCGATGATAATCTCTGAGAGCCGCATCAGTTTACTAATAAGTAATTTGATACCCGCTACATCTGAGTCACCACTTTCACTGTCCCCATTAAGGGTCATCTTGCCAAGATTCTGCTCTAAGTTATCGTTTGATGTTCGTCCGTTGCCCGGGAGAAAGGTTTCGATAGAATCAGCCCCGAAATAGCCTGCGCCGCCCTGGGGTAGTCGTTCCAGTTGATTTAGATGTGTGGACCAGTCCTTATGGCGCACCACGACACCCCAGCACGGAGGCTTTTGTGCAGGACTCCACATTTCAAGAACTTCGACCAGGTAGTGTGTATTGCGAAGCCCAAAGGTGTATACTTTATCCAAGCGGCCAGTATGTAGTTTAACGCTGGGGGTAAGTTTCCATTGTGCAAAGCCTCCACAGGGATTGGATTCGACCTCTTTCGCTGACTTCATCTTGATGCTGTCGACAAAATTGGCGATGACAGGAGAAAGGGTTGATGCCGGCACGGCCATCATTTTTTCAATTGCGAAGCGCCAGGCCCTACTCCTGATCATGGTTAGATTACACTTAACGCAAGTCTCCGTTCATAAGATCAGAACATACTCGCCCAACTCAAACAGTTTCACATCTAGATGCTCTACTGGCGCAGCCGTACCATGTTTTAGCTTGTAGAATCTCGCTGGCATCTTCTCGTATACCCCTTCTTCATCTTCTGTCCACTCGACCTGCACGACCACAAGGCTGAGATTCATCACCTGATCAATTCCCTGGTGAGCTAGCCGTCCGCGGTTCCTTTTAGACATCGGAGCATTCGGGTCATGGAGGACCCAAGTGCTATGGTAAACAGGTCGAGTCTCTTCTAGCGTAGAGGGAGTGAAGCCGTACATGCCCTCTCCAATCTTCACAGGTGCGAGTACATCGGGAGTCGCCATCATTCGCCCAAGAAGCTTCTGGCCTGAGAAGAAATCGAAGGCCCAATGTTTGACTTGACAAAGAGGCCTGGAGTCGATATTCTTCAGAAATGCTTTAACGGGGTACTGTTTCTCCATATCCTTCTTTGTGAGGCCCGAAAGAGCAACACACCCGAAGCGTATAGTGAAATCGTAGAAGCCCCGGTCAAATCGAATTGTGTCTAGCACACTTCTAATCTCCTCCTGGATGCGGCGTAGTTGTTTCGGAGGCAAACCGGCCCGGCGGAACCTCCCCGGCTCATCCATCAGAGAAACAAGAAGTCTTGGGATAGCCAGATCCTTCGTCACCGGCCACCAGTCTTCAGTTTGGTTTATCACAACCTTGTCTCCCTCATCTTGATCTAAGACGATGTTGACACTTGCCGAGTTGAATTCACGAAGCTTGTTCATGAGAACCTTCTGTGCCAGGTTCAGATAATGCTGTTCTGCATTGATAACGCATTCCATCTCATATCCTTCGATCACGACTTTCGAAGGTGGGTTCTGGTGGGGTAAGAGAGAGATGAAGACTTCGTCATCCTTTCGAATAGAATCAAGAGCTTCTAGTTTGGTCCCAAAGATATCGGTGGGAAAAGTTTTCATAGCGCCTAGCTTTGCTGGCCAGTCAACGACAATCTATAGCTCATGTCAATAGAAGGTTCCCATATTTCTGAATAAATACCACGCGGAACCTACCTTAAACTCGGGATGGTTATCCTTTGGTGCTGGACCCTTGAACATATTCTTCCTCTCAACTTCCATCTCGTCAACTTTTTCATAATACCACTTATTTGGGTCGAAAGCCGGCATCCTCGACCACGATGTAGAAGCAGCGGTCTTAGTGTTTGCATGACTGATCCATTTATTGACGGCCCTGACCGCAGCATCCACATTTCCGCCTCCTGAACTAAAGATATCGAAATGCCTTAACTTTTGGTGGATGTCTAGATAGTGCACAACGTCGCAGCCAGTCTCTACTTTCCAATCGTTCACCAGGGCTTTAAGACTGCCTCCGAAGACCTCGGGACGAAATTCAGGAGGTACCTGGATTGTCCTATTTGGCTTCCTGTCAAAATTGGGACGCCTAGTCGGAGGCGGTCCATCCTGGTCGTTCGATGGAGGCATGCTCGAGCACAGTAGTTTATTGCCAAGGTGATGTTTAGTACGAAGGTGTGAGGCGTGCAAGAGCTTTCTCTATCGGTGAGAATTTACAGGCCGAGAGGGCGATGTGGGTAGGGTTGGATGTTGGGTTAGGTGTCTCGTAGATGAATGGCAGTTGCGGCCGATACCGGGCCAAAAGGTGCCCGCTTTCTATCCGGGATGGTAGAGGAACCCACGATATGACGTGGTGGTGTGGACGCCTGCAAACGTGTCTCTGACCGTTTGTATCAGACTGTCGCTGCTAGATGTGAAAGTCCAGCGGTCACCTAGAGGACCCTATAGCATGAAACAGCTTTAGTAGTTACAGCGTGCGGGGTCTAATCACGATTGGGATCTAGAAAGACCTTATTCGGGACGGTAGACGATGATAGAGATTAGAGGAAATAGATCCACTTGATTGCTGCTTGCCAACTGCCAGAAGTTTGCAGGCGATCTCGGAGTTTGTATGAAATGTATAGATGGGAGAGAGGCAGGACGGACAAGATGAGAGAAGAGATAAGGCCGAGAGCCATGAAACAGTGAGTAGTGAGAGAAAATTTTTAGAAGCGTGCTACGCGCTTTACTTTCTATTCCTTCATACCACTAACTTGTGGGCTTATTAGTAAAGCAGATATATGGTTAAGAAGTCTATCGTTAGAAGAAGACAGCTTCGAGTTGGGATATCTCGAAGCGGAAAATATAGAGAACCTATTTTAGCTTTGGATCGGCTCGATTCTTTAAGAATGTCTAGATATTGAAAGATTTTGATGAGGCATCTGAACCTTCCCTTGACACCCTATTAATGAAATGCTTTCGGGAGTCAATCTGATGGAGAATGTAACTAATGGGTTGAGATAAGAAAAGCCTACTGAAGCCTTCATTGGATGTATTGCAACATATTGGACTTGCAAGATTGATCCTTCTTGTGCCTCTAGATTGACGAGCAAAGCGATAAAATGGGACGGCTTAGATCTTGAAAATAGTGAATATTAAAGCATCTTAGTGGTCTAGCTCTATCTCCAATGGGTTACATGCATTTGCCCCTAGGAATTTTAGGCGAATAGAGGGAGTTCTGCGTTGGTGTTTTTTTGTTTGTAATTGAGAGTGAATAGGGAGCATTGACCCTTTTTCTGTGACAGTAAACTCCACGAAGTGGTAAGGCGGAGTAGGAAATCGCTAGATTCGTTCTGTGTGTTTAGACTATTAATTACGGTTACCATGTTGGCGTCTGTTGCGGCTCTTAGGTGAAGGCTTTACCTATGAACCTTTCCAAATTTCATCTACAGAAATTCTGAAATTAATTCTCAGGAGCTACTAGGTTGCAAATTGATGCAATGTCAAGAATGGCAATGTTAATGTTTAATTTCGAAGTTGACAACCTTAGAATTCGGGAGAGTCATAGCTCACACTTGACGCCACGGAAGTGCACGAGCCACTCGATTTCTGAGAACCTTAGAATTATCCATCGCCATCGTCTCTGCCCAGCAGCTACCCACGTACCGCCGTGAAGCTCACTTACCCTCTAAGCAGTCAAGACACCTTCTAGTCGCTCGCTAATCGCCTTCGAAAGGCAATTGGCACCACCATGCCACGCTTCTTCCCGCCCGCGCGCCTCAAGTATAAGCAAGCAGTCGATGCCTTAAGCAAAGAAAAAGTCGTTCAATTTGGCCGAGTCCAAGTATTCCTGTCCGCCCCCAATTCCAAATTCCTAATCAAACTCTACTAACACGCCACACAGTCCCAAATTCACAATAGCCCTCATTCGAACACCACTCCTCTCCCCCTACCACGCACGCTTCCAAGTCCCCCTCTCCTTCTCCAAGTTCGATCTCCGCGACTACCTCTACCACCTCTATGGCATCAAAGCCTTCAACATCCGTACCTTCGTCAAGCAAATGCCGGTTCGCGATAGCCAAGTTGCGCCCCGCCAGTTCTTTAGAGAGGAGAGTAAAAAGTATATGACGGTGGAGATGAACCAGCCGTTTGTATGGCCAACAGACCCCAAGAGTTGGGAGCCATGGGGCAAGGAGGAAAAGGAGAAGCGGGAAGAGGAGGCGGCGAACCAGGTGGGGAGGACGACGGAGGCGCAGAGGAAGGCGGCAAAAGCGTTGAGGGAACAGGCGATGGGTGTGCTCTCGGATGACGCGGACGTGGAGGTACAGAATGAAAAGAAGATGGAGCTGCCAAGGATAGATGATCCGAGGTATAAGATTAAGATATGAGAGGTGCAAAAAGGGCCAATTGTTGAAAAAGCGGATATGTACGCTTGGAGGGAAAAGATGCTATATAAGGATACTGCGAGGGTATGCATCACAGGCAACGTGCATACTTGATTATATCATATATACGGTGTAGGATCTTACTGCGCTGGGCAGCGTGTATTCTTTGTAAAATATTGAGAAGAATCGAAAGGATTGCAATGTCACTAATGCACATATGGAAGTATATATCAAGGCGGATGCACCACGTCAAGGTGCTCGTTTATGTCTGATTCTGCTATTCGTATGCTACATATTGGACACTCGACGAGCATTTCGTCCACAGTCAGGACTTCATTGTCATCAATGTCCGTCTTAGGTCGCTTCTGTGGACCGCCGAAGCCTGTCTTAATCATGCTACTCACAATGACCATCTCGGCTTTGCGCTTCATGTGGGGAATCTTTGGAGAAGTTCTATCCTCCCCGTCAGGATCAATCGGCGTATTAGAAGTATTACCGTCTGAAAGTGCCTTCCTCTTGTCCTCCGCTTTCACCCAGTTGTCGATCTTGTTCTTTTGCAATCCCGCCCTTTCTTTCTTGCTCAAGGAATTTCTCTGCTTCTTCGTGAGTTCCGGCTCCTGAATCTTCGTATACGCTCCTCCGCACTCGGCCTTATGTCTTACCCACCAGTAATCACTCTTCCCCGGGGGGCGATTCATACTCCGCTTCACTAATCCAAAATATGGTGGTTGACTCTTGCACGGCCCATCGCACTGCCAAACATGCGTTCGATAGCTGTCCACCTCGTCATGAAATGTGTGGTATACCGTGATCTCATAGCCACCATGGCTATTGATCGCATCCGCCAACAGTTGAAATCCGATCCCGTGTCCTGTCCCGTCATCACCGCGCGAATGTCTCCAACTTGTCACTACGAAGAAATAAGCGTGGATCGCCTCGTGCAAGAGCGTATTAATTGTGTCCGAGCGTGGTCGGTATTGGAGCAACGATGTGCTTAGCTTAAGACGAATACGGGTGAATTTCCCGGTCGAGGGGTCTTTGGAGAGTTCGCATATGCCAGCGCACCTGGGTATTATCAGCACATGTTTCATGTGTTTGGTTTAAGGCCCGGGCCGGGGGTGGCTCAGGGACCGGGCCACGGGCTTCATGTCGTTTGGTGAGACCCGCGCCCCGAGTCAGCCCTGTAGGGAGTCCAGGTGTTTTAGAGTTGGACGCCTTTTCTGGGCGCGCAAGGCGCAGATAGCAATGTGGAAACGCGAGCAGGCAGCATGATGTGGCGCTTGGAAGTTGTTATACGTACAGTGTGAGCCGCGGCGACCATAGCACCTCTACCCGCGGCACAAGGAGGTTTCGAAAGTATAACACATTGTATAATGCGAACAGCTCATGGATGTCGACGAAGGGCTCTCTATCGTGCAGAATAGTGTTGATGGACTTAAGCGCTCTGGTCTGGTCGTCGGAGAGCGTCTCCAGTGTGGCCATGGCCTGCAGGGCTGCGTCCTCGTCGGTGACGGGCATCTCGAGCAAGCGGCATATCCAGGGTTGGTGGTGGCTGCATCGGGGGTTATTGTTGGCGCGTCTCACTCATGGCGGCCATGCGGAAGTGGAACCTGAACCTGACAGTGAGTGAAGTGGGTGAGCGTGCGAGTGAGTGAGTGAAAGCCAACCCCACGCCGCAGCAGCGACAGGGGCTTCGCGGTCGGGGACCCCTAGCGCCAGATTGCAGGACGCCGTTTTGACGGTCGATTGCTGCCCAGAAAACCACCGCAGACGAAGCTCTAGGACCAACAAGCCCGCTCCTCTTCCATCCCTTGCGCCCAGTTAGTTGCTCCTCCACCCTTTCACCCTCTCGCCCCAACGCTCGTTGTTTCCGCATTTCCCCCTCACCACAGAAGGTGGCAGAAGCGCTCGGAAGTGGCTTATAGATCTCCATCATCATTGCGAATCCTTGTTGCTCATGACGCAGCCGTCCCACATGCGCTACGACTCACCATTCACAACAAAAAGACGCTGCAACGGCCGGGCATAGCAACGATTATTCTCAGACTCTTTGCGCGTCCTCTCCACCTCGCCTGCTCGAATGTACTCGGCCGCAGAATACTTCGACTGAGATGGCGGCTCTGGAATCTCCCAGTGCCGTTGATCTCGTGCGCACTTCATCCGAGAACTCCACCGCGTCCATAAGTAGGAAAAGCAGCACCGTTCGCGTTAGGCCGTCCAAGCGCAACTCCAATGCCTCGCTGGTGCGCGCTCCTTCGCCGGCGGATGACACGGGAAGCTTGACGTCGTTCCCTTCGCTGGCTCCCACTCCAGATGCCTCGCCAGTCCAGACACGCCCAAACGGCGCCAACGGCTGGTTGCGCTCAGCCTTGGGGGGAGGAGGAGACGCCGCAGACAAGAATGGAGAGAACAAGCCATCTAACTCCCCTGATACTGTGAGGGCAATCGCGCCTACCGAGCTTTCCAAAGACCCTACACCGAGTTCGACTGTGAGAAAAGTCACCAAATCCACGCAGCAGATAGTGGGGAGTCTGATAGCTGCCACACCCTCTTCAAAAGATCGTTCAGCCCTTTTCGACGACACCCCACCGGAACTACACAAAATTCCTGGCAACCTGCATCTATCGACCGATGAAAGCATTAAGGATGCACTGGAGCGGACGGGCTCTGTTACTTTGGTGAAACAACTAGCTGGGGACCTCGCGCAAAGAGATGCGCAAGTGACAACATTGAGGAGAAGGGCAGAGGAACGTGAAAGGATCCTTCGGAAGATGCTTCAGGAGTGTGAAGTATCGAACATGGATATTGAAAGTAGGCTACGTGAGCTGGATCATGCAAGGGAACAGAATAACAGCGAGAATGGACTCCGGACGTCCAAAAGGAAGGGAAGTGATGCTGAGCTGGCTGGAATGCACCCCGAGGATCCTATCGATCAAAGACTGGCGCGAGCCATGGAAGACGAGGTAGCCCAGTTCCCCGACGCCATGGGTTTCGACGCTGGCAGTACCTGCGAAGCCGACGAGATTTCTGTTAACTCGACAGCGGAGGTACCGCAAGAGACTACGCGGGGCAATTGGAGAAGTTATATCTGGAATGGGACAAGTAGGAAGAGCAGCAGAGCCCCTTCTGTTGCTAGCAAGATTGACCGGGATGCAGAGAGTGCCTCTGTGCAGACTCGGTCAAGGGCGTCGAGCGGAGCTAAGCTGCCCAGGAAGCCCATCAGCAATGATCTATTTGTACCTCCCAGCGGCGATAAGGGCGCTATTCCCACCTTGCGTCGACTACAGAGTCATGATCACGATAAATCCGCCTCATCTTCCCGCAGATCGTCCGTGTCTATTACGAACTGGGCATTGAAAATGGTAGCTGGCAACAGTCAGGCCAGCCGCAAGCCAGATCAACATGGAACCGTTAGGGGGCGCAAGCAGCTTGCTTCAGATTCAGCCGATCGAACGGCGTCTAGAGATTCTACCAACACCATGCAGTCAACGAGGTCTGCGTTAGCGAATGTGCAAAGACGTGGCGGGCGTGCGTCAGTTGGCCCGAGTGGCACTATAAAAAACATTTCGGTCGAGACTACTAAGATCGCTTCAGCAAGCTCCAATCCTCACATGCCTGAACGAGGGATTAGCAATCTAGGGCCTGTTGAGATGGACAGGATCTTACCAGAAGAGGGACGGCCACCGACCCTCGTACAGAATCACAACAATTTTGGAGCAAGTAGCGAGTATCTGACTGACAGGTTCGGCTTCATCTACGATCAGCGACGAAAGAAGAGACAAAACGAATCTGCCGCTGCATTGGCTAAGCAGAAGCGAAGCAGCAACGTCGAATCCCTGGGTGACAATAGATCTGCTCTGAACACGTTAGGGCTCGAAGAAGGATTAGAAGACATCAAATCACCACCAACCGATATCAATGAATCTTTGCAATCGCCATCTAGACCTGGGAGTACTAGTTCTGGTGAACAAGGACATGGACAGATTGCAAAGACATGGCAAGACTACCTCAAACTCGCAACGCATCCAACAGAACTGCTTTCACATACCCCCTCGGCAGCTCCAATTACGACAGTGGAGTCACCAGAAGCAGAAACATCAGCTCCTCAGCTGAGTCAAGTCACAGTGGCGAAGCGTGGATCTCTGCCTTCTGTGAGTGCTAATCCAGAGCCCTCGCCTTCACGCATCTCATCTGGCAATGCCGAATTTGCTGTTTCTTCTCCGCCCATAGGGCCAGCAAGTCCCATTGCACCCCACCCTCCACCTCTTGGCGATCCTGTCAAGGCTCTCTTGGAGCAGTTGACGGAGCTTCATGATAGTTTGCAGAAAGAGAAGACAGTCAAGTGGAACGAATTTCTGCGAAAAGTACGAGCAGAGCGTAAGCGTCAAGGAGAGGCAGTTAACGCGATCGAAGGCAAAGCTGCAATGCCAGAAACCCTTCTGACTGATGGCGAGCTTGTCGGTGTGGCAGGGCTTGGCAACAAAGGCAAGATTGGTCGAGCCAAATGGCAAGAGTTCCGTCGCCTTGTTCTCGGGGGTATTCCTGTCCTCTACCGGGCGAAGATTTGGGCCGAGTGCAGTGGTGCTTCTGCTTTGCGCATCCCTGGATACTACGATGACCTTGTCAACAATAGCCAGGAGAATACCACTGTCGTCGCACAGATCCAAATGGATATCACCCGCACCCTGACCGACAACATCTTCTTCCGCAAAGGACCAGGGGTCCACAAGCTCAACGAAGTCCTACTTGCATACTCCCGTCGCAATCCAGAAGTTGGATACTGCCAGGGAATGAACCTGATAACTGCATGTCTTTTGCTAATAATGCCTACCGCCGAAGACGCCTTTTGGGTCTTAGCAACCATGATCGAAAACATCCTGCCCCAAAAATATTACGACGCATATCTCCTAACCTCTCGCGCTGACCAATCCGTCCTCCGTTCCTACGTCGTTGAGCTCCTACCCAAGCTCAGCGCGCATCTCGACGCTTTGGAGATTGAGCTCGAGGCACTGACGTTCCAGTGGTTTCTCTCAGTCTTCACGGACTGCCTATCTGCTGAAGCACTGTACAGGGTTTGGGATGTAGTGCTCTGCTTGCATGATGGCTCCACCTTTTTGTTCCAAGTTGCGCTCGCACTACTTAAGCTAAATGAGAGGGCGTTGCTGGGATGTGAAAGTCCGGCAGAGGTCTACCATTATATCAATCACCAGATGACAAACCACGCCATCTCCATCGACGGGCTAATCCAAGCTTCCGACGCGCTTAACAAAGTTGTTAAGCGCAAAGACATCGAAGAGCGCAGAGAACAGGCTGTAGCGAGGGAGCAGGAAGTGATGCGTCAACGCGAGGAACTCCGCCAGGAACGCGCAATGAAGAAAGCCACAATGAAAGACGGTGAGCCGTGTTCGGCAAGGGAAATCGAAGTTCGACGCGCGCCTAGTATTTCGGCGAGTTTGGACGCTGAGCTCAGTTTGCAGACGAGCCCCATGCGGACACCGCTTTCTAGTGCGAGTCGGAGGAGTGAGGAGGAAATGGATGCCGAGTTGCTGAATCAGAGTCTTGAGGATCTAGGACAGAGGGTGCCGATGCCTGTTGAGGAGGAGAGTCTTTGGCGTGCTTAACCTCAGAGCTGTGCTAAGCTATGCTAAGCTATGACCAGGCTGGGCTTCTGCAGTCTCATGTACGTTACTAGAGTACATTTTTTTCAGTACCTTTTTTTCCCTTTGGCCATTTGGTCTTATGGTCACGCTGGTGGGCGATGGTCCTGCTTGATACCCCGACCGCTTCCTTTCCTTTTTAGAGGGTTTTCCTACAAGCATGTTGAGCTGGAACTGGGTTGCATGGGCGGCGCTGGTTAGCATAAATACCCCCCCAAAGAATGGAATCTCTATGAATGGGATTAGAGTCAAGCAATTATTTTGTGTGGTGCTGATGTGGGATTGCGGTACCCGGTTTTCTTCGGTTGGGATGTGTGATATACAGAATATATAAGTGACATTAAGTTGATTTGACTTGTGTGATTAATCCATCGCTAACGCACATATCAACACCTATCTACCCAAGCCAGCATCCCACAACAACCACATGCTCATCTCGTCATCTCCTACACACCTACCTACCTCCCAACGAACCTAACTACACACCCACGTAACAATATCTTTTGGTAAGAATATGTATCTCACCATCAAACCGATCCTTTCATTAAGATAATCCTCCAAATCGGTCTGCGGGCGAGGCATGATAGAATTGATAAGTATTCTACATGTAAGTTTGTTCTTCGCTAGTCGTATAACTGCAAGCAACCATTAGGAAGGGTTGAAGAGTAGATATCCTAGCGTGGAAAGTTGGGGAAGGAAGGAGGGAATTAGTTGGTAGTTTTTAGTAAGGATGTAGGAATAAGGGGAAGCTGGTAGATGTTCGTTATTAAAAATGCATCCTGGGATTTTCCTATGACGCATACGTCCATTGAAAGAGTTTAAGACATGCGAATTCTTCAATGAGACATGTTGTGTCGAGACGGGCAGAGCAGGTACTTGGAAAGGTTGTGGCTAGGTAATAGGTTGTTTGTCCTGCATATTAGCATCCAAAATGCATGTCCTCACTTGCCTCTGAAGATAAGCGTTTGGGCTGGGCTCTAGCATCCTTATCCTTAAACAGTAGCACCCAATCGTTTCTCCCACTTTCCCTGGCACCTGTTCCCAAATTCAAGCCAGTAATTGGCATGTCATTGTTAGAGCTACAAGTCGAGTAACGCCCCACTTTTTCAATGCCTTCTGTGCATGTTCGAGATTGGTGAGGAAAATGTATGCATTCCGTTCGCTCGATGAGAAAGAGGTACAGCCCGCGCCGATATCCCCAGACAACCCAACCATGAAATTTGTCGACCGTCAACCTGAGAAACCCATACATATTCCTCTACGCTTCCTGGACCTTTTTCGCTGCCTCCCGACCCTTGCCTATCCGCTCGAGTATGTTCTCACGGTCCTATTGCCAGTTAGCACATTCCCATTTCTCCGCCGCTGCTCTGAGTTTGGTATACCTTGTCCAGCTTGAGCTTGGTGACGACGACTTTCGAGGCATCGATGGGGATGGGTACGGATTGGCCTTGAACGTGTAAGTCTTTCGACCTGGAATATCGTCCACACCACACTAACCGTTGCTCTTCTCGCGGTTGACGCCGTTAACATAGATACAGTACTTAAGACGGTAGACGGAGGTGACTTTGCCCTCACGGCCCTTGTGCGTCCCCCGAACAATTGTGATCTCGTCCTAGATAGCCTTTAGCATTTTGCAACCATTGCCTCTTCTTGCAGAGTATGCGTACATCTTTCCGAATGGGGATGCTTCGGGCGTTGTGCTTCTCGCGGAGCTCTTTGCTCAAAGGGGCCTGCAGGATAATTAGATCGTTAAAAGGGAGTCGTAGGCGCTTCACTGACCGACATGTTAACGCGGCGCACGCTACTCGGCGCACCGAAGTGAGCCTTTCGCGATTTGCGGCGCGAGCTAGAGATCATTGCGTTGACCTTAGTCATTTCGTCGGCGAGTGGAGGGTGTGGGATATGCTGTCGGGTTAGTCGTGCCTCTATCTTCAAATTGTAAAGTCGAAGTTGAGTCGAAATTCGCTTCGTCGTGGGTGCTCGGCACGCTAGTTACTAAGCAAATTCGGCATTGCCACTGGGACCATCTTCGTCCCGTCGGAGGCAACACGTGCTTAGCATCTAATTTCAAAGCCGTCTTTGAGGCGCGCTCATGCACGCGACTCGAATTCATATTCTCTTGCAAGTGGTGAGCCGCTATCACCTCAACTTATTAGCGCCTCTCGTTCACTGCTTTTTTTTCGCGACGACGCCCGTTTCCCAAGATCTCCTCCCCTCAATTACTGTGCCTCACTTTATTCCGGATGATATTGCGGTTCTCCATGCATTGCCTCAACAAAATTAGAGTAGAGGCTCGGGAGGGGATCTCGGTATTGTAGATGGCAAACATGCCTTCTAACAATTACAGCGCCTATTATTACCAGAGCGGCCAACGAAGCTCCACCCCGCAGTACTCTGGTTACTCGATCGCACCAGCTTCGAGTAGCATCCCACAAGCATCGCGCACCTACCAGCAGCTGCAGTCCTTTAGGACGAGCCAGCCTCAGAGCTATATGTCCTACCCAGCTCAATCATATGGCGGGAGGCAAGGGTCAGTGTATGGTGAACAAGAAGTTGGTTGGGGAGCAAGCAACTATGGATCAAGTCGCGAGGTCACGAGTAATCGCGCCGCAGAACTCCTACACAACATGAGCAATACGGCATATGATGCAAACCCAATACCCGTTACGAGCCATCCTAGCTTTCTGGCTTCCAATACTCCTGCTTCCGCGAGATATTCGAGCGGCGCTGCTAATTCTCAACAGCCACAACAGCAGGCCCATTCGCCCTATGCACAGACTCAAGCGCAACCCCGTCCGCGGAGCGTTAATACAAATCGCAATCAGGCGACTGACTCGAATCGAGGACTCCCTTCTCCCGGAACGGCAGCGGCATACCCGTCCCAGCGAGTACAAACGTTATACAATCAGCAGCCACAACAAACCCCGAGTCCGGCGCAAAATCAGTATTCGCAAAACACGCCTACACCGCTAAACTCTTTTAGAACAGCAGCAATGGCCACGACCCAGTACAATGACTATAGTAATAGACAGCTTCCAAGCGTTGATGCGTCACAAGGAGTCCCTAGTAGTGTTTCGGCTTCTTATAGCTATTCAGACCCACAAGCAGCGGTACCAATCGCACAGACCGCCGTAGCGAACAATGTTTCGGAACAGTATAACCAGGCTACCATCACGGTAGACCCGATAGCTGTCTACGACCCTTGGCCGGAATACCAAAGAAAACAAATAGAAAGGGCGCGTAAGGCTGCCGAAGATGCCGCTAAGGCGGAGGAAGAGCACCGAGCTGAGGAAAGAAGGAAAGAAGAGGAGATGATGAAGCACGAAGAGGAGCAACCCAGAGCAACCCAGGTTCAGATGTCGAAGTCGCATACGGGCAAAGCAAAGCCCCATGACCAGTCTTCGAATACAAATGCAACAGATGCTAGACCTGCTGGCGGAGCGCAAGGATTATCAGGTGAAAGTTCTGGCACCCTAGAAGCAGAAATCAGGGCAATAATGGCAAAAATGAGGGAGCTCAACAATAAAGATCCGGCACTACTTGCACGAATATGGGAGGAAGAGCGGAGAGCTAAGGCACCAAAATCCCCAATAGTGCAGAACAAGGCCACCCCGCAACCAGCTCCCGCTCAACCTGCCCTACCCGCGCAGGCAAGTTCAGCTCCAGCAGCAAACCAACGCAAGAAAGCCGTTCCCAAAGAGACCACAACACCTAAAGCCGTAGCCCAGCCGACTCCTGTTGAGCAAGTTGCGAGTGCCCCTCCTCGCCCGGCTGGCAATACAATTTGGCCACCCGAGAAGAAGTCTCAACTGGCTAATGCGGCGGCCACTTACTTGCATGCGCAAAATCCAAGCAAACTTCTCACCCCAGAACACATACTGGGTATGCTGGATGGCAATCCATCATATATCGAATTATGCGAACAACTCGAAGGCATGGGACTCAAGCTAGACCGGGCCGCTTTTGCAAAAAATCTGCTCACCGTTGTTCCGGACGTAAACTCGGCATCCCGCCCGACACAAGCGCAAACTCAGACTATGTCTAAGTCCGCACCACAAGGTGCCGTTTCACAGGTCAACCACAGTACCTCCCAGAGAGTTTTAGTTCAACCACCAGCAATAGCTACCAAGGCAGAGGTCTCTTCTCCAGCTGCGCCCAGCCCACGTTATGCCCCTGCTGTACAGTCCCCAATGAGCCAATCATCGTATCCTCCACTCCCGAATAATAGTGGTTCGGCCTCTCACTCACCTGCGCCTATGGCCGAAATGGTGCCAATCAAACCTAAATTAAAGCGACCTGCAAACAAAGAGGAGGCTGCCAGAAAACGCACGTTTAATGATCTGATTGATCTAACGGCTTTGTCAGACGAAGACGTACAACCAGCCCACAAAAGGCAGAGCGTGGTATCACCTCATCACTACCAAACACCTAGCCTATATGGCGTTGATAATATAGATATCGATCACCTTCCGCCTCCTGTGGCTAATTTCCGCGCTCCTATTAGTGTACCGATCCAGACTGGCTTCAGCACCACCCCTGCCCCGTTATCTGTGCCCACCGACGCCAGATTTGTTGTGGAACCTATTGACAAGGGCAAGGCTTTGCGGAGGAACACGTACAATATCAAAACAATTGCCAGAGATGTACTTTTGGCTTGCGGACGGCACCCGGAAGAGAGAGCGTTGAACGCGCATCTTGAGATTTTGAAAATAAATATTCCACAAGTGGACAGCAATTCTGACCTGAGCACTATCAGGTGGGATATCATCGACCCCGGAAAGCCACCACGAGGCTACTTCAAAGAAATAGAGGCCGTATCTGGAGATGCCGACGATGAAGATGATAGCGAGGTAGACCGGGCTGCACGGTCACGTCAGATAGCGCGTGCAGTTGGCGCTAGGGCGGGTGATGCAAGGGTCCAAGCACTCACACCCACTAACCCTTTCAAGCCCATGAAAAGGCGCGGTCGTCCACCACGACACTCTTATCCCATAAACCCCAACGACTCTATATACGAACCCTTCATGCATAAAGCTCCTGGTTCGACTGGCACAAATATGAGTGCAAGTGCGCCTCGCCCGAATACGGCAGCCGTAGGTTATTCTGTATTTCGCGCTGCGACGCCTCAGCTTGGCCCTGATGGAAAACCACTACCCAAGAAGAAGGGACGGCCAGTGGGCTGGCGCAAAGCAATACACGGTTCGGCAGCGGCGCAGGCACGCCCGTCAGCGAACGGCCATACCGGGCTGAACCGATTTGTGCCCTCGCAACCCAGTACACTGCGCAACGTCAATACGGGCAGTGACGAACCAATAGTACTCAACTCCCGCTCCTCAAGCGTTTCGAGCAAAGTGCCTCGATACCAATCGTTCAAATGCAAATGGTATAACTGCAAGGCCGAGCTCCATAACTTAGAGACCCTCAAGAAGCATGTGCATAAAGTCCACCGAAAAGCGACTTTGAGAGGCACCTTAGAATGCCTGTGGGGCGTTTGCGGCCGCGAGATTGCCTCAATAGACCCGGTGACTAACCTCCAAATCGAACGGCACCAACCTTTCGTATTCAAAGAGGAGAGTCAATGGCGCGAGCATCTAGAAATCAGGCACTTCAGTCCTCTTTCGTGGCAACTTGGCGATGGGCCCGCCAGTGGACTGTCCGGTTAGTAGTAACGAACCTGCCTAGTCAGAATCCGCAGCTAACAATCGACAGATGCGCACGATTCAGAGGCCTATCTCAGCGATGCTCAAGGCCGTCGTGTTACTCCTCGAGTCACCGTTGACCCATCTCGCTATTCATTAAGCAGTCCTGTAGTCCGCGGTGAATCCTCAAATGCCAACCCTTCATCTAGACGTGGCCGTGGAAGACCGCCAAAGGTCACACAAGAACAAGAAGCTCGCGAGGCGCAGGCGCAGATGATCTCGCAGAAGAAACGCATTGGGGGACCCGGCATGGACAGGGGAGGAGCGACTCTAGTCAATGAAAAACGACGGAAGGGTTTCATTGATCATGCAGACATTGAAGAGGAATTTGTGGATGCGGAACAGTGAAGGAGATCAAGACAATGCACTAGGCTTAGTATGCTGCATTTCGAATTGGCAGTATTAGGTCTTTCTCGTCAGTGGAATCATGGCTGGCACTTGCGAGATATCTTGGTCTCAATGGCGGTCTGTATATACTCTTTATGTTAAGACATGCATGTAGAGTAGACATGGATGGCGGATTCCCGTTTCGATCTGCGTTCTCGCAGGAGCTACACATTTGCCAAAGCATGGTCTACTAGAACAAAAGTCTTGGACATAGAAGTAGATAGCCTGTGAGCAGAAATATAAATTCCCCTTCAATTTATATCCCCCTAAACTCCCAGATATTGGTACATTGAAACCCGTCATTTGGCGACCCGCAAATGCCCTCACGGCCATCCATACATATGGGCATGGACAACTCGCAGCCACCAGAATTGGTATCGCTGCACTTCCCATATTTCGATACCCACATTTGCTATATTAGCCCTCTGAATTTTAATCGTCGTTCCTCCAGAATTAAAAGCATCGTCCCATAAATCCATCCAGCCACCTAGCTCTTGACTTTTCCCGCAACAGCTTTGGGTTTCTCTTCCGAGACGTGGTCTTCCGAATTGACCTCAAGGAAATGGTATAGTATTATGAGGAGCATGGCGGAACTACCGAGGAAGATAGCGAGGGTGTAGAGTTGATTATCCGTTATCATTTTGGCTACGCACGCACTGAGCGATTGATTGAGAAACAGAATGCTCAAGTTACTTGTGGAGTTTCTGGGAGACGGTTAGTAGAGTTCCTGTAAATTGAAATAAGGGGAGCAAGCGCACAGAGCTACAGCAAGCCGGAAGAAGAGAGTAGCCGGAGAGCGGAATGTGGTGTTGTCAATGCTTTCAGTTCGCTCTACGTGAAGCCACCTTGAGCTTCCGTGAATAGCAGCTTGGCGAGCCCGGCGCACAGTCCAGCTCCGCTGCCACTCAGGCCTCTTCCGCTCTCCGCCCCACCACCACGCACTCGTCATTCTTGCTTTGCCCTCACAGCCTCACTACTTACGGCAGTGTTTCCAGGCACCACCACGCACTCCAACTTCACCGACATTCTCTGACACACCTCTTGTGCTTGTTTTCTTTACAACTTCTATAAACATAACCCAGAACAGCTGCCGCCATGCCGCCAAAGAAGGGAGAACAGCCGAAGAGCCAGAAGGTCGCCGTTGACAAAGTAGGCATCTAGTCGCATCACTGAAGATTCGCAAATACTGACTCTCGGGCAGACCTTCGGCATGAAAAACGTACGTCATGACTCTCCCATAGCGAGACCTCATCGCTCCTCCGTGCTCAAACCTTCCCCCCACCACTCCTCGAAATCATCCACAACCTAGCCACTAACAACCCCCAGAAAAAAGGAGGAGCAGCCCAAAAACAAATCAAGCAAATCCAAGCCCAACAATCCTCCGCAAAGACCCCCGACCAAAAACGCAAGGAGGCCGAAAAGGCCCAGCGCGAAAAAGAAAAGAAGGCAGCTGAAGAAGCACGCCGTGAAACCGCCGAACTCTTCAAGCCAGTGCAGACCCAAAAGGTGCCTTTTGGTGTCGATCCGAAGACGGTCCTCTGTCAGTTCTTTAAAAAGGGCCATTGCGACAAGGGACGCAAGTGCAAGTTTTCGCACGACCTAGCAGTAGAGAGGAAGACGGAGAAGAAGAGTTTGTACCAGGATCCTAGAGAGAAGGAGAAGGAGGATAAAGAGAAGGATAAGATGGAAGACTGGGATGAAGAGAAATTGAGGAATGTGGTATTGAGCAAGCATGGTAATCCGAGGACAACTACGGAGAAGGTTTGTAAATACTTCATTGAGGCTGTGGAGAATCAGAAGTATGGCTGGTTTTGGACGTGCCCAAATGGAGGAGATAAGTGCATGTATAAGCATAGTTTGCCACCTGGGTAAGTCTTCGTTCATCTAAGAGATGGGAAAGGACTGAGTTGATATCTGGCAGATTTGTTCTGAAGACAAAGGAGCAGCGCGCTGCGGAGAAAGCTCTCATGGATAAATCGCCGCTAGCAACTCTAACGCTCGAAGACTTTCTAGAGTCTGAACGCCATAAGCTTACTGGTATCCTGACGCCTGTCACCGTAGAGTCCTTCGCAAAATGGAAGAAAGAGCGCATGGACAAGAAGGCTGCCGAGGAACAAGCCAAGGCTCTTAAGGACGCGACCGGCAGAGCTATGTTCGAGAAGGGTGATTGGCAAGACAGCGAGGATGAGAGCGATGACGATGATACCGGAGCTTGGAATCTAGAAGCGCTGCGGAAAGAGACAGAGACCGCAAGGCAAAAGAAGGAAGAAGAGAGATTGGCGAACCAGTTTGGTGGGTCGGTACCTGAGAGCAGTGTTCCAGTCGAAGTATCTTGAAGCACATGTCATACATGGTGCTAACCAAGACTCAAGGCGTAGAAGCGGAGTGGGCCTCAAGGGTGTACTGCTACGGCACTGTACATCTTTGCATACCGCCTGAGAAGGCGGTAGAGGACTTAAATTGTCAAAATGCAAGCAGGCTATCTTTATGAGGGAGAGAAGCTCTAGTCTTGGATCATTGTTAACGGCATACTCACCAGCCAATCCCACCGCAGAAGCGTGTGGAGAGATCCGGTGTCTGGCGTTTTGATATTTTTGGATGTCGGATAGGACTTGCTACGGCAGCTATATAGGAAATCATATTGTATTTTGGATAAATACATATCATATTCTCTATACGACTTACTCGTCCGCTACTTCCTATGTAGTGTTTTTCTTTATTCTTCTAGGTACACCTGAACAGATTTAGACCTATATCGATCATTAGATAAGTTGGGGAAGTTGCAGGTTTACATGTTGAAGTATATATATATTAGCAAATTATATCCGGTTCAGTATATAATCTCTCTTTGTTAGATTATCACTTTTCCTACTAAGAGTATTTTAATTACTATAAGAATACTAGAGTTGTGACTGATAAGTGCCAGACACACAGTATGTGGGGAATTGACACAATATCCTTAGCATCACATCGAGAGCGGCCTCAGAGGTTAACCGCATTTATAAGCTGAACAATCTACACCATACAGGGATATCCCACTACCTAACCACCCAACTCCCCTATAAAAGAATTGATAGGCTAGAAAGAACCAACGCTACTTATGCGCTCTTCATCTAATAACCTCATTCTATGCTATCTACAATGCCGCCCTCTCCTCTCCCAATTTCTTACCCGTTATAACGGAAAAATATTTATTCAACGCCTCACTCGTGCCCTGTCCCTCCTGAAGCTTGACAACACAACCAACATACCCATCAGGCCGTACGACAACCACGCCACCCTCCTCCTCGTCGAGTCCCATCTTCGCGTGCGCTGCAGCATTCGCGTTCGGTACACGCTGATCCCAGACGTCGTCTGCGTACACATGATCTCTATACCTCGCTAGAAGGTCCGGCAGCATTCCCCTAATAGAAACCTTGGCGCGCGGCGAATTGAAGATAGTAGTAAGCGTCACGAAAGAGGTAGTCGGATTGTGTCGTTCATGGTAGCGATCCTTCTGTATATCCTTGAAGCTAAACACCGAGTAAAAGGAGTTTGAAGCCGCCATGTACGTTGCCAGGTCTCTAACCGCATTCCTCGTCTTTGCGGGGTTCCCTGCGAAGAGATAGAAGCGGTAGGATCCGTTTAGGGGAATTTCTTGCTCGAGGTGCACGACGTTCGCGTCGACGACGCGGGTCACGGTTGAGGGGATGAAGTAGCGGCCGGTGCGGAGGTTGGTGCCGCGTTGGAAGGCGAGGAAGAGGGGATGCTGGGCAGGATGTTCGTTGGACCAATTTATTAGGTTGGGCTTGTAGGCCACGCCGTAACCCGAGGTAAATTCACAGCTCGCCTTAAAAGTTTTTACGAATTCGTTTTCTTCGGGTTCGTTGTTGCTTGCGCCGGCTACCTCGCCTGCTGATGGCAGGCGAGAGGAAAAGAGCTTTGCGTACTTGGCGTCGAAGTCTAGGAGGTTTTCGGCCACCTTTTTGCGCTCGGATTCATAGGTTGATAGAATGTTGCGAGGCGAAAATCCAGATTCCACATGGTGGACTTTCCAGGCTAGATTTACGGCGTCAAGGAATGCGGTATTCATGCCTTGGCCGGCTTTAGGCGAGTGTGTATGGCAAACGTCGCCACCCATGAAGACTCGTTCGTCTAGTGTGTAACGTTCGGCAATGCCTTGGCCGATTGGGTAGACGGAGTACCATTCTACGCGATCCCAGGTGATAGTGTAGGGTTTGAGAATTTCCTTGGCGTGTTGTTGGACTTCTTCCGCTGTGGCGGTTTTGCGAGGGTTAAAATCCGGATCTGTGGATGAGGCGATTTGGATATAGAGACGGACCATGTTGTTTTCTCGGGGAATAACCATGATGGATCCGGAATCAGAGTGAATTGTGCATTTCATCTGGAAAAGTAAATGCTAGTGTTAGAGCCAATCTATGAATGGGAATATACCTTAATATCGGGGAAGTCTGTCCGGACAACGCCATCCATGACTCCCCATACATGAGAGATAGGATCTTTATGGTGTATCTTCACTCCGAGCTGGTCCCTAACAAAACTCCTAGCACCTTCACCACTAAACAGATACTTGGCCCGGACAACTTCCGACATAGTTCCATCCACGTGAACCAAGCTGACTTCCACCGGATAGTTGGGATCTTGCCCATCATTCTTAAACCCCGAAATCGTCCATGGCCTCTGGATTTGGCCTCCATGTTTCTCAATGTCCTCAATGAACACCCTCTCAATCAAACCCTGATGCAAGAGCGTGGTAAACGGGTACCTAGCGTCAATGAACTTGGGGCAAGATGCCCACGTGCCTGTCCTGTGAATACCCCCTTTCGAATTCGGATCCCAGAAGGCAACTTCGTACACTTTTGCAGGATCATGGGCCATGATCTTGCGCTTCAGATCCATGTTCCGAAGCAGATCCAAGGATCTAGGCTGAATGCCATCGGCACGACCGGTAGGGGTAGGCTCTGCACGATTGTCAATATGTTTTATCCGGTAACCCCATCTTTGCAGACAAGTCGAGAGCGTCAAGCCAACAGGTCCAGCACCAATGATTACAATATCGTACTTCTCCATTATATGTGGGATGACGAGTGCCTTTAGAAAGAGACCAGAGAAAGAAACAATAAGGTAATATAAAGGAAATCACGGCATGAGACAACGACAAATGAAAGGCAGGTGCCAGATCTGCAGCGTGGAAGGTAATCTTAAGGCATGCGAACAAGCAAATAGACTATGGACACCAGTGAAGACCCGAGATTGCATGATTGAGCAGCCGAGAATGCCGGCAATGAAATCGGCGCTATTAGTGTTAGTGATGTAAAAGTACAGAGGCCGAGTATTGCTACCGCAATAGGTGGCAGGGTGGGCGGGGAATGGTTGCTTGGGTCAGGCGGATGTAGAAAGCGGCAATCGTGGATGATTCAGCCGATTCTGAGGCTTCGTGTGGTGTCATCAACCAACCCTACCGGCCCTTATCCGGCTAGCCATCACGTGTCGGTCGCTGTGAGGCCGGATCCCGACATCCTTCCCCACGAGCCGACGGCGTGTCCTCCACAATTGAACGAGATATCACCGAGTCACGACTACGGTTGCTTCTACTGCCCGTACGGATGCGAGTATGTCTCGTTACTCATATTACTAACGTTTCGGCCAAGCCGAACCAGGGTGGAGACATCCTGGTTACCACTCATTCCTGGGACTTTTGCGGCCAAGTAGCCATCCTTAAGCATTCCTTGCCCTCTATCGCAATTCTTTCTGGGCCGCATTATTGCGGGCAAGAGGCAGATAATAATCGACGAAGGCCCTGTTAACACTTGGATCCTCCCGTTCATCCCATACATTAATCAGTTGTTCCAGCAATCACTTTTGCCTTCCCATAGCTCAGCGCAGAGTACCGATGAGAGCGAAGTTCCATGAGAAACTATGGAGAGCTTTCAAAATAAGTCGTTGAAGCGCAAACAAGCTTCGCAAGCTCTGTCCGCATCCGCATTTAAGCAGTGCGCTAATTGGCTCTTGCATACAAGTGGTCTCCAATGCAAGGCCGGAAAGATGCCCACGTCTAGTCGATTACCCATGGATGGCATTAGTATTCCGAGCAGATTTACTGGTTGGGTTGTCGCTGACGTGCGATTTTAGCGGTTTGGCATACGCCACGCACATTGGCTCTCTAATCCGCGGAGTTTGCACAACATCAATACACCAGTCAGGAAATCATCGGAGGCGTACGGATCCTCGTACGAACTGGAGTAAGAATTCGGAGAGATGTTAATATAAGCATCCTATCCCTCATCAATGACCCCTCTGTAGAGCACTATTGTCTTAAGTCCCTTATCAAACTAGTCATTTCCAATGAGTTCCAAGACTACAACGCCACATCTTCACGATATCCTGTATCAATATTTCTATTTTATACCCTTCGCTACACTCTTATCCTACATTCTTTACCAACGTTTTTTCTCCCCTCTATCATCCATCCCAGGCCCCTTCCTCGCCTCTCTCACCCGCTGGTGGCTTGTCTACATAACCCGCCTCGGCCACTATAATAGAACCCTCCTTCATCTACACAACAAGTATGGATCCCTTGTCCGCATCGCTCCAGATGAGGTGAGCGTAGTTGATCTCGACGGTTTCCGAACTATCTACGGCTCCGCGTCAAAATTTCGAAAATCGGATTGGTACTCCGTATGGCAGGGGCATCGAGTGTTTGATGTCTTCGGAGAGCGTGATGTTAAAAAGCATGCACAACAAAGGAAGTTGGTCACTAGGGCTTTCGCAATGGAGACCCTGAAGGAATTGGAGGGTTATGTTGACAATATGGTTGAGGTTTTTGTGACGAAGATGGGAGAGCAGATCGGGAAAAAGGTTGATATGGCATATTGGATACAGTTGTTTACTTTTGGTGAGACGCCCCTACATTATCATGTGGTTATCGAGAAATGATGATGTATGGATGAAAGCGGGTTCTGAGAAGTATAGATGTCATTGGCGAAATCACCTGGAGTAAATCATTTGGCTATATGGAAAGCAGCTCCGATCAAGGCACCTTTTCAAAAATCCACGACGTTGTATCATCTGGAACATGGATAGGCCAAGTTCCTTGGGTGTTCTGGCTACATGACCGCCTTCAGCCATACATTGGTAACTATCTCAGTATTAACCACCGTCACTCCGGGCTCCGCAACTTCGCACTCTGCGAAACGGAGGCCCGAAAGGATAAACCAGTCAAGAAGAAGGATATGATCGGTCGATACTTTGACACCATGTTACAAAAACCAGACGAATTCGATTTCAATGCTGTGATTAGTATGGGTACTACCAATATTAACGCCGGCGCAGACACTACAGCTGTCAGTATGCGGGCAGTCATTTACCACCTTCTTCGCAATCCAGAAGCGAAATATAAACTAATCGAGGAGATTGACGATATGCGACGAAAAGGAGAGCTTAGCTATCCGGTGAAGTGGGACGAAGCTAATAAGATGAAATATCTCCAAGCATGCATATATGAGGGAATGAGGATACACCCGGCGATCGGCATCAATCTTCCAAGGGTCGTGCCCCAAGGGGGGGTACAAATAAACGGACATTACATCCCCGAGAATACTATCGTTGGGACGAGTGCTTGGGTGCTGCATCAGAATAAATCCGTATACGGCGAGGATGTGGACAAGTTTAAGCCGGAGATATGGCTGCAGGAGGATACGGGCGATATGCGTGAGTGCCCCCATATTCTAGAATTTATGTGGTATCGCTATCGACTTCCAAAAGCGTATCTGGGACCCGCATAAGCTAACTCCGGCATCTCAGATCGGTTCTTCTTCTCTTTCGGTGGCGGATCTAGGGCTTGTATGGGTCGGAGTAAGCAATTTTCTTCTTCCTATTTTCTCGTCCTCGTTCCGATGCGGAGCTGACATATGCCTAGACATAAGTTGGCTAGAAATTTCCAAAGTAAGATTCGAAAAATGTGTCTCGGAGCTTGTGCTAATTTTGGTATAGCTTATCCCAACTTTGTTTCTCCGATTTGATGTCGAGCTTTGGGAGGGGAAGGAGTGGACAGAGGAGTGTCTGTATGTTTTGCTCATGAACCTATCCATTAGCGAATTGAATGCTGACTGTAGCCGTAGGTTCTTTGTGTATCAGAGTGATTTTTACGTCAAGTTGACACCCAGAAAAGACCCTGCAGAGGAAGCATAATCATGTCCTTGGGGACCCATGGCTTGTTTACCGCGGATTTGTAGCTACAAGGGACATTTTTCAAAGTATCTTCGCACGCCTACAACAAACCCTCAAAAGGTATAAGAAAGTAGTTGGGGTTGGTACTAGAATTATACTGAATCATTCTTCCTCTCTATCTTTTTACTTAAATGCCACGTTATCGTCCGATGCCTCCCTCCATGGGGTATTTCTTGAATACAATAAAGTCGAACTCGGACGATTCATTCTTCATCTAGATTCCGCGGCATATTGTGTCTATTAGGGGCTCAAATGCATTAACTTTGAAAGATGAGAAATGAGAGCGAACGAATCGCCGGAAATTAGGCGTATTGTTTTGCGAACACGCTTGAAAGGTCTAGGTTGGTGGAGCGAGAAGGCAAAGTCAAAGACTATTCTAGAATCCCACACTGTAACAAGATAAATGGAGTCAAGCCCTATGCAGTTCCGCCCTCAGAAGGGGCTTTTTTTTTAAAAAAAAAAAAAAAATTTAACACTTTGGAATTTCACAATCAAATTACGGTACACTTACTAGTATAAGGATCATTGAGATGTAGATTCATGCCATATCTATGCTAACGTCTATACTGTATCATCTGCGTATCAAGTTCTTAATCCTTGTTCCGCCAGTTCTCCATACTTCTGCGTGAATTTACTCTATAAGGATGACCAACACCAATGACACATTCCCGGAGCCGAACACTTTTTTCGATTAATTAAATAGCCTCAGTCGTGCGACCTTGTTTCATGAGCATCCATGCCCGATTATTCATGATTGTCAATGTTCGGGACGCGCCCCACCAAGTACCCTCACCGACATCCCTAGAACTTAAACCTCTAATTGTTCAGACTCCTTCAGTCAGCCCTAGCTATAGAGTATCGGTCCTAATACTTCCATCGATCTAAGCGTGTATTGATGCTTCTCACATAGCACTTGTTGCTACACTCTTAAACCCTGCCTCTGCAGTTGCTCAGCTTCTTTCAGCCTCCCCGTGACCAAATCGTTCAGGCTAAGCTTACCATAAGACTAGTGAGTTAGGGTAATCTTCCCCTAGATCTCTCCTACTTGTTTTTAAAGCTTTCATGTACAACTCCTCAGCTTCCTGATACCGTTTCTGCTGGCTTATCGAAGTCATTAGCAAGTTCATTACTACAATCATTTCCTTACCTTCCTCACCAAACACTACCTTCTCTCTACCAAACGCAATCTTCATATTTACACCTTTTCCTTCATGGAACTCGTTAGCATCTTGAAGCGAGCCTGCTCAAAGTAAAGTCAACATGGGTCATGTGTGGCCCGTAAAGTCTCTATCATTTCTTTTCTAAGCTCTCTGTAGCTCGTTTGGACTGCTTGTTGAAGCAGTCTTTCTACCTTGTCCCCATGTGATTTCATTTGAGCTATTTTCCTCACTTGGCGTATACTATGCAGTGTGTTGTTGTCATCTTCTTTGAAAAGGGTTGTGTCTCACCTTTAGTAACTTTGCAGACAATTTGTCCATATCGTCGAGGGCGATCTTGGTAAGTGCATAATTGGACGCCTAGAAAAGTAACCGAGCCAAGTCATCCAAAGCATCTTTCCCTTCTAGTGGATGCTCTTATAACATCTTCATACGTAGGAACAACAACCTGCATTTAGCCCGGGTCTCAAAGTTGCCACTCGGAAATTCTCGATCTAGATTCGAGATTGACGTTTCTTTATATCTTTCTAGTTGTCCTTTGGCTTGTAGCTATTTCTAAGTTGCGAGCTAAACTAGTCTATGCATTTCGAACGTGGTAAGACCGGTGGTCATGTAAATGAGCGAGTAGTTTCTTAGCGTGAGGATATCTTCGTCTCTTCGTCATCTTCGTCTCTTCGTCATCTTCGTCTCTTCGTCATCTTCGTCTCTTCGTCATCTTCGTCTCTTCGTCTCTTCAGCCTCCTCTACATTTCGATGCCAGATTATTTCTTCAGGGATCTCTTGCCAATCAGAAAAGCTCATGAGAGATGATAGGTCAGTGACCGATGATCGGGTCCTCTGTATATATTCGAATGATATCTGCCGAGCGATGAGGATGGAGTTATTGGCTTCCCAATCCCTACTGTAAAGTATCAGAGCAAATGAGGAGCAAAAATTGTGTTAATTCATATCTATGGAAGATCAAGGCTATTTATACGGTCTGTCTTAGTATCACATATTATGAGGGCTAGTCTTTAATAAGGATCGCGCCATGCATATATCCTTACACCTATGAATAGATCCTCCTTCATGCTCCAAAGGGCTTGTTTTCTTGTCGCTCATGTTGAAGATTGTTAAGTACTACTATACCAAACACCAGGGTCGGCTTTTTTTGGTAGGAGCGGCGGCCTGGACGATAGCAAGAGGCATGAACTCTAGCATAACAGCTAATTCACGGATTCCATCCTTGTCCAGCTCTTCGCCTAACTTCTTTTCTAAAACAATTTGAGCTCTTCCTTCATCCATTGGTTTGATAGCAATAATATTGCTATCTTCGACTAGTTTCAAAGTGACATCCCTTGTGCGAGTGATGGCAAGGATTTAGCCATTTCTGTTACGAGGCAAATACCTAGACACGTGATAAGAGATCTTGTTAGTGCTATTCTTTTGATATTTCTGATTGCTAGCCGTAGGTGGGAAAAGAACATTAGCATCATCGGCGTTGTCAATAACAAGTAGCCACTTCCCTTTCTGCTCGTCCTGAAGTCAATTGCGAGCCAGGCCAAACACGTCTGCTTAAGGGTCTGCCCGAACTGGACGCTTGGCTTACTCTGCGATGTCTCGATAACTTTACTTCAAGCGAGTAGGATTGCTAGCATGTACCCAGAAAACCTACGTCTCTCGTGAAAAGTGAATAGTTCGGTAATAGTATTTCACTGACAGATGGATTTTCCTTTATCTCAGTCAGATACGCTATTATTAATTGTCCATATTGCACCTTCCTCCGGTCCCCTAAGCTTACTAGCACCGTGCGAGATCCTGGAAGAGAGTTTCTCGTTTATTTGATCTAACAATATTCCGCGATCGACAAAGTCTGGGCCAGGAGGAAATGGGACCGATGACGTAGGATTTAGGGGAGCCTTTGGTTGTTCTAAAACACTGTCAAACTATATTTCTATATTTTGGGGCTTATGGGATTGGAGAGTTAAAGAATTTATCAATGGAGGCGTGGATAGAGTTATTCTCTTGCTTTCCCGTGATTTCCATCAGCTCCGGGGTCACCGAATTAATCTCCGATGCTTGTGTCTCATAGGACCCCTGTTTTGCTTGGCTGGCTAGAAAGAGTTCTATAAGAGTGTCAACTAGTTCGGTAATATTATCAACCAGCTTTTTGAGATATTTCTTCTCATATAGCGCTCGTTTCACTTTCTGTCGTAACCATATGACATTTTGTCGCTCGATTGATGATTGTGTCATCTTCCGATGGAGACATACATATATCGGTTCGAGATCGGTTTGAGGGTTGTGCAATGGCAGGCTGGGATTATCAGCCTTCCTTCAATTCTTGTATTTCTTCGAGACATCTTCGGCATCCGCGAACAGTTCAAGAATTTGATGGAGTAAAGCTTTTCCATGCTCGATGTCTTAGTGGTCCCAAGAATGTGTTGGGGAGTCTCTTCGTCCCGTATGCTTTGGACTAACCTTAGAGAAGCGCTCCATCTCGAAAGCTAGAGTCTTGCGTTATCGAATTCTACCTGACTCGTCCGGAATAATTCTCCAACATTTCGACCTAGTTTGATATATTCGAAGCACTCGACTGCACCGTTCAAGAGGCTGGAAAGAGAGACAACGCCGACGGCGAGGCCAGCAGCTTTCGCTATTATTTTATTTGAGCTACGCGAGAGGACGAGGAGACCAATCGAAGAAACCAATGTGGAAGGAATCCAGATGGAACATCCTTGGCTGAGTATTCGAGCATCTATTATTGTGTCTGCCTGTTTGCAGTAGACATATCTGCGGGGTTCTCTGTAATGCTATAAATAGCTCCTCTCAGTCTCATAGTTGACAAGCAAGCAATCCTGCTGTTAAAGAATCCCAAGTCTGAATGTTGAACAAACAAGAATAGAAGCTCCAAGTCCACCATATACGCTAAAGGAAAACATCCGGGATGTCGCAAGCCATCCTTTTGCAAGCTTTCCCAATCAAGGTATTCGAGGGCTACAGTCCGCTCAGTCAATTGTACCAAGATCATCTTAAAGAGCCGTGCTATCAGTTAAAAACAATAATAACTTCTAAATACCATTCAATTCCGGCAATACTAGCGAGTAATTATGAAAAAATTGTTTAGACCCTATTGGGGATGCCTTAAGTTCGGCGAGTCAACGTAATTTCCTTATAGGAAGTCAGCAACATTCTAAAGATAGATTCCTGCTTCAGATGGCAATGCTTCTGGAGGTCTCTGCAATGAAACTAACTCGATGCTCTAGTGATACAGCTACAGTGGTAAGAATTCAATTGACTAGCTGGACAGTGCTTATTAATCATGACCACAACTCGGCCTCCGCAACCTCCGGTCTTGCAAATCAATTATGACTACATGCATCATGCAACCCAACCCTTGTATTACGCTACTTGGTTCTCCTCACTAAATATTCCCTGATAAGTAATCAAGCGGGGCGTACATATCAACGAACTTGATCCTCCTCTCATCCCTTGCTAATTCCTCCTAATACTCTTCACGTACCATCTTCGCTACAATCTCCTTTCATAATGGCATCCAAGCTAATCGCAATCGTCGCTGGTGTTGGATCCGGTACGGGGGCTGCTGTTGCCCGCAAGTTTGCGTCTAATTATCCTGTCGTGTTGCTCGCCAGAAACCCCGAGAACTACGAAGGCTTGGCAAAGGAAATCAACAGCAAAGGAGGTAAAGCAATTGGCATCAGTACAGATATCTCGGATTCCAAGAGTGTCAAGAACGCTGTAGCTATGATCAAGAAAGAGTTTGGCGAGAATGTAGGCGCTGCGGTAAGGCGTTCAAGCATTCGCTCCAACTTGCCCGGATCTGCATCCTAATTTAGACAGGCTGCCATCTTCAACGCTAGTGGGGGCTTCCTGAGGAAGCCTTTCCTCGAACTACCGGAAGACTTTTTTGCTGCTTCACTAAACGTCAGCGCCAACGGTGGCTTTCTGTTTTCTCAGGCAGCTCTCCCTTTGCTTCTCAAGGGCGTGGAGCTCAAGTCTGAACACCCCCCTTCCCTAATCTTCACAGGAGCTACAGCATCTGTTAAAGCTAATGCTAATATGGCTTCATTTGCGACTGGCAAATGGGCATTGAGGGCACTCAGCCAGTCTCTGGCGAAGGAGTTCGGGCCGCAAGGCGTGCATGTTGCTCATGCAATCATTGATGGGGTCATCGATATCCCGAGAACGAGGGAATGGCTGAAGGATATGGGCCCTGAGGCCAAGTTATCTGCTGATGGGGTGAGTTTGCCTACACTGGAGTTTACACAAAGCTTGAAGTGGCCTGCTGACGGAAAGTAGATTGCGAATGACTACTGGTGGCTGCACACACAACCAAAGACAAATTTCACTTGGGAGATTGATCTTAGGCCAGCTGTTGAGAAGTGGTAAATCAAATTTCTATGTAAATCAAGCGGTACGCTAGGGCACGACAAGGGATACCGATCCTCGGATGGAAACTAGGAAGGAGCAAGCTAAGCTGTAGAGGCGCATCAAGTAGGCTTATGCAATGAATTCACTATCTTCCATGAGTTTTTTTATGCCAAGCTAGAAGCCAGAGGGGTATCGATAAGCCTCAGTGCTTTTGGTTCCGTGGTTTCACTTGGTCCATTCCAAGGATTGTCACGAAATAAACAGCTCAAATCTGGTACCACTCCTTGCATACAATGTCGAATTTAGTCCACAGGGCATTTATACGTCCAGCTGATGCTTATCTTTAACTTAGACGTCTGAGCCTCCTTTAAGCCTCTTGTCGTCCACCATGAAACTCCCTTTGTACTTATTCGGAGCGCTCCCGCCCGTCATATGCTCACCAACGCCGCCCAGAGCCCTTTCTGGATATGTCGAGGCTACTAATAGCTCTCCAATATGCTCACAACAACCTGAAAAGGCCCCGGGGACTATCGCCGTTTCACTCGCAGACAAAGCAGGCGAAAAATTTCAGCCCTTAGCTAACGAAGATTGCGGAATCCTCGCGTCATTTCCGATTTTTAATGGCTGCATTTATAAGGATTGTCGCAAATGTTCCTGCGATGTTCGCTGCGCTTTGCCTCAGCTGAATAGTGGTGAAGACATTGTCCAAATATTCTATGGGGAATTTGATGACGGAGACGATGATTTTCACGGGACCCAGAGCTTCGAAATCGGAATCCTGAAATCAGAGCAAAATAACAACAGATCTTGGGCTCCGGAAGTCCAGAATAAAAATAAAGACTGCGAATATAATACAAATGGGTCTGACGATGGACACGACTCCGAATCCAAAGATCCCGCCTTCAAGCCGTGGTGGTGGGACAGCTACATGACTCCCCAGGACCCCGGCGAACCGGCTGCCCTCACTGGTCCTCAACTCAAGAATTTCGACCTCGATACTATACACCAGGCCACTGATGGAGAGAAAAACTCAACTTCGAACCTAATAACTTCTGGTTGCCCTCTAATGCCTTGTACTAGGGAAGGCAACGGGAGATGTGGTATAATGGCAGACTGTTTCCATGGATTCTGCAAATGCGCGTTAATGTCTTCCAAGGGCACAAAAGGGCCAATGGGAAAGAGTACGAATATAATGCATAGTGATTCGGTTTTGGTGAATCCAGGGGTGGACTGTAGTGCAAAGTGCAAGGATTGGCTCTGTCCGGAGGTTTCGCAGAACATATCCATGTGTTTTGAGGATCGGCGGATAGAGGGGAGAGAGAATGGTGATGATAATGCGCAAGCTGGTGTGCTGGGGATCGAAAATCAAAAACATGGGGCGATTCAGGTTCCTGGGTTAGACGTGAACCTAGGAGGACCAACTGCTTAGGTGCGGGAGTTTTCTATTTGAATGGCAGTAGATGGGATGAGATATTCTTGAGCCCCTGAAGCAAACCGTGAGACATCGTAATGTTCATAGCACTATTATTTTCAATTTCCAATCTATCTGCGGTACTTCTATGTTTGTGTTCACCTCCCTGGGGAAAGATTAATCCCAATATATTCTTAGTACCTGAGAGTTGTATAATTGCCCATGCCGAAGGTCACTCATCTCGGTCTTTCTTTGATTGCTCATGAAAACGTAAGTTATGCAGAGCCATCACGCATGATACGTTTGAGCATATGTCTCTCCTCTCTATAATATAAAGCGGCGCAACATTCCGTGACTTTCTAGATAGCAGCTCAGTGACGAGGAGATTGCTTAGGTCACTCCAGCGACAAAAGTACCTCCATTCTCCTACATCCAGCCGCTTTTACCCTTGGCCACACGAGACAGACCGAGTTTATGCTGTCCCATGATCTTTCCATATAAGCAACTCCGACTTTCCCCCACATAGCCCTATAACTTACTACTTGCCTTCAACTCTTAATCCCTACACCTTCTATAACTTTCTTCTAGTACGTTTGGACCCGATAGACGTCTCAAGAACCACGTGAACGCTTCATACGGCCAGATTTTGCTAGAAATATCGCGATGTGAGTCTTGCACCAATTAAACCTGCCCTCTTTAAAATTTCTCCGTTCCTATTTCATCCCATTTCAATCCCCTATCTAGTTCCAACATTGACACCGTCCCCAGATATTGCTCATGGCTGGAAATTCTCCTCGAGGGGACAAGGTTTCCTCAAACGGTAGTGAGGCCGGTCGGCATAGTCCTGGTCTTAGTTCGCCGTCCACTCCTCTGCGTCATGGAGGCCTCATCGGATGCCGTCACGATCCTCGCCTAGGAGCTATACCGCCGTCAGGAGGCCGTGGAGGTCTTGCTAGTAGTAGTCCTCGCCAAGGGTGAACTCCTCCGATCTTCAACTTGCTAGATTATACTGATAGATCAGGGCGTCCGGTCTTCCTCCGCCTGGGGCTAGCACTTCACCGCAGGTATTTGACTTTGAACGTGGCCCTGTGTAAGATTTCTTTCTTCCCTGGGCTATTTGAAGTATGCTGAAGATCAACAGACCTCCTTTCCACCTCCCAACCCTCGCGGAAGTGTAAGCTGCCTCTTTATAATCCTAACGAGATCGATAATGACTGCAAAGCAGCACGAGCCTCCTTCCGCAATTCTCGAGTGCTCCGTCCCAAGCTCCACGTCCTAACCAGCCTCCAGTGTAAGTCCCATATCCTAACCTCCCTTAAATATACTAACAATTAACCAGCGCAGATATACCGCCACCTCGCTCTTTGCATAGGATCGGTAGGAGTGGACTAGCTGCTAGTCGCTATGCACTACCCTCTACCCGCCAACCGTTATTCGGCCAGGCACCAAGCCAAGGTCTAGGAGGTCTAGTTCACGCTTCCCCGTAAGATACATTATATATAACTTACGGTTTCTACAGAACGCTAACAATCGTCCAGACCCGCTCCTGCTGTTGCTCGTCTAGCCGTACCTAGCCTCCCGCCAGGCTTCGCGTACGCCAATCCCAGAGCCCAGAAGGATGCTCTGGGTTGGCCAACGAACGAGTCAGCCATTGTCGCGATTGGTCCGACAATTGAACAGAGTAAGATTCAACAGTCGCTTCGGAACCGCCCTCCTCCACTGTGTATCCAATGCTCGTCTCCGTACCTAGTACGTTCGCCAGGTAGGCCTTTCGGTGGGGGGCCGGGAGCTACATCCAGTCCTCGAGGTCCACCAGCTGCCGGTCTATCTCTATTCGGCACCAGCCCATTCTCCCAAAGTAGCCCCCCTCCCACTGGTCGTCGAGCTTCGCCATACCCCGACTTCAGCGGACCAAATACCAGCAGTTCGTATGGCCAAGTTTTATCAAGTAGTCCTCCCTCAAGCCAATGCGGTCCACTTAGTCCCGAGCAGCAGGCCGAGTACCGGAGAGATGCTAACGAAGCTCGACTGGCTTTGCACGAGGCCAGCGCCCGTGGAGGCGAGTGGTTGAAGAAAGAAATTAGCGAAGCTATGGCCGCGGGAATAATGGAGAGGCCTGAGGAGCGCAAGGGCGAAGATCCGTATAGCGCTCGTGGGCCCAGTCATGGTCGTCGTCGTAGTCGTAGTTATGGTCGCGGTGTAAGAAGGTAGGAGCTTCGAGCCGGGGAATCTAAGTTGAGCACTAGCTAGCTTGGTACTAGATAGGTATGAGATGGGTGGGGTTTAATTGATGGCAGGGATATTGTCGAAGTATCAGATCGTCCAATCTTCCTGATATAGTGGAGAGTCCACTCACTAGCCAGCGTAAGGGTAGAGAATACACATCTGAAACTCACTTTATTCTCACCTTAGTACCAGACACTGTGTCGTATTCAGTTTTATCTAGCTTTTATATCTAAATAATGTTCTCTAACTCCTTTACTCCTATTAACCTCACACGAAATAAGCAAGAACGTAATTTAAATCCTTCTCTAAAGCTAGTAGAGTGCTTAATACGACGAAAGGGTCTATCTTTCCTGCTTACGTTGTGGTAGGATATCAATATTTTTGCTTAATTCGAATTAAAGTTATCTAAGGCACTTATCAACCTTTAGAGTCCACCAGGTCAGCAAAGCTGCATTGACATAGGGTTATGAAACCAGCAAAACCACATATGCACAAGAACAAACAACCCAAAGTAAGAAGAAAGAATCCATTCATTAAGCCGATGCCTTAATGGATCGCAAGAATCGAACTGAGCTCGGTCGCAAAAGAAAGCAGAAGAAAAGAATCTAGGCCAAGCAAAAGCCCACTCGAGCCCGGTCTCACACGACCAAACCCAACAACCCTCATCCCCCGATACTCATTTCCGTGTCCATTGCTCATTTCCTCTCGTGACCCGTTAAAAAAACATCGTCTTCAAGCCTTTTCAAGGCCGCAAACCGGTTCCTTGTCGCAATCGGACGCTAGCCGACGCCTCCCACACCGTTGGTATCCATCGGGCTTCCTCCACCATTACCTGAAGCATTTGCTCGTCTCCTCCGACCTACGATTTTTTTCCGTCTATCAGCTTTGCCTTCCTGCACATCAACCATGTTCAGATCATCATCGTCTGGCCTATCGCCGTCCTCTTCTCGCTCCTCCCAGTACCTCCGCGTCTCATCTAGCTCCGTAATGTCGGCCGGACGCATTCGTAGCCACTTCATGCGAGGACCCGACCTAGCTCTCTCGCTAACCCGGAAGCCGTAAATGCGGGGTTCGTAAATATTTCCGGGCCCAAGCCCCGGTGCGAGGTTATGTGGTGCTACGCCATTGATTGAGGTGATATGGGCGGGCGTTGCGTCTCTTCGGTTTTTGACCTCTTGTTGTGCGGCCTGTATCGCTAGGAGGGCATCGGCTGCGCCAGTAGAAGAATTCCGCGAGCCGCCAATATCGAGGTCACTAAAGGTCATAAAAAAGAGGGAGCCAAATGTTGTCCCAAAAAAAGCGCCATCCACCGTCTGAAAGCGCGAATTGGGCGGAGTATATACATCCAGGCAAGAAGGGCAGAATAATTTGACGGTATCGTGTCCTGGGCTATCATTCAGGCCTACAGGTAACACTTTGCAGGAGTTGCAGTAGACGCGCGGGCAAGTGCCGAAGTGCTGCAGCTCGTACTTCTCCGCCATTTGTTGGATTCCGGGTCGTGATGTGATATAACGTTGGTGTATTAGTCCATAGAGAAGTTCTGCTGAGCTTTCTATTACACTGAGATCCGATGCTATCCTGAGGTGTCTTCGATCGTTCGCTCTCCTATACCCGCTCGGTTTCTCATCTCCGAGTATTTCATCGTCGTCCTCATCTTCTTCCTCTTCCTCTTCCTCGTCCTCATCATCCTCAGGCTCAACATCCAGTATCATTTCAAGAGCCTCCTTATACATGGGTACTTGAGATTGGAGCCCAGTGAGATTGAAATCATCTTCAATAAAATCTTCCGATACCTCCGCAAAGTATTCATGGCCTAAAAGTCCGCAGAAGGACGATATCCAAGACTCAGTGACCTGGGAGGAGGACGACATGTCGACGGTGGTATTGTGACCTCAGTGTGATGCGCTGAGGCCGCTGGAGAGAGCCGGTCCGAGCACCTAATATCAACGTATTGGTTGCGCGAGTGGAGAGAAACGGGAGTCTCGGACGGCGAAGCGAGTCGATTGTAGAACGACAAGGTCCACGAAGCCTCGAATTAGGGAGCCGGGAGCGCGCTCGTCGGGCGACGACCAGTAGCAAGGAGCGTCGGTGACCGCGGTCTCTGTGTATTTCAATGTCTAACACATGTGGACGTATCTAATGATCTGATGTCTCGTGCAGGGTTGGGATCGTGGCGAAGGGTTTTGGCGGGGAGGTTTTAATTACTCTGTACGTGAAAGGACGGGCCGGGAAACTGTGATGACGCGGGAAGGGTGCACTTGGACAGTGGGTGAGGCAGTTTAGGAGGTCGGCATTGTCGCCAGGTCAGTAGTCTTGGACGTAGGTACGTTCATGCTTTGCGTATGTCGGGCGTTTTGTGGCAGCGACGTTTGTCGACAGAGCCGTGGCCGAGCCCCGCGGTGCGCACGTGATGCTTTTCTACTAGCGCGAAATTCCGTCGTGCCCAGGCTCAGGTCAGGGTCAGGGCCTCACAGAGACCTGGGCAATATGCTATCGGAAATCAAGATGCTTGATAAAACTTCACGAATTCTTCTGACTATCCAAAGGGATCTTGAGATCACCACATTGCTTCTCAGCTTAGAACAAATCTCTCATGATCCTTGATAGTTCGTCTTCCTGTCCAAATGTAGACGTCAACTCTCCGCCAGACAACTCCGCAGATGACAGCCCATATCCATTCTGTAGCATGTTCGAGTAGCCCCCTGCAGCTTCGAACAAAGTCGTCAAATCCGATGCCATCCCATGGGGAGTATCTAATTGGTGCTGTCCGTTTCGACCATTGGAGAATATGGCTAGTTCGTCGACTTGGTGGCCGGCAAGTCCGGCCATGGCTACTGCTGCGGAAGAATGTGCGTCTGCGGCATCGACGTTTCGAATGTTCAGACCAAGTCTCGGCCCAATCTCCTTTAGCATGTGAATCGTTTTCCACAATCGCTTTGAGACGTATGAGGAGGACGAAAAACCGCGTACGAGGTCGAGAGCCATGTAAAACTCATCCCGACATTGAGAGCTAAACTCAGCTGGTGCGTGCGCGACTGCTAAGAAGAGCACGGCTAGAGCTGAGATAAGAAAGTAGTTGAACATTGTCTGTTGCGTCTTGTATAAATCAGACGTCTGATTAACATACGTAAGTATCCGTATCGTGTCTTTCGAGACTTTAACAACCGTATGCGCGGAATCGAGATTCTCCATAATGCTAGTCGCTGTGTGTAGCACCGGCCGATAGATCAGAATCCGCATCTGGTTCGCACGTAGGTAGAGAGCGACTTGAAGACGGTGAAGTCCGCGTGACGGGGGCTCAATAGTTCGACCGCTATCTGGGTGTATAAATTTTAGAGACTCCGGAATAGTCCGGTGCCAGTTTAGAATTTGGAAGTCAAGAAAGCCGATGTCCTCTTTATTGATATTGTTCTGAGAGCCATCGGCATTCGCGACCGATCTCCACACCTTGGATCCTATAGTGCTATATGAGATCATTGCATTGAGGTATGGTGTAGAATCGTCCTGAGAGAAGACTAAGCTTAGCTTCACACCCTGATGTGGCACATATAATTCAAGTCTTACCGGCTTTGGAATATTTGGATCCAAATCAGTATCCTGTAAGGCAAAAGGCATGCCAGTTCCAAAGCTCCAACGCCTGTCGAGGACATACACCGACCAGAAAGTCTTGATAGCAGCCGACTGTTCATCTGGATCCGCAAGACTGGCGTCGTATGTTTCACGCCGATGCAGGCCCAACTCTAGGCACTGACGAGCAGCTAATCCTATTATGCGCCAGGCAAGCGCTTCGTCGTCCCTATGAAAATGATACATGCCCTACGCAAGATTAGCACCGATTGCTGTGCGTTCAACTTGGGTCTCACCGTCAATGCAAGCATATTAATACCCTTAAGATCCACGGGATCCGACAGGGTCCTCTCCACGACTTTATGGACATTGTCAAACAGCTTTTCTCCAAGTGGACTCTTTCCATATCCTTCAAGGATTAATGCAATGGCTAGGATCAGCTTTAAAAGAGTAGTCTGGTCATCCATTATCGCATCGGCGCCCGGAAGGGCGCCCTGCATTAGACCGGATCGCGATGCGGCTTCAACGAAAGAGAAGAGCATATCTGCGTAGTGTAGGACTTTATCAATATCCATAAAAGGGTACATCATACCCATTTCTTCATGCCATACTCGCACCAGACGAAGCGCCTCAAGCTTTGTAAGCGACCATATTGGATCCTTGTCTGCATGCATTGAAGGCCTAGGCGCGGGTACTGTAGTTGCAATAGGAGGCGGTGGACTGCCCATTGGTGTGACGTCTTGAGTTGTGACACCTTCATCCTCCCCATCTTCAGGGCCAGTGATCCCCATAGTCTTCAAGCTAGTCTTAGCGACTCCAAGATTGAACGCGCTCGATGTTGGTCCATGAAATCGAGGATGTTTGCTGAAGGACTTGGTTCGCTGATGCGCCGGCGAGGCGGGAAGGACAGGGGTTTGCCCAATTGACATAGATCGAGCGTAATCTTGTGTGTTATAAGGAGTGCCCATTGAGCCCACACTCTGCGCATCGACTTGAGATTTGAGTGAGTTGAGACTAAGAAAGAGCTGGTCGACCTGATCTTGGAGAGCGGATATGTGCGACGACATCTGCTTGAATTCACTGCTAGTCATTAGTATGCTAGAAAGCTTATATCTATGGGAGATGTCCTACTCAGATTCCTTGAAATTGTTGCAGCAATTTGGCGCGTATAAGCATTCGAGCGATAGGTTTCCGCATCGCTGGCATGGAGTTTGCCCATTGCACTTGATTTTCCGCCTTTTGCACTCATTACTAGGTGCTATCAGTATACTGGCTTTTCTCCGGTTACCCAATATAGAACGTACCAGGCAATTGAAATATATCGATTGCGCTTTGCCCGTTGCTGCGGAGCGCCTTCTTCATTCTTGCGCTTCTGCGGGGTACCGCTCGATTCGTTGTGCGGGCTTGTCGTGTCGCTGCCATTCATCGTGGCGCCTAGGGCCATGCCCTTCCGTGATCTGGCTGCCGCTATCGGGAGTCAAGTAGGGAAGTTGTCAAAAGTGCGAGCAGTTGAGCTGGCTACAGGTCAAGCACTCGGAGGTCGGCGCGACTCGTATCGGAAAGCCGGGGTAAGATCTGCGGGGAAGGTGCGAAACTCAACTAGGTAGAGCACGTGACCTTCATAGCCCCGGCGGTTCCGGCAGATCACACTGGTCGAGAGGATGAGATGGGCCGGGGTTTGTGATATAGATTCAGACCCTACATATTGAGTATTCACCTACATACCCATGTCCTGATATACACGTCCGACTCTGCTATAGATATTTCAGAGTGAGCTCCCAGGGAACGATCTTGTTAGACATACGACACGTAGGAACAAGCTTGTTATTGGGTGTGCATAAAAATAGATATAAAGCTTATCGTGTGGTAGAACTTTGCATTCTGTGCTTCGTCGCTAAAAAAGTAAAGCTAGCTAAGGTGTTGTTTCCGATTCGCGCTGCTATGAAAGTCTACGACACCCTATTCGTTGCAGATGTCAATACATTTGCTGCCGTTGATAGAACGCCGTGCAGCGATTGCCGAAGCAATTCTTTCATGTCTTGCACCCCAAAGCCCCTTTGACGAAGCCGATACGACGCAATAATTAATAGAGCTGCACCGAGGAAGCGTGTCGCTCGGGTAGTCCAGATCTTCGTCGCCCCTTTCTTAGTATAGGTAATATTCCAATCGCTCCATTTTGGAAAACGGCAGCGCCGGTAGAAGTCAATTTGGGAGTACTAGTAAATATGAGTAGAGAACATCGAAAGATGTAGGGCGATACTTGCCGGATAGACGGTAGAGTTCCAGCCATCTTTGGTGAAATACCAACTTTGGCAGCCGCCGCTCATCCACACTGTATTCTTGAGACTGTTTTGGATTTCAGAAGTGAATGCGACTTCGGCCTCGTGCTTGACATCTACAGTTGTTGCTTCCCCGTTCAAAAGAAGCTTGATAAACTTGAGGCTATAATTGACCATGTTCTCTGAAGCCATGACGACAGAAGAATGGCCAGTCGCGGTATTCGGACCGAAGATTATGAAGAAGTTGGGAAATCCATCCATAGCTGTTCCCTGATAGGCTTGAGCTCCGCCTCGTTCCTCCATTGTCTCGACGAGATCTTTGCCTCCTTCCCCGGCAACCTTGAGTGGATGAAGCCATCTTGTGGTGTCGAAGCCGTTGGCAAGCACGATGACATCGGCCGGCACTTCCCTTTCTGGGAAGTCACCTTTGGCGTCTGGCGGGTACATCACGCCAGGGCCGATGACCACACTGTCCTCATTGACCCGTGTCAGCGGCTGCGTGGTGAGCTCGATCTTGGGATCATTCAAGCTCTTAAGCCATCGCTTGTCAAAAATTCTTCTCTTACAGCCAACCCCGTAGTTGGGCGTCATTATTTCATGGTACTTTTCCGGGACAATCTTCTTCATGCGTTTCAACAATTCATCTTCATATCGTTTGCGGTGTTTAGCTGACCAATCAGTTCCACCGAAGTACCTGAAGCCCCACTCCATACCAAGAAAGAGTAAGAACCTCAGTCCCTGAAGAAGGCCAGGCACGTTCCTCATCAGCTTAGGGCCATTTTTCTCCCACCATTCATCTCCACCTGGAGCGGCAGCACTGGGTGCGACCCATGGAGGTGATCGCATCAGCTGCGTGACTGATTTAGCGTTGTACGGCGCATTAGGCAACCTTGGTACTAGTTGAGCCGAGCTGCATCCAGTGCCCACCACTACAACATTTTTATCAGTAAAATCAACGCTATTATCCCATCTTGCGGAGTGGAAAACCGGGCCTTTGAAGCTTTCGATTCCGGGGATTTCATCTGGCCATCCTTTTGGTTCTACAAGTCCACCCACCGCACTGATGACAATCCTACTACGTATAATTTCAGTTTCGGAATAGACTGCAGATGCCCCCTTCTCTTCCATGACCTTGCTGCGCCCTTTTGATGATATGTCTCCCATGCCGGAAACCAATCGTCTGAGAGTGATCTCCCACATCTGCTCATCTTCGAGCCACCGGCATTGCTCGACGTCTGTATTGAGCTCAAATTTGTCGGTTATTTTGTATTGTTGGCAGACTTTGTGATAATATTGAACAATTTCGCGACCTGGTGGGTGGAATGAAGTCCAATTCGGATTCTGCGCAAAGGAAAATGAATAAAATATCGCAGGAACGTCACTAGGTACAAGATTAGCCTGGTCGGAAATCAATCCTAATGTTGTTTGCGATGATTATGGAAAGTGCAGCTTCCTTTATCCTTCTGCTAGACGGTTGTGGCACACTCGTGAATATACACCGTATAGTCGCACACATGCGCGGAAAATTGTCAAGTGCTTTGAAGTAGACGGTTCGTACTTACCAAGCCACTCCGGGGTATCTATTAATCCACCACGTCCCACCTATACCGGACTGACGCTCAAAGATGCGAAACTGATCGAATCCAAGCTGTTCCTTCAGTTGACATGCCATGGCAATACCGGAAGCTCCAGCACCCACGATAACGATGGGATAGTAGGTATAGGCATTGTCATCATAGCCATTGATGCGCCGAATTGTTTCTACCATTTTGAAACTAAAGAATATGAAGGCAATAATTGAGAGTGGTGGTCAGAGAAAAAGGGCTGGGAAAAGAAGTACAGAGCTCCAGCAAACCTTTCTCGGCCGATTATTAGGAATTCGCGAGTGAGCGGGGCGCGGATGAATTAAACAGCTGATGGACGCCTGATCTACCTTAAGGCATGCGTTTGCTAATGGCTCTAAGGGGGCAATTGTTCGTCTCGGTGGCCTCGCAAGCCTGACTCCAGACGCGATTCCGCAGCTAGGACCCACTTGTTGAGGAACCTCGGTATGGCGCCTCGCCAAAAGCTAGAGGTGCCGGCTACCCCGCATACTCTGTCCTAGGAACGAACGAATGTAGGTGTGTACGAGGTTTTATTCTCGCGCGATTTCGAATCGGGCTAATCCACTATTTGGAAGAGAATGTAATTTTGCTATACGAACCTTTATTATCTAGACCTCAAATGTCGGGGGCACCTTCTTTGGCGATAGGTTGTTAAAAAGAAAGGCTCTAATACCGGGACGTCCTGTTTTACAATACCTGTGAGCTCCGTACTAAATCTATCGTCTACTTGATGTCGCCTTAGTTGTAATATACTTGAGGTACACCTTATATCTGGAGAGTTTCAGGTTCCTGTAAAAGTCGGCATCCGCTGTGGTCTCTTTCAAGTCGATGGCTCTTATAACTTTTAGGCATTATCACGTCCCTAGAGGCTCTTGCAAGTGTCTGAGATTCTTCTCTCAACCATACGACCCCCATCTATGATCTCGCTGAGTCAGTCATCCGCGAAGCGCCTTTATTGGTTACTATGGTAGAGTACGAGATGCCGAAGCAAAAGTAAGAGGCATTAAAACTAAAGCAATCAAATTTATCGAAGTATTTCAAAGTAATAAAACGTCAAGTCTCCGTTGAGGGACCGTTGAGCGAACCAGAATAAGGGGTTGCGGACCTCCGAAGTAGAGGGGAAATGCTTTCACGTGACACCGCATCCGGAGGCCGCCTGCGCACAGACCAAAGCTTAGCCTAATCGCGAGCTTCGTCGTGAAGGCCATCTACCGAAGAAAAGAAAGCTTTATATCCACTGTAATGGCGCCATAAAGCTTCCTATATTACAGTTGTGCTCTACAATGCTTCAAATCTACCAGAGAAGTAATCAAGAATAGGTTCTGAGAGGAGCCTCAACTCACCAACATGAACGCCATTGACGGCACTGATCGTCAGATCAAGACAGAAGAGGGTATGCCCGTAACATACAACTACACTGTATAATTTATAATCGAATCTGACATAATATCTTCAAAGTACCTCCTCCTTCCCTCCTAGCAATAGTCCTCGACACAAACCCGCACGCGTGGGCCCACCTCTCTAGCACCCTCCCCCTCTCTTCCGCCGTCTCCGCCCTCCTCGTCTTCATAAACGCGCACCTTGCCTCCGGGAATGCAAATGCTATCGCCGTAATAGCATCTCACACCCACCGTGCCGCATTCCTATACCCCACACCATCCTCCCAAACCTCCAAATCAAATGCAAATGGAGATGTCGAGACGAACGGTGGCGAGAAAGGAAACGCAGCACTAGAGAACCCAAACAAGTACCGTCCCTTTGCGATAGTAGAGCAAGAAATATTGAACAATCTCAATTCCCTCTTAACCGAAACCCACGAATTACATCTCACCTCCACACCAACAACGCTCGTCGGCGGCGCACTATCGCTTGCTCTATCCTACATCGCCAAATCCACACTCCTTGCCTCACCCGTCGATACCTTAGTTTCCGAGAATCCACTCTCCGCGCTTGCAGACTCGGAAACCATGCACGCCCAGCGCGTACCACTTACGAGCAGGATACTAATCGTCAGCGTCTCTGGCGATCTGGCGAACCAGTATATCCCTGTCATGAACAGCATCTTCGCCGCCCAGCGGAAGCGCATACCAATCGACATCCTAAAGCTTGCCGGCGACACCGTGCTCCTCCAACAAGCGTCCGACGCCACAGGCGGCGTCTACGTGAAACCCGAGCGACCAGAAGGACTATTACAATACTTGATGATGGCCTTCCTACCTGACGTGACCGCGCGGAGAAGTCTCGTTATGCCATCCGCAGGCGGTGTAGATTTCAGGGCTGCATGTTTCTGCCATCGGAAGGTCGTGGATATTGGATACGTGTGCAGTGTATGCTTGAGTAGTAAGCTACTCCATTCCCATGTATTTTGACCCACGGAAAAATAGCTGATGATTATCAAGTATTCTGCTCCCCAAATCTACCGGACAATCTCTGCCTCACCTGCAGCTCCTATCTTTCACTCCGTTCTGCACAAACTGCAACACCCGCCCTCATCCCTAGAAAGAAAAAGAAGAAGAAAAGGCATGGAGCAGATTCCGCTACACCTGGAGGTAGTACACCGGTAGGGTCAAGCACACCCTTGCATGGATAGCCAGCATGGGCATCATGTCACAGTAAACGAGAAATTACTGGAGATGGGAGTTTAAAGAGCAGATATGGAGTAGCTGTCCAATTGCGGTAAGCATCTCAAGTTTAAAAGAGGATGGATATGAATGTATTCCTAGCGAGCATTTTTCAGGAGTTATAGAGGGCATCAAGGCGAAAGACATGATATCGTGGTTGAAATTGAAGGCAACTTACCATTTGATTACGCTTGGCTAGACCTGAAGGCAATGGGTAAGTTTCTATCACAGCATAATAAATAACACGCAAAATCTTGAGCAAGATATGTATTTCGACCGATCGTTCATGTTAACGCCCTTTGCCATTCGTGCTCCCTTCATAACTCCGTGCTCATGCTCATCATCCGCTCCTGATGTACACTCATGATCGCATTTCGCATCGCCAAAAGCCCGTAAGCGCCAGTTCACCAAAACGAACGCCATGAAAATGCTCATATATGCATGTGGTAAAGAATATACATAGGCTTTGTAGGATGGAATGCCAGTGCCAGAAGAGGTCTAGGCCGCGGATACTCCGTGCATGCTTCCAGTGGAAATAGATTTTAGGGCCTAGGAAAAGGGTATCGAGATACATGGGAAAGGAAATAGAGATGCCGACATATTGGACAATAGTCCACGACAGCCGTTAGACAAGGGGGCTCGACTTGCAAGCTGGAGATTCGAAAGCAGCCGAGAACGTGTTGTTCACCGTTCTGATAGCAAGAGAAGGTCCGCTTTCGCATGGATTATCAGCGAGTACCAGTAGGGGCCTTCTTTTTCTTCCCGTGATACCGTAGCATGCGACCACCCTGAGCGATTGAGCCATTGCCGTTGCTACGGGACATGGCAACCCTAGGTTTCGATTCATGAGAATGCATCGAAGCCATAGCAAAAGAATCAGTGTTATGACCGAAATATAGGAACACACCATCGCGTGTCTTCTTGATAGCAAGAATACCGATGGCACCTGCAGAGTTGCTGTTCCTGACGCTGGGATGGCCCATGAATTCGTTTTCGATTACGGCTTTTAGCGCTTCATCCTCAGTGACCTCCTCGTACTCTCCGCCTTTGCCCTTTTTAACGCTCTGATACAAGCGCTCAGCGCACACCGTGGCAGCCATGGTGGTCGCAATATGCTCACCAGTTCCACTCGTAACAGTGGCAACGGTGATACGATCTGGATCATCTGGATTGATTGGCATAACAGCAGTGCCGACGCCGACGAGGGCTGCAGGTCCCACGCGTCCTCGATACTTCATGCCAATACCCCCAGAGGAGGCTGCGCAGGCGATATTGCCCCAAGCATCAACAGCAATTGCACCAACAGTGTCCGTGATATCATCATCTCTGTCGCGCGATAGCGGTAACAAAGGAGGGCGCTCGAGAGCAGATAGGGTGGGAGCTGTGCCACTGACCGGGTCCCTAGCAGCCTTTTCCGTGGACTGGGTCATATACAGTTGAGTTTCTGTAAGGGCTTCTGCATCGAGAGTATCGATCGCATGGGTAGGTATGGACCGAGCATCGGGGGCCTTCAGGGTCTTTCCGCTTGATTCTGAGTCCGAATCCCCAGACCCATCCCCGTAAGATTTCCGAGTAGAGGATTGTCGAACATCGTATTTCGGGTCATGTCTAGTGTCCCTCATTTCAGTATCTTCTGCAATGTAATCGCTCGTTACGTCTCGCAAAGCCCTGTAGTCCTTGAGTTTGGATAGCGTCGGGACTTTCTGTGTGCTATTGATGAAGGCATTTCGAGAAGATTCTGTTATTGTATGAGGCTGAACTACTGGAGGTTCCTGAACTCGCTCAGAAAGTAAGGAGTCCGGTGTTGGGTCGCGTTCCTCACTCGGCCAAGAAGTCGTTGAGCCTTCAGAAACTGGATCGCTTGGGCCAGAAGGATCCGATTCAGTGATATGATTTTGATGTTCAACATCTAACATCTGATAATCATAGGACGGAGGTGAGGTCGACTGACTAAGGTTGGTGTAGCCTCCTAGAATATTTCGTGTGTGCTGTTCACGCATATTTTGCTTGATGCTCTCTACTTCGGAAGCATTCGGCTCAATGGTGCGGATTCTCCAGCCAACAGGAGGATTATCGTCTTTCCTCGCCTTTCGCTCCGCAACTTTGAGATCAGACTTCCACCGAACCCACCTTTCTCGCGCTGCTGGTGAAACAAGTGCGTCGTGGGGCAGGATAGGAACGCCTATTTCAATAGCGAAATCCGTAGCTCCTTGCGAAACCAGAAGATTCGGTGGCACGCGGCGGAGAGTAAGCGTTTGCATTGTGTGATCAAGGACCAGCCGGGCAAGCGAAACGGGATTCTTGATCTCTGGTATGAACGTTAGCGGACGTCCAAAGCACCAAAAGGGGGGAGAGATGTACGGGCTACAGCGCCGACGGCCCCACTGCGACCGAAATGGTCGACAATCGAGGCGTCACACTCAACCACTCCATCCATGGCGAGGTTGCTACCATAACCAGCGTTGGTGATCTCTCGATCTTCTAGAACCTTCACTGCCAACTCAGCAGCATCGACAGCAGACCCGCCACTCTTGAGAATAAGCATGGCCATTTGGGCGGCGCTAAAGGCATAGTTAGTCACTTATCACATTTGCTATGCAGAATATTAGGAAAGGGTCAGGCTGAATTTGACACATACTCGCTACAGGCGTCCAAATGAATCCTCTCATTTTGGAAACTATGATAACCGGCCCCTGCGTGGACATAGACGCAACACAGATGATCTGAGGGTGGACTCTGGCTGGCATTGCGTGTTGGCGGGTCGAGTTGCATTGCACCATCAATAGCGGTAGACTGCCCCGTGGGTACCGACATCCTCTTATGTTTTGGCGAGAAACGTCGGCGGAGGTCACGAAACCGCGGACCGAATTTATCCAGATTTGTACGGACGCTTTAGTCTTGTATTGTAAGGTCAGGTTGGTGTAAGGACGTAGCTTAAGGCCTAGGGCAGTGCTCGAAGATGACTGACTCGGGATGTTGCCGAGACTCCACCGTGTGCCTACGAAGAGTAAACAGGATCGAGGATTGTTTTGTGAGCTGCTTGGCTTCCTAGCTACTAGACGGATTTCGTTGTAAACAGTGAAGAGAGCTGTTGGAAGAAGTCTTGGCTCAAAGCGCAAAGCCCATCAAGGATACAAAGACTGTAATAGAAACCTGAGAGAATTAGAGGAGATCAAAGAGATGAACGGGAAGCTGAGGTGAATTGAGAAGCGGTGGGGTGTAGAGGACGCAAAAATGACAAATGAATGAAATGGCCGCCGGAGAACGCTGGCTCTAGCGAGCTAGAGGTGCGGGAACAATGAGAGTGGGGAAGAGTGTTTGGTGGACACTGTAGGGCGAGGTTAGTGAGAGAATGAGAAATTCTAGCCAGGTTGAAGAGTCAAGGCCGACTGCTCCTTCCTCCCCCAACCACTCGGAGGTCGATTGCCACCTGCGGTCACGTTACCCGGTTCATCAACCTCTAGGATGCACCTGGGTCTCAGATCAGCGGTGAAGAATCGTGTTGCATTACTAGCAATCGATAGGCTGAAGGCGTAGCATCGTGTTGTTTATCTTCATTGCATGTGTTTTTGGTTAGCGTAGCGAACCGAAGGCGAGAGACAAGGCTCGCTTCCGGTCCCAGCCCGCTCCGCCATTCCGCTGAAGCTTGGCAGAGCGCCGCGGGTGGAGCGGGGTTGCTGCGCCATTTCGAAGCCCACATCCACTGACCTCCGCCATCCCACTCTGACGAATCCACTTCTCCAGGCCATTCACCCCGATCTTCCCCTCCTTTGCGGACACTCCTGAGCTGCTCCTGGCTTCCGGCTATCGCAGTGAGCAGGAGAAAAGATGGCGTCCCAAACCCCTGCCGTTGTCATGGACAAGTAAGCTACCTCGCAGCCTGAGGGCATTGGCGTGCACCTGGATACTGACAGCGCATTGCAGCGGTACGGGTTACTCGAAGCTTGGTTCGCTTCCTCTATAGAATCATGACACTTGCAGCGTCCTAATTCTTCCAGGTTTCGCCGGCAATGACTCTCCGTCTTTTGTTTTTCCCACCGCGATATCTACCAAGGGTCCAGCAGGCGGCGCTGGTGGTTCTGGCTCTGGACGGCCGGCGGTTGCAAACAAGCCCTCTTTTCTGACTGGTGGAGCTGGACCAAGTAGTCACCTATCTGCGAAGCGTGGTACCGAAGACTTGGACTTCTTCATTGGCGACGAAGCCCTTACGGCAGCGGCGGGGCCTGGATATGGTGTCCACTACCCCATCAGACATGGACAAATAGACAACTGGGTTTGTAGAGTTATGGGCAATGTCAAAATGTGGAGTCTGATATTCAACAGGATCTTATGGAGCGCTTCTGGTCAAACTCGATATTCAAGTACCTCCGGGTCGAGCCTGAGGATCACTACTTCCTCCTCACTGAGCCTGTAAGCAACATACATCGCATTAGGAAGGCATTTGTTTCTAACTCCTAGACAGCCTCTTAATCCTCCTGAGAACCGTGAGAATACTGCCGAGATTATGTTCGAATCGTTCAACTGCGCTGGTCTGTACATCGCCGTGCAAGCAGTCCTCGCTCTTGCTGCCTCGTGGACGAGCTCTAAAGTTCAAGATCGGTCTTTGACCGGTACCGTTATCGACTCCGGTGCTGGCGTTACTCACGTAATCCCTGTTGCTGAGGGCTATGTCATTGGATCCTCGATCAAGAGCGTCCCGATAGCTGGTCGCGACATTACCAATTTCGTTCAATCGCTTCTCCGAGACAGGGGCGAGCCTGACTCGTCTCTCCATACGGCCGAGCGTATCAAGGAAGAATACTGCTACGTATCTCCGGATATCGTCAAGGAATTTTCGCGCTTCGATCGCGAGCCCGAAGATCGTTTCAAGAAGCACACAGTCACATACTGGAATGGAAGGTCAGTGCAGGTAGACGTCGGATACGAGCGATTTTTGGCGCCTGAAATCTTCTTTAACCCCGAAATCTACTCGTCAGATTTCCTAACGCCATTGCCCAACATCGTTGACACTGTTATCCAAACCTCGCCCATTGATGTGCGAAGGGGTCTTTATAAGAATATTGTCCTGTCTGGTGGTTCAACGCTGTATAAGGACTTTGGGAGACGTCTACAGCGTGACATTCGTCACCTCGTTGATGCAAGAATTAAAGCCTCGGAAGCCAGGAGCGGAGGCGCAAAGAGTGGAGGCTTGGACGTTCAGGTCATTACGCACAAGAGGCAACGGCACGGTCCCTGGTTCGGAGGTAGTTTGCTAGGTCAGACGCCAGAATTCAGAAGTTATTGCCACACAAAGGCAGAGTATGATGAGATTGGTCCGAGCATTGTTCGGCGGTTTGCGCTTTTGGGTGGGCCGGGTAGCACTTAGACAGTCGATGGGTGGACTGATCTAAGACCTCAATGACAAATGTAAGGCGTGCTTTGGCAGGATAGAATATGACGATGGGGTCGAAAAGGTTATCTTAGCGAGAAGAAGTCGAATGCAAATTTTTGAAAATGTTCATTTGAGTAGAATACCGGGCTTTCTCTTTCTTATCTTGGTATCGTTTACTCCTTTCTGCCTGGCCTTCTCACCTGCTTAGCTATGAACCATTAACTCCCTAGTTCACAGTATTCGAATTCAAGACCAACCGCTTCAAAGACAACACCTCGACTTGAAGGCCCCGAGCTGGTAAAGTACTACAATCTTGTCAATCATACTCGCAGTCAACGAGATGAAGCCTATCTACGTTTCCACGATCCAAATACCTTAATTTAAATGATTTCCCCCGGATATCATCAAAGCAGACGCTATAGCAAAGGCATGCAACTTCGTCATTAGGACCTGTCTAACGCACAATTAATTTTTGGTTTTTATCGTTAACAATACCCGCTTTCAATAAACTTCTTTTGTCTAGAAGAAAGTTATATAAATTCTGATGTTAATATAAAATAACCTATTCAACTACTTGATTTCTATGTATATCAGTAACAGAAGTAGAAACATTACTAGGAATAATGCATGTTCTTGTTGATGCTTGCCTGTAAACCCGTCCACTTGCGCCCAAGTAGTACGAAAGAAAACATAAATGCTCCACTAATAAAATACCCAAACCCAGAGCTTCTCCACCCCAAAACTCCGCCCTTTCTCAATTTTCTGAGTTTGAAATCCCACATAGACGACGTACTAACGCCCTCCAAACCCTAAATCAAACTTTCATCCGAACCACGAGCCTAAGCTATTCATACGTCGCACGAAGCGTATCCAACAACGCCTGTCTCTGACACTCCAGATCCAGTACATTATTCTAAGAACACCTCCACCTCTCCATCTTCATCTTCGCCTTCTCCTCGCTCCCAGCCCACCACCAAATACTCCACCTCACCTTCTTCCACTCCCTTTCCCACACATTGTCAATAGCCTGTCTATCTGCTCTCGATTCAAACTTGAATTCCCCTAGACACCTCTCTTCCAGCCACCCCTCAACCGTATCTGGAATATGGAATAGCATGCGCAAAGGCTGAGCAAGCACAAGTCCTGTGAGGGGTGCGCGGAGTGAGTTGCTGATCGACGCGCGTTGAATAATGTTGATCTTTGTGATACATTCACGGAAGAGAGAGGATGTGTATTGCGAGGTACTGTTTGAACATCCGAGGTCATAGTCTGGGAAGAAATGAGGTGTGCGTGAGGGGTGAATATATGTTTCCGTTGATCGAGATAGGTGAGCCGAAGGATAAGGATGCTTCCCTTGCAGCTCTCGGCGGACCATGAGCTCAATGAGATCTGGTGGTTGCAGGTACGTTTGGCCGGCGAGGAGACAGAGTTGCAAGAATCGAGCTGAGTGCTCGGGCTCTTTGGAGAGGTCTGAGGAGTATGTGAATGGCAGTTTGGAACTATTTTGGTCGGCGAGAGCGGGAAGATGGAGTGGGAGGAGATGTTGGTACATGAATTGGTACATGGATAAAGTCTCTAGTTGGTCAAGTAGCGGATTTACTGCCTGTGACTTGAGCTGGTTCTTACACTCCTGTAGCAGCTTAAGTGGAACGTCAAAAGACGGTGAAGGATAGACGAAATGTGTAAGAATCCAGCGAACTTCGTTCATCAACCAGATCGTGATTATTGCGGTGTAGAAGCGGCCTTCTTGGTCAGCGTCAAGATTTAAATAATTTTCCGTCGTGGACGAGAGGCGGACGTCTATACCCCTAGGGGCATTGTCGCTGCAGTTTTGGATATTTTCGAAAGTCTTGGCAAACTCCTTTGGATGACCTGAGAAAGATACTGAGAGGTAGTCCTCTTCTTTCAACTCCCGCAGGAGCCACGTATCCCTAATGATGCGCAGGCCCTGCCATCGTGCTAAGATGTCGTATACCCGATTATCTGACAGCGCGTCGCCTAGGAAGTAGCTGTCATACAAATGGCTCCTGTCAGTGATTGCGCGTCCAAGCTGAAGCTCGTAAGTAGACATATTTGTGTTGTGCCATCCCCTAGCGTCAATCGTGGTGGGAAGCAATGGCATGCCTCCAGACTGGAAATACTGAACCAGGTCGTTATGCAGTTCCAGCATTCTACAAAGTTGAATGTCGAATCTATGGACGGGAGAGTGTCGTATGATTGAGCGCATGATTTCTAGATATGCCTTGTCATTCCGGATGGCTCCATAAGAGATTTTGCAAGTCCTAGCAAGATGGTGAACATCGTCGATGCTCCCTAGGTGGTGGTAAATGATCTCAAGTAACTCCCGTGGGAGGTCTATTAGTCGAGCCATCGGTGGTTATTTTCAACCGCTGAATGGCTGGCAGAAGAGATAGCGTGGTTTACCAGATTTGCTGTAAAAAAAACTGCTGGAAACAAGGTCTGTCACGTGGAGAGGCGGAAGCCCTGGTGCTTGTGGACATATGCGGAGATCCCCGGGCTTGAATAATAGATAACCACCAGTATTCTGATCTGCGAAATGATCTATTATATCCGCTGGTGTGTAGAAGAGGCGACCGTGAGTGACAAGAAATAGTGGACACAGATACCTGAGAGACTGAGGTGGGAGTGACCGAAAATGGGAAGTACATAAGAGAGTGCGAGAACTCAGATCGGTTCTCACGGAAAAGCAGCCCCCAAGTATAATCCACACAGTTTGAATCTCCTAAGAGGAGTACGGACCCTAACAAGAATTGCCGGCTGAGAATCGTCCCCCGCATGGACTGCTCCGTGACAAACCGTGAAGAGGTTTCTAGTAACTGGATCGACAATACTTGTTTCGCTTAGGTACGAATTCCAAGCACCGCATCTGCTTGGTGAGGTATAAGAAAGGACTGTGGGCAACTAGGTGCTGAGGGATACAGTGGAGTAGCGCCAGAGCATAAGATGGTCTAACATAAGACTGAAACGAATGTTGTTGGTTGCTGAAGTCCCTGTAAGCTTAGTGGCGTTGTATAGAATGCGGAGACCGCAAACGCTGCAACCTTGTGAAAGGGACCTAGCATGATGTCCACAGGAAAGGACTGGCGTATCCGTGGGAGAAGGCTGAGGTGAGCAAATAGTGAGTAGACCTAGCAGTGATTGGCTGACCGGTTAAACTTCGGCCATAATTGCTCGCTCACCGCGGCATTGTCTGATGCTCATCACCGCTTCCCTAGGATATCTTCGTCACCCCGCTATTTAATCAACGGAACTATTCACGCACTGCAACATGACCGACAACGCGCAACCGCCAGCGCCCGATAACCACGTCGGAATGAACAACGAGCTGGACGCGTCCATCGAGGGCGACATTAACCAAGACCCAAACGCAACTCAACCGGATGCTATGAATCTTGATGGCGCAAACGACGTGGACGTAGCGACAAGAAATGGGATCGCCGATGTGCCCCCTTCATTAGAAGCTCGCATTACCGCAAAAAAAGATGCTACTTTGCGCGAATTTCTAGGGAGGATGGACGATTACGCTCCCATTGTATGATACTTAGAAAGACGCTTCCACCAAGGCATGCGCTAACGGCTCTCAGATCCCGGATGCAGTCACGAATTATTACTTGACGCTCGCTGGACTACCACCGCCGCCACAAACATCCCCACATCTTGCTCGATTACTTGCTCTGGCGACCCAGAAGTTTATTGCTGATATCGCAGCAGACGCATATCAGTACTCCCGCATTCGCTCCTCGAATACTACTAGTAACAATCCTATGGGTGGCCTAGGTGGCGGAGCTGGCGTAGGTGGCCCCCAAGGCGCCGCCGCTATTGGTGGCGCGCAAGGTGGTAAAGATAGCGGAGCTCAAGGCAAAGGCACAAACCTTGGTGTGCAAAGGCCTGGCTATGGTGGCGGCGGACAAGGAGGTAGTCAAGGTCGGACTGTTTTAACCATGGAAGACCTTGGCATGGCAGTCGGCGAATATGGCGTCAACATCAAGAGGGGAGAGTTCTATCGTTGACGTCAGTGAAAAGACCCCTTCCACGGATAAAACCATAGTTATCGGACACGAGAGAGATTTGGTGTGAGTGATATGCATGGCTCGTATACTAGGCAGGCTATGCACTGGAATGGTTGCGTTGAATCCACCATCTATAATTATGCATCATCGGCGTTAGGAGTTATCATGTTGGATGGCAGGATATGCAAAGATGGCAGTAGGACATGCTACCCTCGATAAACGGTTCATTATATTTGTACAATAGCAGTACAGATGAGGCTACAAAGTGCCTCTCGAATGATACCCAAACTCCTAGCCCATGCACAAACAACGTATTGACTACTTGTTCTTAGTCTGCTTATACGTGAAGTTTTTCCGGGTTCTACAATACCACATTAGCAATTTGCGATTATACTACTTCTTATACAAAGGCTATGCTACGTACAGCGCAAACTCTCCTAGCTTGTGTCCGACCATATCTTCGGTAATCAAGATGTCGATGTAGTTCTTGCCATCGTGGACTTGAAATTTGAGATTAACAAAGCTCGGTAGTATGGTCGCCGACCGTGCTTGAGTCCTAATAGGAGGGACTTTCTCGCCGGGTTTCGGTCGTACGATGGGGAGACTATTAAGGGTTGAATGAATGAGACACGCAACTGTACGGCTAACTCACGGCACTATATTCGGGCCTGAAGCATATTTGTTAGCGATGTGAATGCATGATTTAGACGAATTCACTTGCCTTTCCAGACTGATCGTGCGTACAACGCTCGTGTGGGCCACATTGTTGGCTGTCGTGGAGTAGTGAGATTGTCGGTTCAATTCTTTTTTGGCTTGGCCCCATTCTAGAAGCGCACGTGATAGCCCGTCGAGATTCACGCTTATGTCATTGGTTAGGCTAAAGCGCGACGCGACTTCGTCAAAGTCGCTCAATGAATGTGCATGCACAGGCTCTCTCATTACTCTCAGCAACTACATGTCTCGCAGTGTTTGAATCTACAGCGCTTGTCCTTACATGCTCGAACATCGCATCTTTCGAGTCTATACCCATATCCTTGCCTAAACGAATCGAATCCCACATGCCGCCACGGGCAGCACAGCGAGAAGCACCCGGAGGTACGAACATTGGCTTTGATGCAATATTATCCCAATATTAACATATTTAATAGAGCGGGACACAATCCAAATCCTTGTAGCGACAGATAGCCATGTCGGTTATAACGAACGGGATCCGTACCGAAAAGATGACAGTTGGACAACCTTCCACGAGATTATGTGTCTTGCACGAGAGCACGATGTCGACATGGTCCTTCACGCCGGAGATCTCTTCCATGACAATGTGTCCTCACGAAAGGCAATGTACCAAGTCATGCGATCACTGCGGATGAATTGCCTAGGCGATAAACCCTGTGAGCTCGAGATGCTCAGTGATGCCAGCGAGAACTTCTCGGGGCAAGCCCACATCGACGCGCATCTTGTAGGACATTAAGTCTGACTATGAGCAGTATTTTTGATCATGTCAACTACGAGGACCCGGACATCAATGTTGCTATCCCGGTCTTTGCAATTCACGGCAATCATGATGATCCATCAGGTGTACGTCTTCCTAAACGTATATTTGATATTTTTCACGCTTATAGGACGTAGGAAGGCCATTTTGCGGCCCTAGACCTGCTGCAAATCTCGGGCTTAGTCAATTACTACGGTCGAATGTCGCAATCGGACAAAATTGAGGTCAAACCAGTTCTCCTTCAGAAAGGCCGGACGAAGCTTGCGTTATATGGTATGAGCAATGTGAGAGATGAAAGGCTATTCCGAACATTTCGAGATGGGGAAGTCAAGTTCTTCCAGCCTGGCACACAAAAAGACGAGTGGTTCAATCTCATGAGTGTGCACCAGAACCAGTAAATCCAATGCGTCTTGAATTTGCTCAATACTTATTGGTAGTAGCCATGCATACACGGAAACGGGCTATCTCCCCGAAAATTTCCTTCCCGATTTCATGGATCTTGTGATTTGGGGCCATGAACACGAATGTCTCATTAATCCCCGATACAACCCCGAAATGGGATTTCATGTAATGCAGCCTGGCTCATCGATTGCTACATCGCTTATGCCTCATGAGGCGGTGCCCAAGCATGTGGCCATTCTTAGTATCACTGGAAAAGAATTCACATCTGAATCTATTCGCCTAAAGACAGTACGTCCATTTGTCATGAAGGAGATTGTACTAGCGGAAGAACGGGCCATGAAAGAGAGAGAGATTTGGAGAAAAACCGACAATCGCGCAAAAGTCACTCAACATCTCACGACCATAGTTGAAGGGCTAATCGAAGAGGCCAAAAAGGAATGGCTCGAGCTTCAGGATGATCGCTTAGATGGAGATGATATCGCAATTCCTCTTCCACTCATTCGCTTACGAGTTGAGTATACCGCTCCAGAACCTGGAGAATTTCAATGCGAAAATCCACAACGATTTTCAAATCGATTTCAAGGTAGGGTTGCGAACGTGAACGATGTTGTGCAATTCTATCGCAAGAAGAAGAACACCAATCGTAAGACTTCATCCCACTTCTGGCATGCTATATTATTCACATTTTCCAGGCACCTTGAAAAATAATGCTGAGCTTCCTGACGAATCTATCCTTGCTCAGCTAGCAATAGACAACGTTAAGGTAGAAAAGTTAGTGAAAGAATTCCTAATGGCACAGTCCCTCACTATCCTCCCACAAAACTCATTCGGAGATGCTGTTTCTCAGTTCGTGGACAAGGATGACAAATATGCAATGGAGATTTTCGTCAACGAGAGTCTAGCAAACCAGCTTAAACATCTAATGGAATCCGACGAGATGAATGAGGATGATATTGCTACTGAAATGGAGCAATATCGGGCAAAGTTAGAAGATATGTTTGCTTCTGGTCAACTCAAGAAGACCGTAGGTAGTCGGTAGCTTCCCAGCAATTCTCACTAACATTTGAGCAGAGGAAAGCTAGGATTAAACCAAAACCTGATGGCTGGGATAGCGATTTTGATGGTCCATGGGCCGATCAACCAGGAGCTCTCATTCACGCCGATACGGAGGAAGACGCTGATGAAGACACTACTTCAGTTCCCGCAAGAAGGCCGGCAACGCGAGGAAGAGGCAAAGCAGCAGTAACTACTCGCAAAACAACGGCAGCACCCAAAGCAGTACCCGCATCGAAAGGAGGCCGAGGAAAGAAAAAAGCCGTTGAAGAGGAAGAGGAAGAGGAAGAGGAAGACGAGGACGTTGTAATGATCGATGATGACGATGACGAAGAGGACGAAGAAGCCTTGTTTGTGAAGCCTTCTCGAACCACAGGAAGGGCAGTAGCCGCCAAGTCCGCATCCCGAACCAAGTCACCACCGAAGAAATCGGCGACACGTGTAACGAAACAGTCAATGCTTAATTCTTCTTCCCAAGCACCAATCCAACGTAGTCAAGCAGTCAAAACATCGAAGGGAAGAAGGATGCAGGAACCGGTATGTACTATTCTGTCGCATATTATATGGAAGTAGCTAATGTGCTTCTAAGAGTGATGATGAGATCTCTGATGACGACGCTTTCGAGCCTGTTTCGACCTCTCGAAGCACCAGGCGCAGACGGTGAAGTTATTGGTAGTACCTGTAATACGAAGCTAAGACGGGAACATGTGGATAAGGGCATATGGGAGCAAATGCATAGCGAAGACGTTACTCTGACTATATGGAATACTGTCTACCTAGGTACTATGAACATTCCACCATCATAGGACTACATCCTCCAGGAGTTACCAAGGCACATTATGGCTCTTCATATTAGCCAATGGCAACATGGGTGGGTACCTGATCTACTTATTATCTGCCTTCCGTAATCCGGGAGATCTTTGCTATTCATGCGTGTCAACCTTTCCTACCACGTACCGCGTCATCTGTTTGTCTTTTGCGGTCAGATAGGAATCTACTAGACCGCTCCTTCCCTCCTCGTGGCCGCTTGAAGGCAATCACGCTGAAGTCTCAACTGCTTCTAAGCTCTCGCCCTGCCATATCTCATATACCTAGAATCACCCTCTCCTTCCTTCATCGCACTTGAGTTCTGCTTTCCATTCTCCCTTGTTCGTGCCATTTAACAGAGGGAGGAGCATCGGGATGCCTCCTATATCCTTCCATCGATCGGCCTGCCCCAATCTTCCCTTCACCACACTCATTTGTCTTCCATCTTCTTGTTCCACCCGTCTTCTTTCGTCATTGCTGCTTTTTGGCTCTTGGATAGCCGGTCGCTCGTTGTACAATCTGAAGATCACCATCAGCTTTGAGGCATGCAATCCTCGTTTCCCTCACAAGAATCCCAAAGCGCTATTTAATAGCTCGTCCCGTATCTGCAGATGAACTGACTCCGTTAGGATATTCGCATCACACTCATCACTCGTTTTTCGTTGCTTTTGAATCCTTTCCTCGTCGTGCGCCTCCAACCCACATTTGCACTGAGTCGAGGACGCATCAGGCGCTCAGCAAAGCGGTCGGGCGCGCCATGTCTCTTGCATACAAAGTGGAAGAGCTGCTTGCTTTGAGGGATTCTGTTTCGGAGTCCGCTGTTTCCATCGATAAATTTGCTGATGAGGATGTCATCAAAGGTTAGCGACGATGCTTGCTCAATGCACCTATCTCGCAGGCTAACCCTTTCTCTTTCACTGTCCTATCTGCAAAGTCTTATCTGACGTTACCCCCGTTACGCGCGACTCTTTTACTGCACATATTGTATATTGATACTAGCGTTGCCCTAGATACGCGCAGGTCTTTCTGCAGCTATATTTTATTTTGTTTTCACCACTTCCCAATTGTGCGCTTCTCTTCCAACAGCACTTCTCCCTACTGCATTCTGCATTCTGCTACACTTCACTCCCTACTTCATTTCTCTCCCAATTGCTCCTGTCAAGAAAGCAAAGACAGGGCAAGTTGCTAAAAGCTACAACAGAACACGTCTTACGGCCTTCCGCATCTGCGAATTTGATCGGCGACAAAAACCCGCAAGCATCATCATCAACCCCAGGAGTTGCTCCTCCGCCGGCCAACAAGAAGCCATCTCCTTCCCCGTCTATCAAGCGGGGCAAAGCCGAAAGGCTCCTCAAGGAACACGGCAGTCCCCCGGGTATGCGAGTTACAGCAGGAGGTCGTGTAGTCCCTAGCGATATTCCGCCCTTAGGTAGTGCTCGGTTTAACAACGACTACAAACAACCAACCCTAGCCTCACGAGGGGTTGTCCCGAGAGGCACGATGTCTGCTCAACCAAATTCGGACGGCAACGCTTTGAGCTTGTCTCAACGTGTGGAGATTGTTGGCGGTCAAGCTGTGATCAACGTCGGCGGTCGACTATACGCACTTCCTACTATCAATCCGAGCCCTAACCTGCCCCCGGTCGTCCCCTCGGTACTAGATCCTGCGCAACTGCTGGCGGAACCTTCCACATTGGCAGTTCAGAATCAATACTCCGGTGTACCACTTGCACCAGTACGCAATGGCATGCAACCATCATTCAGTGGCCTCAGCGTACCAGAGTTAAAAGCGCTACAGACATCGAAGAAACAAGAACTTCGAAATGTCGAACAGACTGAGGTGCTACAAGCCAGCCATCAGAGTGAAGAATGGCGTGCCGGAATGATCCAGAGAAAGAAGAGCCTCATTCTTGAGCTAGACACACTGCGTAAAGAAATCGCTGCTGCCGAGGCATCAGGATCGAAAGGCATCGCCGTACCACGTCAACCCGTCGCTCTACCAAACCCTAATGGCTCAGCTCCCAGCCTTCAAGCCGCTTTTGTGTCTCAATATCAGCAACCGATGATTCAGCCGCTCATTCAGAATGTTGGACTTCCTGTCAGCGTAACGCCATCTAACCCGTATGCACCGCTTATGATGTATCCGCACTACGCTAGCTCACAGATAGTCCCAAGCGATGTTACTCAGTTTAATCGTGACGGCCGGCTTTTTGTCTCTAGTGAGAATTCTCTTAATGGCGGCCAATTCCAGAATGGATTCAATCCGGCAATGCCTGGGCCACAATCCCCAGGCTCAGCAACCCGCCGATCTCACGCGATTGAGATCAAACCGCCGCGCGATGAACCGAAGAAGCCAACGGTCAAGGGTTCCGTGCTTGATCCAAGGAGTCCCACTTATGAACCAAACAAGAAAGGAAACATAGATCTGGCCGCCGCGCGAGAGACCGCTCCTCCTCCCACCCCATCTCCTGCGAAGCGCTCTCCTTGGCGTTCGAACGAAGGTGGTTCAGCCCAGTCGAACAAGTACGAAGGCCGGGCTCTCTCTCAGAAGCCGAGCCTCTCTAGCATCGACACCACGGACTTCTTCCCCACGAATACACATGAACACTCATCCACAAGGATTGCTCCTACGAAAGGCTCAAACTCGAAACATTCGTCTCCCCTCAACATGAAAGCCCCGTCAACTCCGGAAAAGTCGTGGCCGAGTGGTCCGTGGAATTCACAGACGTTGAGTGGTGGAAAGTCGAAGCCCAATGGCCCAGTGGAACCAATAAGGTTAACTTCATGGAATGAGGAGTTTGGGAAATATTTATCACTTCCACGGGGTTCCGGGAAGCCAGCTATCGAAAGGGATAGGGCGACGGGAATCTCACAGAAAAACACCAGTCAACAGACTAGCACGGACCAGAGCTGGAGACTTCTCGCCTCGAAGCCCGTCTACCATATCCCATCCACTTATCAAGAAGGGTACCAAGCAGGTTATGACCATGTTGGGCTCTCGGACAATCCGGAAGTTCTTCGAGGTTATCTAGAAGGGTTGGCAATGTACCTCAAAGAAACTAAGTCGTACAACGCCGCTATGGCTAGCCTCAATTCCAGGAACTCTTCTCTTCGTGGCCACCTTTCTGGGGGCACACTACATGATTCTGGGGTCAGCCTCACGTTTCCTCGCACAGAGTCGACTCTTGGCACGCAGGAGAACATCCGCTCTAGAGGGGCAGACAACTCGGACTCTGCTGTTCGTAGAGGGTTTGCGTTCAGTCCGGGAGGGAACATCTCCGAGATCCCGCAGAAGTACACTGCCGACACGGAATGCGCACAAGAAAACCGTTCTCGCAACTACTCCGGCTCCATGCACCAAATGGCTGCTGAGACACTGGATAGGAAGGGATATGTCTACCATCCAGCTGAGAATGAAGCGCCGAAATGTAGTCAAGATGCCCAGCTTCAACTGAACCCAGCTTTGTCAAGTATCAGTTATCCACGGCAAATCTCTGGCAACCAAGTTGCAAGCCGCATTTCCGCCAAGGAATACGGTTCCGGCAAGCTCACACCGGTTATTCCTCCATTCGTACGGCCAGCAGGCAGGCAGCGGCTGTCGGGGCTAGACGGTGCCATGGATGACCTTGCGGAACTTGTTCAGGGCACGAAACTTGACGATGAGCGAGTTCCGTCTGAGCCTGCTGAACCTGAAGCCTCCTGCTTCAAGTCATCGGGAAAGGGCAAGCAAAAGGTCGGGTCGTCACCACACAAGACGAGTGCCGCCGATGCAAAAGATCAGACCGCATCATCACCAACTAAGCCCTCTGGATCGCCCCAAAAGTCTGGTGAACGTTCTCCGGCCAAGGAAAAGCTTGAGCAAGTCACCCACAAGGTCACCAACAAATTTATGCGTACAGACCCTCGCAGCATGTCGCCGGAGTCGAAACGAATTCGAACAAAGGCGTGGCGTCAACGTTTCCAGAGGATTCGAACCGGTCAAGAGCAACAGATCGACGACTATATCGAGGATCGTCGTCAAAAGAAACGACAAGAAGAACCAGATAATGGTTGGCTATAAATGCCGGTTAGAGCATCTCCTAAGTTCCTATTTTCGATTCGGAATGCTCTTATGTAACGAAGCAAACGAGTGGAAGGTGATTATGCTATTCTTGCTTACACGTGGTCACTCGGTATCGAACAATCAACGACTTACTTTCCACAAAGTTGAATATGGTTCTCCTCCATACTTTCTTCGATATCGGTTTTGCTTTCTTTGGCTACATAGCCCTTCTTGCACATGCCCCCAACCGACTGGCCAAGGAGGGCTCTTATGTGGGTATGGGGATGACTTGTCATCCTAATTCTCTGTATGCCTTTCGATGTAATGTTTTGTTTTGGATGCCTAGCGGCCCCTTCCCTAATCCTACTTTATTTTCGGCAATTCCAACCAGCATTGATAGCTTAATTGCTTCTTCACGGGTGCACGGGTCTTATTCTCGGCTTGGGACTATCCATCTTTTAATCGGCTTTTCTATCATGTTCCCCCCCTTTTTTGGGTGGGGGAGGGGGGGATTGCACAATATTTTCAGGAGCGGTAATTGGTATGAAGAGCGGGTGGAACGAATATGTGATTATGATTTGGACATTCACTGTATTGTATGGTTTTTGTTCCCAGCGACATGGCTGGTCTGCTTTGCTTACTCCCTTGCCTTGTATTACGTTCAAATGTCTGCCAGGTGTTGCGATGGGATTGGCGATGGGTATGACTTGGTGAAGGGCCTGCAAGGGTTGATTCAATCCTTCTACACTAGGCCTCGGAATCCCTTGGTCAGTTGTCGGTCGGCTTATTGTGGCGGTATATTCAACTTGCGCATTATAAAAGTGTGAGTGTAGCTTGTATATCCGAATGGAAGACTGTAGCATACTTGTAAAAAAATGTTTGGAAATGCTGGCTGGGCTCGTGCGCAGTGATGCGAGGGTGAATGATGCCGCCCGGCTAGTCGGGAGAGTGGAGCAACGGTTTACACATTTGTCCTTTAGCGCCTACCTATTGCGGCAGTGTTCCAGAACGGACATAGAGTGAATTGGCTAGCTGTTGGGCAGAACGGTTGTTCATGCGGGATGGGGCAAGTGCGTTGAATTACGTGGTAGGGCTGGCATATATGAATTGGGGGAATTGAATTGTGATATCCAGCCAATCAATGGCATGTCGGCCGCGCTGTGTGGGCATCATGTCGCTGTCGCAAGGGGCGGCGAGGCGATTCGTTGTGCTGATAAATCGATAGAGGTGATATCGTGGGGAGAGGGGCGCAGCGCAGCCATGGCCACGGGAGAGCCCATGGCGGCACAGCGCAGAGGAACAGCATCGAAGGCTGCGTGCAAATCGACAAAAACACATCAGTTTTTGAAGGCGCCTCGCTCGTACAGGTAATATCTATTCGCGTTTCCCCGTTTGTTGGCCCCAGCAAAGCAGTGACGCGGTGCAGCTGCTGGAGCTGATAGTCCGTCCACCTGGGCAGGTCCGGCCTGGTCCAAGCGCTTCGGCGGCTCCTTCCCTGTGCGCTGCCTCCCCACTCTTTCCTCCGCCATTCGCCTCACAGCTTCTGGCCGTCACTGCCCGTGCCCGCTCTTCTCCTCTTCCTCTTCCTCTTCCTCCTGCTCCCCCTCCTCCTCCTGCTCCGCAATCAAAGGGGGTGCCAAACACCGCATGCTGCCCTCGCATCCCTCGCCCATGCCATCACCCGTCCGCCGTCCGTGAAGCTCCTCGACATTCTTTCAGCCGGCCCCCAAAACACCGGTCGTGCGCCCCAAGCCACAGCGTCGAAAGACCCTGGACACCGACATCACTCGTCAGGAATCGGCCATGGCCCACTGACGCAGCTGCCACAGCACCGAGCAACTTCTCCAGCAACACTCCCACTGTTCTCCTCCCTCGACGGCCCACAGCGTGCTCTTGCTCACGGGGTGCGCCTCTGCAAGCACTCTTCTCTATCCACCACCATGACCCAGCTATTCAACTCCTCCAACAACCCGCCGCTGACGGAGAAGAGGACTTTCTCCGGCCTCACGCTATCGTCGAACAAGCAGGTCAACGGCTCAAACAGCCAGGTCAGCCAGCGGATAAAGAATTTCTTTCGCATCAATAGCAGCGACAGCAAGGACCGCAAGCACTCCGACGATGGTCCTTCCACTCCCAACAAGCACGACTCCAAGTCGACATTTCGTCAATCAAGATTCCTGCCCCATATCGGCCGTAACCGCTCTCAAACAGTCGCTAGCGAAGGCAACCCCTTGGACGATTCTGTTTCCCCGACTGCAAATGCCAACCCGTATTTCATCCATCAGGGTCCGCCAGCCTTGCGACATCACAATGAGGGCAGCGTCCCGCCTTCTCCGCCGGATACTCCCCCGATACCCACTACCAAAGTGGACGCTGTAAGCGGAGCCAACGATCAGGCCACTACGGCTGGCAAAGAAGAGCTAGCACGAAAACTGCGTAGGGTAGCGTCCGCTCCCAACGCACAAGGTCTTTTCACGTCAGGAAAATCCTCTGACAGGCCGCAGACTGCGGAGCTTGGAAAAGAGCCTTTGGTCCAACACGCCAACTCTTCAACGCTGAGCATGGTCGAAACCGTTCCGACGGATGCCAATAACCTAATTCCCATCCCCACCGCGAATGGCAGCATCCCCACCCCCGGTCAAATCCGCAATGCAGCCGCCTTCCGAAGGACGTACAGCTCCAATTCGATAAAGGTTCGCAATGTGGAAGTTGGCCCAGGAAGTTTTGATAAAATCAAGTTGATCGGCAAGGGAGATGTTGGAAAGGTGTATTTGGTGCGCGAGAAGAAGTCGAGCCGATTGTATGCTATGAAGGGTACAGTCTTCATGTCTCTGGGGTACCAAGGATTGTGCTAACTCTGTCAAGTCTTGAGCAAGAAAGAAATGATCAAACGAAACAAAATCAAGCGTGCGCTAGCAGAGCAAGAAATCCTGGCCACTAGTAACCATCCATTTATTGTTACTCTATACCATTCATTCCAGTCCGAAGAGCACCTCTACCTCTGCATGGAATACTGCAGCGGTGGGGAATTCTTCAGAGGTAAGAGCACCGTTTCCGCGTGGGCGACATTGTACTGATTTTTACCAGCTCTGCAGACTCGACCAAATAAATGTGTCGATGAAGATGCAGCAAGGTTCTATGCGGCAGAAGTAACCGCTGCGCTGGAGTACTTGCATCTCATGGGCTTCATTTATAGAGATTTGAAGCCAGAGAGTATGTCATTCACTTTCGCTATGATTGCTGATACCTGACCTTTGTAGATATCTTGCTTCATCAGTCTGGCCATATCATGTTGTCAGATTTTGATTTGTCAAAGCAGTCCGACCCCGGAGGTCGGCCAACGATGATTGTCGGTCGAAATGGGACTTCATCAAGTAACCTTCCTACGATCGACACAAAGTCGTGCATAGCCAACTTCAGGACGAACTCGTTTGTAGGAACCGAGGAATACATTGCGCCTGAGGTTATCAAGGGCTGCGGTCACACTAGTGCAGTTGACTGGTGGACCCTCGGCATCTTAATCTATGAGATGCTTTATGGCACAACACCATTCAAAGGCAAAAACCGTAATGCCACTTTTGCCAATATCTTACGGGACGACGTACCATTTCCAGAAGGTTCTGGGGCTCCATCTGTCTCAAAGTAAGCATTTGAATGCCTCCAGACATAAGTAATGCTAATATTTCCAAGTCTCTGCAAATCACTAATCCGTAAACTTTTGATCAAGGACGAACTTCGCCGCCTCGGCTCCCGAGCCGGTGCCTCTGATATTAAGACGCACCCATTCTTCCGCACAACACAGTGGGCATTGCTACGTCATATGAAGCCACCGATGATACCCCATCAAGGTCGCGGAGTTGAGACGCCGAATTTCCGCAATGTCAAAGAGAGTCAGAGTGTAGATATTAGTGCCGCAAAAGCCAAGGGCGTGCCGCTAGATTCTGGGCTTGCAACGCCAATGGGTGAAATTGCGGATCCCTTCGAGGAGTTCAATAGCGTCACGCTTCACCATGATGGCGATGATATACCAGAAGGCAGTGGACTCGAACTTCAAAATACACATTCGCATCGGTAGACACACCACAGTGGGCGTGCATCTCTTTTGGCGGAGTTTCTATGGCATTCAAAGAGCGATTTTTCTTGCATTTCATACATCATGGGAGGGTATTCTTAGCTCTCCTTGTCCGCTCCTTTTATCGGTAGACCATTGGTGCTTTGTTTTCGTCTCGACTTTATCACATCATTTGTTCAGGGAATGGCGTTCTCTGGTATGTTCAAGCATCATTGTCGCTGTTTTCATTGCCGAATTTCATACTCCTCCCCAAGTCAGAAACCCATGTATACCGTCCAGGCGTTTCACCACCTTGTTACCTTCGAAATAGTTTTCATTCTTATCGGCACGAGATGGATGGAGATGGCAAGTGCGGCTGCTTCTTGGGCATCTTCTTTATATGGAAGGGAAAAGTGGGTGGGGAGCGCTTTAGTTAAGGATGTGAGTATTTGAATACGACTGTTTATCCTTTTGTATAGAAATACAAACCGAATGTTGTGTGACGTTCAACCGGGATTCGAGACGAAAAGCCAAGGAAAGGTGCAGGAAAGGTGCAGGAAAGGTGCATGTACGAAGCGGTACCACTTCCAGCGCTAAGGGACGCGGCAGTGCTGGCAGGGATATAAGGGATACGAGAGATACGGATGTCCCGAATTGCCGATATATCGGTAACATGTATCCCCGATACACCTAATACTTGCGGTGTTAGAAACTCATCTAAACTTCGAAGCATTGGTACAAGCTCAATTCTATATACAATTCTATCAAAATTGTATACAAATATGATCTAAATGGTTTTATCGTACGAAAGTATAACTACTTATCCTAGATACTAAGTAAAGGTTTAGATCTTGTTTAGGTCCCTCTTTCTGCTCTTCCCTTGTCTTTTCTCCTCTCTCTTCTTTTTCTTTTCCTCCTCTTTCTTTTCCTCCTCTTTCTACAAAAGAAAAGATCGTACGTACCTATGCTGGAATAATAGCATTTTAGGGACTTACCCTACGCGCGTCCTCTATAATAAAGATAGGTACCGCCGCCGATCCATCCTCATTACCAGTCCCTGCCGGGGGGCAAGCGCGGAGGACCACCTTCAAGCTCATGGCCACCCCCTTCTCATACGGAGCAGCGATTAGAATGATCGCGCCATTTGCAGTTGGCCCATACTTCCGCCAAAGTGTCCCTCTACGCGGCGACACTGGGAATGGACGGTAGCCGGGCTAGCGCTGCGACACACGCTGCACGGTTGATCTACCGCTATTCCACGAGATTGTATGAGGATGGCATTAATGTACGACGGCCGATGTGTTTATGTTTGAATGAGGGTTATACTGCCGCATATGTGTCTACATTCTGCCCCGGAAGGGCCAACACAGCTCGAGCCTGCGGGCTATGAGCCAGAGGAACTAACTGCTGCTGTCCTACGATAAGGACGGGATTCTGGTTAGGTCCGTTAGCAGCGGTGGCGGCAGCGACGGCGTTGTAGAGGACAAAGGCCCTCTCTAAATTTTAGCTTCGTACGAGACTGATGGCTGTGAATACATATTTGCTAGAACTAGTGGTAGAACTTATATTGTTAATAGTGAGGAACTGTATGTTACTGCCGCCGTACACGACAGGTGCGCGGGGTCATGCGACCACATCACGTAATCTTCAATCAACTATCGTACAAATGCCTATTACTTCAAAAGCTATCATTTAATAAGTCATCTCGCCTCCAACTTCTCATACATTCAAGCTGGTCAAGAGTAGCTGCTGTCATAGCAGTTTTCTCCCATGAAATCGTATGATTGCTGCCTGAGAAGATTCTCTCTGGCCTGTCACCCATAGGGGGTATTGATAGAATCTCAATCGCTCAAGAAGAGAGCTGTGGTCAGCGTTGCTGTTGCGTGTCCTACAGCCATCATTGAAGCCTTCATATTTGTAGTATTCTAAGCGCTGAACGAATCAGTACAGCACTTGCACTATATTCATCTTCGTCTAGGTCTTGCTTCTTGTTCTTCTAGTGCTGGCGTACGATAATGTAAATGGACGAGGTAGGCCTTCTTCTTTTTCGAGGACATAAGAGACTGGGCAGAGATGCCATTGAGTTGATATACAATTCCAAATCATCAATATAATCAGTAATTAAAGATATTTGTAGCTTATACAATGCTTCAAAAGCAATAAGGAGAAGGTTTTATATCATGCCAAGACTTTTGAAGGACTTTGGGGATACCGACATTTATGCATACTAGCACGAAGGGACAGGGGGAAAGCGTGCACGGACTAGTTCACGTCTTCCCCGCGGTGCATCACGTCTCGGGCCAGTGAGCCGTAAACTGAGAACTTGTTCATTACGTCTGCGGGTTGAATACCTTCAGGCGACTTTCTACGATAAACATCAGGATTTCTAAAAAATTGACTCAGCGCAAACCCTCTCCTACACCGTATTCCACGCTGGCCCAACGAATATCCACCTGCATCAACAAACAACCCGCGAGGACCACACAACACCATCCACCCACCCCACATACCACGCTCCACTTCCTTGGGAACCAGTCCCTCCAGAAGACTACACAAATTTTCTACCTCTGAATCCGAATCAAAGGCCGTCTTCATGTCGCTAGAGAACTCCGATCAACCGCTCGACGCGCCGCAGAATTCGGCGTCCGATAGCGGAGAGACGTTGACGCCGCTGGAGCAGGAGATTTTGGATGAGTATGCTAGGTTATTAGGGAACTTGAATACGGTGCGTGGATACAGCTCTGTCTCATGCTCCCACGCTGCATTCGCTCTTCCCATTCCCCCAACCCCGCGCAACAATCTCCGCCAAAACACCCCCAAGCCCACCCCAAACGAACATACACCTAACGATGAAATTTGCCAGATATCCACCCTCCTCTCAACCCTCTCCGCGAACCCCTCAGCCGAGATCCTCGATGCGCTGCGCGGCCTAGAGCGCAAGACGAGCCTGGTGTTCACGCTGCTGAAGGCGAGTGTGTATAGCATTGTGTTGAACCAGCAGATTACGGAGGATGATGACGAGGGGAGGAGTTTGGGGGATAGTCGGGGGAGTGGGATCTAAATTCAAGTCTATTGTGTAGGAGATGGGGTGATGATTGGGGATTGTAAGATGGGTTGGTGTACGGTTATGATAGAATGGCATAGTTCAGCAATGATACCCAAAGACCGCGAATTGCAAATTACGATATAAAATCGATTCAGACACATAATATGTATACACACAAAAACATATACAAGTTTCCGAAAACAAGCTAGCCCTGTCTTCTTTATGTAGATATTTGTACATTTGGTACATGAATTCCAAACACCGTGCTTGAATATCATACAAATATTTGCCCGTCTTCGATTCGTCTAGTGCACGCTTCCGCCGTAGTACACTTTCCTCACATCTACCAACTTCTTGCCTCGGCCGCGGGCGATCTCGTCGGGTAGTCGCTGGTTACAGAGGGCTTCCCAGGTCGCCTTGATGACGTTCATTTTATTCCTCGAGCGAGGTGTGCGCGCGGAGAGGTCGTGCAAGCCGGCAGCGCGGGCGAGTTCAAAAATGAGATGTTGGACGCGGAGACCGAAACCTATACAAATTAGACCAGATGCACTATCCTCCTCATCTTGACGTAAAACTTACCAGGCGGTCTAGAAAATAACTGCACCTTAGTAGCGCCGACCTTCTTCTCCAGATCCCCGTAGATGGTCCTACCTTCATACCTCGGGATAGGCCGCATGTTCCTTATAGCCGCCATGACACTCTGCTTTCGACCTTCCTCCGGTTCTGTAGATTTGCCTTCTCCGACGCCGAGCAAGCCGTTTTCGTTCCCGGCGATGGTGAGGAAGTACATTGAGTTGATTTTACCCATGCGCGTCTGGTTTGTAACGCCGTGTGAAACCAGGGTCTTAATTCGTAGAAATTTCAGTTTATCTTTATCCCAGCTCATCTGTTGCAATAGCCGCTTCTGGCGCGGGTCCTCTTGCTCCTCGGTGGAGAGTCGGCGCGTCTGTTTTGCCATGCGGTTCTCGAGGCGGGGCAGGTCAGGTAGGATAGTGGAGTGGCGTGGGTCGGCGAGGGCTTCCATGGCCTTTGGGTTCTTGGAGGTGTAGGATGCGCGGGGATCGAGGGAGGCCTGGGTTAAGGCGGCATGCATGGCGTCTTCCAAGTGCTGCTTCTCTTTGTCCGTCATGTCGTCCGGAACCCCATTGGGATAGAGCTTGGCCATGTTTTCGGAGGCGATTAGTGTGATTGCTTCGTCGCTCTCAACTTCGTTGGCTTCGCGGAAGGTCTTGGGACCTGGGATGTCGGCGGCAGTCAGTTTCTCTGCGTGGTCGGTTACAGGGTCGACTTCGGACATGTCGTCCTCATACGGGAGCTTCCATGGGTCAGTACGCGTCTGGCCCTGAGTTATTATGTCTCGAGGATCAAGTGCGGATTCGGCAGCTTTGATGGCGGCGATTTGCGCAGGAGTGTATTTCTTTGCTAGGAGAGCAGTTTCGGAAGTGTCATATTTAGGATACTGCACTTCGGCAGCCTGATTGAGAAGCGCGAGATCCTCGGCCTTGATGCTAGGATAATGCGGTCGTCGCCGGCGACCAGATCGAGAGGTGGTCGTGTGGAAGGGTCTTCGGGGGTGTGGTGCGGAGGGTGCAGATTTAGGGAGCGAGGATGCCTTTGAAAATAGACATCGTGCGGGCCGGCAGACGCTCATTGTGCATCAGGAAATCAAATTGAGGCCCAATTGGAGCAAAATAATAAGAGCTTGGTAAGTGAACGCGGGCGAAGTGTTAACCAGTCCCGTGGTGAAGTTCGAGCTCCGAAAATTTGTATGACTAAGCTCTCATGGAGCTAAGGCTCAATTGGGGCGACGAGGGAGTCTTTTCTAAACATCTACATGAATGCGGCAACTTTTCGAACGGCGCTCCGGGCACTGAATTTCAATGGCCGAGGCATAAAGATTGCGAGATACAGTATGGCATCTTCGGTGGATAATGTTGCGCCGATCGAGAGCAATGGGGCGAAGAGACAAGCAGAGACTGCTTTGCGAAGCCAAGAAGAGCCACGAGGAAGTTATAGGTTCAAGAATAAGAGGATGAAGAATGGCCATGCAATTGGGAGCACGATTCTCAAGACGAATGGCGATCATGAAGAAGTCCTGCTGGAAGATGTAAATGCACTTCTCAAGTCATTCAAGCTGGAGGCGGACGGAACCGTGGAGTCTAAACCGGTGCCAGAACATCTTTCTGAAGTGGAAGTCAAAATTGAACATATTTCATCCACTGGAGACGGCTTGGGCTTCTTGAAGGATTCGAACGCAGAACATGTTTATGTCGTCCCTTTTACTGCCCCTGGAGATGTTGTTACAGCCAAGGTTTTCAAGCGATTCGACAAAAGCCGGTATTCTTTGACAGACTTCGTAAAGGTGAATATACCATCGCCACATCGCGACGAGTCGCTGGTAAAGTGCCCCTACTTTGCTACCTGCTCAGGATGCCAGTTCCAAATGCTTCCATATGGCTATCAACTAGCCCACAAGAAGACAATTGTCGAAAAGGCGTACAAGAACTTTTCAAATTTACCTCCGGAGCTTATTCCTGCGATTGGGGATACCATTGGATCGCCTTTGCAATATGGATACAGGACGAAGCTGACACCTCATTTCGACGGTCCGCCGGATGCGAGAAGAAGCGACGGTCGAAATGGCATTAAGCGAAGCTTCAAAGAAGTGCCGCCTATTGGATTCATGAAGAAGGGTACGCGTACCACAATCGATATCGAGGATTGCCCAATTGGTACGGACGCAGTTCGGAAAGGCAATAAGAGGGAGCGGAAGAGAGTCGCAGAGGAACTCTCAAAGTACAGCAAAGGCGCTACTCTTCTCCTACGAGAAAACACAGAACGCATCTTAAAGTCAGACTACGAAGCCCCCTACGTGGTGAAGAAATATGAAGAAGCAGTATATGAAGACAGGGGAGCCCATATCCACAAAAAGACCTGCGTAACGGATCCCAAGGCCACAACAACAGAATATATTGATGACTTCGAATTCGTCAACCCCGCTGGCGCCTTCTTCCAAAACAATAATGCCATTCTTCCCCGCTTTACTCAGTACATCAGAGACCATATCCTCCCACTTCCATCTGATGATCTGAATCAACCGAAAATCAGCAATCTTATAGACGCCTACTCGGGCAGCGGCCTCTTCACAATCACTCTCTCCTCCCTCTTCAACACCTCCCTCGGCATCGATATCTCTCCCGCTTCCATAAATAGCGCAACCCACAACGCTATCATCAACAACCTTCCCTCTTCCCGCGCAAAGTTCATCGCAGCAGATGCCGCAGCCCTTTTCGCCAGCATCGAGACCCCGGCCGAAGAAACCGTTGTCATGATCGACCCACCAAGAAAAGGCTGTGATGAAAGTTTCCTCAGACAGCTGGTCGGATATGGACCCCAGAGGATTGTGTATGTCAGCTGCAACGTACATACACAAGCGAGAGATGTGGGAATACTGGTGGGAGGCATGAAGCGTGTTGATGGTGGAATGGGGCCCGGCGTGGGGTGCTATGAGATCGAGAGTATTGTAGGCTTTGACTTTTTCCCGCAGACGGGGCATGTTGAAGGGGTTGCGGTTTTGAGGAGGAGTATAGGGAGGAATGGTGGAAAGAGGGATTAATGCAAGAATATAAGGCATAAGTAAAGATAGATTACAATAGTGACTTCTCATCAGTGACGGGGCGTCATTCTCAGTGAATAGATATTGCACTCTATGGACGCGTTTGGAAGAGTGCATTTCATCGAGAATCATTACTCCCCAAATATTCATTACAAAACCAAACATCCCATATCATCTAGAACGCACACATCACTCAACATTCCCAACACAAAAAACTATAGCTCTAAATGTATTACAATTTAATTCTAACCTTACGTCTCTCCCCCATCCACCACAACCAAAAATAAGAAAATAATACTATCAGCACAGTCAACAATTTGGAGGTTCAGAATCCAATCCAATCTCAACCAAAGGCATTAGTGTAGCCGTTTCACGGTCTTGGGGGTATATCCATCCATGCTCATTCGCTAAAGACAGAAGAAAAAGAAGAGTCAAGCATGTATCAAAGCAACGACGAAGTTTTCAAAACAAAGAAGCGAACGACGAAGCGCGTATACAATTGCAAAACAACAATAGCCACATGGAAAACGAGGGGATACCTGCACGCAGGCGAATCAAACGGCAACGAGAGGAAAAAGGTTTTTTTTGTTGTACATAGGAAATGCGTTGTTTCTGATTGGTCATACTCACACCAACAGGGGGTGATACCTGAATTGTTGTCTGATCTTTTGTAATAATTACTGATGGAGCTCGTGGCCAAAGTTAAGGCCAATGGGCGTCATGTCCCCGTCAATGGTGCTCTCATCATCGTAGAAGCCGCTCTCACTAAAGTGGCTATCCTCTGCGTCTTGGTCGTAGGATGCTCTGCGAAGAAGCGGGGGAGTGCTAGGTACAGGTTGTTTACCTAGGCTAGGAAAGCCGACCGACCCTCGTGAGCTGCTTGAGTTTGATCGAACATTCTGCGGGCGGGTAGCTGACGGAACTTCAGGGGTTCGGCGGAGGTTCGAAGTTGGGGGTGTCATTAGCCCAGAGAGGAAAGACTGTGCTGATGGAGGCGCGACACGGGACGGAGTCTGGTTGCGCGGTGTGTTACCGCTTGAGCCTCCTGCTAGTACGCTAGATGCGCTTTCACGACCCTTGCGCCAGTTGCCAAAAGCTGCGGCGAGCTGCACTGCCTTTGGAGACGCAAAGTTAGACAGAGAGGCAAGTGTTGGGAAGGGTTGTCCTCCAGCCATGAGGCGTTCCTTCTCTTGTTGCTCCATCTGAAGATTGGTTCGGATGCGAATGGCGGCATCGCGAACGGTTTCACGATCGAATGCAGGCTGAGCAAGGGCGTTAATGAGATCGTTCAGGTCATCAACGCGGACGCCGAGTAATTCGCGGAGCCAGCCAATTTCAGTGTCACGCTCCTTGAGCTTCGCAGGAGCATCGGTGTCAACTTCAGACAGCTCATGCTCGAGGGACTCGATGCGAGATTCGCGTTCTTGCAGCTGTTCTTGTAAGACAGCGATCGACTCGCGCAAAGCTTGAGGTGAGATCTTCTCCGGTTGGCTAGAAGCATACGGTGAAGCCACAGCGGGCGGCGACTTGATATTCTTGGCTGCGGCGGCTGCGGCGCTTGCAGCTTCCTTTGCAACTGAAAGCTTCTCTTCTAGAAGAGAAACTTTGTCTTGAAGATGCTCCATCTTAGAGTCAGCAAGCGCAAGACGATCTCTGTGGAAAGCCTCAGCGCGCTCCTTGTCTTCATGAGCAATTTCTAGCGCACGGCTGTGTTCCTTGGAAAGAGCATCGAGTCTTCGCTCAAACGCTTGCTGTTGGTCAACCAAAGCGAGCCTCTTGCTCTCTAGAGTTTCCACCACGGCATGCTTCTTGGCATCAGCAGCAGCCTCCAGATCAAGCTCGTGCTTGGCCTTAGCGGTGTCGGCGTCCATGCGGACGTTGTCAAGCTCTGCACGCACCCGAGAGATCTCGGCTTCAAGCTCAGACCGGACGATGTTGACTTGGTTGTTGGCAGTTTCAATATCGGCGCCCATGAGCGTACGTGTGCGCCTGATCTCAACATGTGCCTGTTCTCTTGCTTCCCTGAACTCTCGTTCATATTTCTCAGCAGCTCGTTTGTGCTCCAGGCTTTCCTGCTTAAGTTGTTCGATCGCATCCTCAAGCCTTGCGTTGTGCTTTTGGGCTTGCTCGAGGGAAATCCGGAGCCTCATGCCTTCTCGCTCCTGAGTCTCAAGCCTCTCGAGCTCCCTTTCAAGGCGTTCGCGGGTTCGCCCCTCTGCTTCAATCCGAGCGCTGAGAACTTCGTACTTCTTCAGATGTGCTTCGTCACTCTTCTGCCACTGAGCGCGTTCGGCAGCGGCTTGCCCAGACGCCACGATCATATCTTGCTGCAATTTCTCAAGCTTAGCACGCATAGACTCGCGAACCCTTGTAGCTTCCTCAGCCTGAAGGCGCGACGCTTCGATACCTTTCCTCATGTTCTCGTTCTCCTCATGGGCTAGCTTGATGTCATTCCTCCATTTGTCGGCTGACAGGCGATGCTCCTCGAGAGTGAAAGTGAGAGCCTCATTCTCCGCAGTAACAGCATCCAGTCGTTTCTTGAGGTCTTCCTCGGAGCTCTCGAAAATGGAATTTTGGAGTCTGAGCTTCTCATTTTCATTCTCAAGAGCACCGAGCTTATTGCGAAGCTCATCCTCAGCGCTGTTGTATGAGTTGAGCGTCGCACGAGCGTCCTCACATTCCTGTGTCAATGCCCGGATCTTGTTTTCATCGTCGCTAGCAGCCTCACGCAAGAGAGCCAGTTCCTCCTCAGTGACCTTGAGCAAGCGAGCGCTGTCTGCCTCTCGGGTTTCTACGGCTTTTCGCGCATCAACCTCTTCGCTAAACTGAATTGAGACTTCCTGCAACTTGGCTTCGAGCTCTGCAATACGAACGTCCTTTTCTTGAATTGCCTGGGTCTCTTCCCGTTTGATGATCTCCATGTTTTGTCGTTTCAAGGCTTCTTCAACCACCTCCCGTACGTCTTCAGCCTGTAGGTTGCCCCCAGCAGCTTGTGCAATAGAAGCCTTTAAGCTACCAACAACCTGGTAGAGCTCAGACATATCGAGTTGAGGTTGAGGGATATCAACAGGTGCCTCTAGAGCAGGAGGCTTGTGGGATACTAAAGCTTCTGCGACAATAGAACGGATCATATCCGGTTGCATAGGTTCAGGGGCTGGAGCAGCAGGGACTTGCGGCTGATGTGCTGCGAGAGCTTCGGTGACGATAGCCCGAATATCATCCGGCCAAATTTGCTCAGGTACCGGAGCTGGTGGCGGTGGAGGAGGAGCATGCGTAGCAAATGCTTCCATCACAATCGAACGAATATCGTCCGGTTGGATAGGCTCCGTTGTAGGCGCAGTAGGTTGAGGGGCGTGCGAAGCAAGGGCATCCGCAATGATAGCACGTATCTCCTCGGGCTTGATGGGCTCGGCAGCAGGTTCAGGAGCCGGCTGCTTATGAGATACAATAGCTTCCTCAACAATAGCTCGAATTTGATCAGCAGGCACATGTTCGAACTTTGGCGGCGTCCATTGAGGTTGGTGATGGGCAAGAGCTTCCATGATAATGTCACGGACCTTTTCTGCTTCGATAGGCTCTGGTGCGGACGATGCCTGAGAATGATGAACGGTAAGCGCATCTACAACAATGTCACGGATTTTCTCAGGTAGGACTGGCTCAGGAACCGGTACCGGAAGGGAGGTGACAGACGGCTGATGTGATTCAAGTGCTTCACGAACGATAGACCGAATCTTCTCAAGCTTGCGGTCCTTCCTTGGGGATCGTGTACGGTAATGAGAGTCTGTACCGATCTCGTCGTCCTCGTCATCAGCGTCGCTGTCGAGGCGTTCGTTCGTGGACATGCTGCGTCTGCCACGACCCGAGGGTTGTGAGAGCAACGCTATTGAGTCTTGGATGGTTTGCAAGTTTCTCTCAAGCGGACCGAGACGGTTCTTCAGGAGACGGCCGATGAGATCATCAACATGATGGTCGAAGAACCGACTGCGTGTCTGAATCTTATCTTCACCTTCAGAAGAAATTCCTTCATCCCAATCACTCATGGGTACCTCCTCCGCGTTGTTCAAACGGTGGACTGGAGATTCATATGCAGCACGCTCATCATCAAATGGATCATGAGTGATCGACGTCGACGATGCGTTCATGTTCCGAGGAGCATATAGTCTGCGGGGACTAGGACTAGGCGCATCGCTTCGTAAGTGCATGTTCGGTGGCAAATCGGGGCGCGCAAAGTCATGAGTAGACAATCTCGTAGGAGACTGATCCCAAGAGGGTTCATCTCGCTCAACGCCAAAGTCAGAGCCTTCCTCATTCATGTGTTTCATGACAGCATCGATCTCATTGAACGAAGTCCCACCAAACTGGTCGAAATCGACACTCTCGCTTTCTGGATATGGTACATGACGACGTGATTCCAGCGCAGTCTTGTAAGATCCATCGTCGCTGGGACGGAAAGTTGTTGCTGGACTTCTACTTGCCTGACGTGGAGGGCTAATATGAGTGCCATATAAGTTCTCGTTTTGTGTGACGGAGGGTTTCGTGACATGTATTCCAAGGTCGACGCCGGAACCAAATTGAGGTCGAAACTCGAATGGTTTCGCAGTCGCAGAGAGCGAGCTCTTGTGTGTATGCTTCTTTGCGAATGGTTTCGGCGCTTCCTCAACAGTGGGCGTGACCGCGTCACTTTCATGAGGCGTTCTGTCATCAATTGGCGTTCTCGAATCAGACTCGGTCGACTTTCCAGTCTGCGGTGTTGGCATGTCAGATTCATTTCCGGGAGTTTGACTCTTCAGTGCAAGAGGCTCAGGACTCTTCGATTTAGATACGGCTCTCTCGATATTTGGGGAAAGATTCTCCTTGTCCTCTAGCACCACATCTCGTTCAAGTCGTGGATCTTGCTTAGCAGCCTGAGGTTGTTTCGTTTCCGCCAAGGGTGTTGAGACAAGAACTGGCTGAATTGCAAATTTAGGCACATCATCGCCATCATCACGAACACGCCTAGCTCGCTTCTCACGTCCATCGGCTTGCATAATGCGCCCAAACTCATCTTCACGATCTTCTGCTTCTGTTTCTTTCTCTGGGGTCTTCTGGCGGGTGGCATCAGGGCGCACGATCGGGATAGCTTTAGAGCGCTTGGCGGGTTTGACAATATCGCTAGCAGAGATATTAACATTGCCGAATATCTTTGAAGAGAAGCTGGCAGGCGCAGGCGCCGATGCACTAGGATTGAAAGCAGTACTGCCGGGATTGAAGACAGGCGCATCAGGCTTGAAGGACGGTCCCTTGGAAGAAAAGTCAAAGCCGCTGGTCGGGATGGCAGAGCCGTTCATGCCGACTGGTTCGAATACGGGAGCATCGGCGGCTGGCTTGAAGACGGACGCTTCAGCGGGCCTGAAAGCAGGAGCATCAGGTTTGAAAACAGGTGCAGAAACATTGAGGCTGGATAGGCCATCAATGCTAGCCTGATTGCTGCGGGGGACTGCATTAATAGCCGGGGACAAAGAAAAGCCCGAGGACATCGATGCAGGACTGAAGGACGCTGCAGGATTGAACTTGAACTCTTTAGCATCGACATTGAGCTTCGAGGTTGAGGATCGCGATGTATGCTTGCTGTGCAACGCGGACCCGGGCTTTCCAAATGTAAACCTGGGTTCTCTCCATGAATTGCTGACTTGCGACGTAGTCTTTGAATGTTGTGCCGACGTATCATTTGTCTCGCGATGTTCTGCTTCTTCTAGGCTTGGATTTGTGGCCTCAGATATGTTCGTCCTCGCTCCATCGCTAACGTCCACGCGAGGATTCTCTGGTTGTTGCTGTGTACCGAAATTGAATGAAATCGGTTGTTGAGGCTTGGCTAATGAATGGGCCCTACTATGAGGCTGAGGCTGGTGAAGAATAGGTCCAGAATCCTCCCAAGACGAGTTAGTGACTGGATTTGAAGGCTTGAGCTCATTATGGATTTCAGGTTCCGTACTGAAATCACCACCCTCGTCGAATTGCTTGTCAATCGCCTGCTCAAGATGATACTCGGCGTCGCGGGCCTCACGCTCAAGGTTGGCGCTAATGTTGTGACGATGGCCACGAGGAGTTGGCACAGCGATCTCAGGTCCAGGTTGAGTGGCATGCTTCAGCGCGGGGACATCTTCCTCCTCAGCTTCATCTTCAGGAACTTCTGCTAGTGTTGAAGAGGGTCTTAAACCAAGTACTTGCTGCTGTTGTTGATGCAATAGCTGAGTCTGTAGCTGCTGTTGCTGTGCTTGCATCTGAGCCAGCAGATCATCTTTTTGAGTTGGAGTAAGAGGAAACTGCTGGTTAGGCCGAGTGCCAAATGGCGAGCCCGTAGATGTAAGATCGGCAAGATCGGGTCTGCCCAGAGGGAGAGCAGGCGAGCCACCCCTCGGGCCTTGAGGGCCAAAGTAGTTACCTGGCGAAAACGCACCAGAGGGAGAGGTAGATTGCTGAACGAAACTAGCAGGAGAGAACGTGGAATGCCTGTGCATGTGCATGCTAACACGCGGGTTGCCACCGAACGCCGAGATGGGAGAGGCGATTGATTGCCGTGATAGATGTCCAGGGGAGGGACCGAGTGGGAAGGAAGAACCAGAAACGATGCTCCCTTGCCTTATACGTTGGCTACCTGCAGACGAAGTAGGAAGGGGTGGTGAGAATGGCAACCCAGGATGCTGCGATGAGGCCCGTCTTGACATGGGCGATGGTGTCGCTTCCTCCTCGCCTCCCAGACTGACGCCGAGCGCTGCCAGTTTGGCCTCCCTGAGATGGGCGACATACGCATCCCAATCAGCTTTGTTTGGCACTCGTACCCTACTTCCATTCGCACGATCTGCACGGATCTCTCCGTCATCCGGCCATATGCCCCGGTTCTGAGCAAGATGTATTCCAACCTGATCATCCACGCCTTGCCAGTGCCCAAAGCCGCGCGTGTCATATCCGGCACGCTCAAACTGCTGCATTTTGGATTCGACGGCGGCTGGACTCATTGGCATTGGAGGATATCCAGGCATGCCACGCGGAACATCTCTAGGAATCCATATGATGCAATTTTTCCTTCCTACCTGGACCTTCCTCTTCTGTCGAGGCGTCGGAGTACGAGCAGGCTCCACGGGCGCTTCAGCTTTGCTGGGAGTCTCTTCAGCGGGCTTGGGGGTTTCAGGTTGCTGCTGCTCCTCCTTTGCTGAAGTAGGCGACTTGTCTGCAAATATGCTACGCCCCAAGTGCGATTTCAAGCTCGCGCCGGACCCCTCACGCGAATGCGCCGCGTCAGGATTGGCATACCGTGAGGCCATCATCTTGCCGAGCTCTTCCTTCTGATCCTTGCTGAAATATGACCAAAAGTCCTGCTGATTTAGGGTCTTATTGTTTTTCCTTGTCGTATGCCCCTTCTTCCGTAGTGGCGTTGCAGCGGGTATATCTTGATCCTTTCCAGACTTGTCTCCCAAGTCACTCTCCGCTGAACTATCGCTCCACCAGTTGTTTGCTTCTCGGTTCCAACGGCCGTCTAAGAATTGTCGAACCCACTCCTCTGTTGGATTACTAGGACCTGCAGGTGAACCTGGATGGTTGAATGCAAGTGAACGGGGAGTAACTTCTGAAGGAAGATTCGATTTTGTCGGTGTCTCTATATTCGGGGGAAGCCGAGAAGGAATGAGATGCTCAAGATTGAACCGATTGGGAGAATGGTCTTCCTCTAATCGTGGCGGTAGAAGATGCTCAAGCCCAAATTGGAGGTTGGGTGAATCCTCTTCAAGATCGTCACTCCCGAATTGAGTCGAAGGATGGCGACCTCGATTAAATTGCGGAGGAGGATGTCGATACGGGCTACCCCAACTAGCTGTGAAATACGATGTACTATCGGTTTTTTCGTGCCTGGCAACTGTTGACGGAGTGCGTTCTATACCCCCAAGCGAAGATAGCGAAGGAAGAGGAGGTAGCTCAGGGCTCGAGTAGCCGAGAGTCTGAGTCGGTGATGGGTGGGCTGTCCACAGAGTCTGTGCCGGAGACGGCACGCCGCGCGCCTCTGGGGGACTTGTCACTTCACCGTCGTTCTGCAGAGCAGATGGAGGCGACGATGGCAGAGGAAGTGAGGACGAGGAATTGCGTCGAGCTTGCATTCAACATTCAACGGCGAGTTCCGCGTATCCGAACAGAAAAACGCGCACCTTCCACGATTTGCACGCGACGAGCGAGGGGGGAATCGCCCGACAAGGTGGAAAACAAGACGTTCCTCAAGTTAGCGGTACAAGCAACGCGTGCGGACGTTGCGAGAAGGGTCTTGAGCCGGAAAGCCAGCGTGGGACGCGGTAATTATGTAGACAAAAGAAAGGACCGACGGATATCTTCTAAACGAGCGACATGAGGTTGGAGAAGAGCAGATTGCGGACAGGAAGAACAAGCATCCCGTAGCAGTAGTAGCAGAGAGAGGACGAAAAAGGCGGGCTGTGAGGTGGAGGTGCCCACTTCTTCGGTGAAGACCAGAAAATGTGGAAAGGAGAGAGGCTAAGTCAGCGAGACGTAATTGGCCGGAGCGCCGGCAATGGAGAGAACGTGCGCCAACGTGTCATTCAGCAAGGGGCGAGTGGGAGCCCGAGCCGGGGTGTCGACGGAAGCCGAGGCGCACACGGACAGACGTCGAGCAATAGGCAATCTAGCGGCGCTGGTGTTGCTGCAGTTCTGTAACAGCAAGCCTCAACGGCGGCGACGTGGTGTTCCGCAGCGAGCTCTTGTGCGAGGGGCAATCTTGGAAGTCTATGTATGGGTTCACTTGCACACCGCAGCGTTGGACGTCAACCGCCCCCTGACGCATCTGCGTGTGGTGTCGCGGCGCGTCGAATTTCATTTATATGATTGCTATTGCACGTTATGCTTTGTTCGCTCGGCCAACAATGGCCGTTGACTGACTATTGATGGCCAGTCAGTCACTCGCGCGAATATGTCACATCCTCATGGCAGTCTTTCAGAACCGCAATTGAATGTTAGTTTTTGACTCTTCATCATCCGGGACCGTGTTTTGAGCAGGCTTCTTTGACGCGGGAAACATGCAAATGGGAAATGGAGAACAGCCAGGATAACCGATGGCAAACAGCCAAGGGGTCAGACCTAGTTGAGGAGCCCACGGGAGCTAGACGCCCAGCTCCGGCGCTTGACCACTTGTTCCGAGGAGCCTGGTTTCTAGAAACTGACATCCTTCGACGCATGATGCCAGCCCGTTGTATCGAGGTTCATCGCCAAGTGGGCGAATTGCAGAAAATGCTACCAATTTTAAGCTGAATAATCACCAATCCTTGACGCAGAAGTGATTGCATACATGGATTATGTATGATAGAGTATACGGATGGTATCTGGATGGGTATACGTCTATCATCATACCTCAACTATATACAAGGACGACAAACCCATTTTCCTTCCATCTCGTCAGACTTTAGCCCACATGAACGCCCTCTTCACAAACCGACTCCTCTTGGAAACTGTCTCCACACCCGAGCTCTTCGCCGTGGCCGCCCCCTCTGCCGGCCTATCACTCACAGGATCGAGATTCTCAGGACTCGTCCTGAACTCCCTGGCCTTATCCTCCATATCCCCAATCTTCCAAGCCCTAACCAACCACACGAAGAACGCAGCCCCAACATACATGAAACCGGCAAAGAGAATAGCGCCAGTATAATTCCCACCATTGAAATCCACAATCTCCAGCGCAATCGCCTCAGAAACTTGTCGCAATTAGCATCCATATCTTCTCCATCCAGACCAAAGCAGAGCACACTCACAAGTCGTAGGCAGCACCAGTACCAACCACGTAATACTCAATGCACTCGGCAGCTCCACCAACCCCATAACCTCCGTCGTAACCGGCGCCACGACAGCCCAAAACGTCCCCGCCACCATCCCCCCCACGATCGCATAGAAAACCAATACCCCAAAGGTCTCAGCAAACATCCAAATCACCAGCGCGAACAAACCAGCGAGGAAGGTCATCGTGCCTGCCATATTGATCCGGCCGAACGAATCGCTGAAATACCCGATGGGCGGCCGTCCAATAGCTTGACCCAGATTTAGCACTGCACTGATAATACTGCCCTGCTCAGCAGTCATTCCAACCGTCCTCGCATAATTTGGCAACGAGAACAGCAGCACAATATACCCCAACATACTCAAAAACCCAAACACCAACAGGCCCCAGAACTCCAACTTCTTGAACAATTGGATGTCGAACGCCCGTTGCGAGCTGCCAATCTGCTTATTGCGGTCCTTGACGAGGAGCGTACATACGACATTCACGACGCATGCGACGATGCCCAGGATGCGGAAGGCCCAGGCGAGGGAAATGCTTTTGATCATGGCCTGTGTCGCGAGTGAGTAGACCAAACCCCCCAATCCGCTCCCCGCCGCCGCGAACCCGTTCGCAAGGCTTCGTCGACTGGAAAACCACTGCGGCGTCACCGTCACCGTGCCCACGAACAAGAAGCCCATGCCCCACCCAAAACACAACCCCTGGGCCAAGAAGAGCTGCCAGATCCGGTCGGCGAAACTTGCGCCTATGAACGCAAGGGTTTCGAGGAATACACCAATGAGCAGCGTCGTCCGAGTTCCGAAGAGGCGAGTGGTGATGGTGGCTACGGGGGCGACGAAGAGGGCTTGCGAGATGGAGAGGCCGCCTATGAAGGCGTAGTCAAGGCGTGTAGCGGAGGGGTATACATCGTTTGCTAGGTAGTAGGCTAGGAAGACAGCGTAGGAAGAGTTGAGGCCCCATGTATGTCTAACTAATATCAGCTCTTCTATCCGTGCGTTCTACACAGCCCCGCTACCGAGCATTATGGGAAAAAGAATCGAATGAAAAACGAATGGAGTAAGACAGAATCGGAAGTATACATACGCATTTATCGTCGCAACCGCCGCCACGCAAACCCACCCATAACCCCCATTCGGCGGTTCCTCAACCTCACCTCCACCCTCCCAACCTCCCTGCTCCTGCCCTTCAACCTCCTCCCTACCACTCTCCTCTTGCCTCTCAGTCCCATCCTTCTCCTTCTCACTCCCCTCAAAAAGCGTCAGGCTCGAATTCGCCATAGACTGGAATTCTACAAATCCTCTCTCCCAAATACGCAAATATCCAATCAATCTTTACAATGTAGTACAAAATCACTCGCACAAATCACCTTCTCTTACACTCATCCATCATAATTTCAGAGAACTAGGCGTGAGAAGAAGAAGAAGAAGAAGAAGAAGAAAAAAAGCACGTCAGGGAGTCACTGTGCCTGCGTCTTCCCCCTTACCGGAAATAATTCCTCCCCACCAAGATCCATTAGGTACCTCGGTGTGGATTTTTTTACTCAATCGTTCCCCCGCCCATTGTTTTTCTGGTTAGGCTGTTTGCTTTTGATTCGCTGTCGTCGATCGGTTTGTTGACTACGCTGAGCTAGTTCGATGGAGTCATTGCTGTTATCCGCGGTACGGATTTGATATGCGGGGCGGGGCTCTCGGTGTTGCGGACGTGCCCGTCCCGTTTCGAGCCGCATTACGTCGCGTCGCATGTAGATGCTCGATATGTGCTGATGATCAAGTAGATGAAACCTGGGGATAATCTCGGAATATGCTGATATCCAATCTATCTAGTCGCGCCTCGATATCGGAGGTGATGCAAAGCGCAGACCCCATTCCGATTGCCGCTCCGATGTGTATTTCTCAGGGCTGCACCACATATCACTATGCAAGCTTGTGCAGACATATAATTAAGCAAATATCTTGTTTCATTGGTGTCTACATAGAAAAAAATCTTTTCCAGTGAGCGACTCGCAAGCAAGCCTACTACTTGCTCAATCCCCATAACTCCAAAGTGGTGTGTCAAATTTAGGCCAACGGTATCGTGATTTCTCCTCCCCAAAAATGCCCGAATCATACCACCATCCATTAGTGGCTCGATTCACACTGCTCCATGAACCGATAAATACCCTCGATCCCCTGATACTCCAGGGGTGTATGCAAGTCCATAAGCTCGCCCACGTCGCTTTCGTGGAGACTCTCATACCCTGACGGCGACGAGATCCACGGATTCTCGCCTATATCCTCATAATCAAAACCATCCTCCGAATGTGTCGAGTATGCGTCAGCCCCTGAAAGAGTCGATGATATCATGTTGTGCCAATCGATGGGCACCTGTCGACCAGTGACTGATTTCTCGTAGAAGGAACACTCCGATGGACTCCGAGTCGGAGCGAACGGAAAGAGGAGAGCGATCTCGGTACCGGCGAAGGAATCGAAATCTTCATCTTGATAGATAACTCCTCGCTGAATGCTCAACTCATTGCATATCTTTTCTACCGTTTCCGCATCGCAGCCGGCGAAATGAACCTTTAGTGTGCCCGACTTGTACGTGACGGGGAGATCTCCGAGATCTGATAAACGCTTCAGATCGTTCAAGACAGCGGCTAGCTCTTTGATAGCGCGTGAGAAGTCCACAGACAAAATGTCCAAGAGGCCGTCTTGGTTGAGCGTGTCCTTTTCCTGAGCAAAAGAAGCGAAGCCCCTTATCGCCTTCAACGGAGTCAAAGCAGTAACCGTGGGGTTGATATTAAAGCTAATATGTGATCCCGGCGTTGCCTTCGGGACCTCGTTGATAGTTCGGTTTACTTTATCCTGGAGTGCTGACACAGCTTTGTATCTCTTCTCACCAGTGCGAGGATTGACACCGTCAAATTGGGCTTTCTGACCGGAGATCATAAAAGCACGGACAGCCTGGGAGACATTATGGATAACCTGGGTAGGCGCAGCCGGACCATGAGAGAAGTATCGAGCGCCTCCAGCGCCTCCAGACCCATACGCATAACCCCCGGTAGTCCTTCCTAGAGTACCTCCAGTCAAGTTCGGTCGAAGAGTATGGGCGAACGGAGCACGGCCAGAGGAGCCATTGATCGCGGTGCCAATACGCGACTTAGGAAATGACGTGCGATCATACTTGAGGCCGGAAGATTGTGCGGTTGACGAGGTGAAACGTCGAACGGTGGCGCTTATCGCGCTGTGAGTGCTGTACCACCTGCCTTTGCTTTGCTTAATGAACGCAATAGGGTGAATCGGGTGTCGTGGAGCACTGCGTGCGAGTATAGGTTGTAACTCAGCCTGCGTGGGTCGAATTGATGCTGGTAACTGGTCTTGAACAAGCCTCGCGGCGTGTTTCCAGGCAGCCCTGGCGACGTCAGAGAATGGCAGCTGATTGCTGTAGGTTGAAGACTTACTTGAACACTTTCGCATTTTTGGCCACCAGTTTGTGCAGATGCGCCACTGCCGGCGCCATATTATTGGAGGTTATCCCAGTAATTGGTAGAACGTGTATGGAAGTCAGGGTCGAGGGTGTAGGTGTTGGTAGAGACGAAAGTCGCCACCCACATGCGCCACGCGGACGATCCCGGATGTAGAATGTGGGGGAACTTGGCATGTGGCATCACGCACAATGTGGAGTGCACAGTGTGGAGCACACAGTAGGGTCCTTTAGCTCTAGAGGTAGCAGTACTTCTATAGGTACAATTCGCTAAATGAAATTCAATACCATATGTATATTTTGGTGGCAAGATGCATCTATTTTCTTGTTTTTCGTACTTTTACAAAGCAAACCAGCTACACTGAGCGAACAGATTTTGTTTACCGGGCTCGCCCACCCAGAGTCTTCAAAGTGTTTAAGAGAGGGAGGCAGAAAGGGGGCGAAGCCCCGTAGACAGTTGAGAAAATTGCCCCACTCCTAACAATGAAACAAAAAGATGCCGCTATGCTGGGTAAAATGGAGAGAGATGGGGAGTTGGGTGTGGAACGAAATGCAAGACGCCACAATGCCGTTCCCCAAACCCGAGAAAGCAATCCCCAGTTTCCAAGTTCAGATATCTCATCGAAACTTTCGTGAACATTAAGAAACCGGGGCCCTCCATCCGCTAACGTCTATGTAAATGAGATATGCACTCCCACCCATGCCTTGTTCAAACGCCCCGTCAAAACTTTTGGTGAAACATAATATAACCCTATTTGCAGCCCAGTGTAGGTAAGTGATATGTGAGATTAGGGGCAACAAGAATAAAACCTAGAACAAGGTAGACCATGGCAAGGCCGAGTATATCTGCAGTGACTGAATGCATGAGCGTCCCCCCCCCCCCAAAAAAAAAAAAAAAAAGGTCGTAAATGAGTACACATTGAGCCCAAATTGAAAAAGAGAATCAAGAGACAAATCATTGCTCTAAGGAAGATCTGAGCTCAGTATCGAGCAAGTCAATGATCCGCTTTCGGCTCTTTGGATCAAGCACACCATTGCGCAAAGCCGATCGGAGTTGTCGAAATGCGGGACCCTGACTCTCATATTCCTGCTTGACGAGGTCAACGTAGTGACGAGCAACCCGCCCTCGAATGATGGTTTGTGTCGATAACAAAGATTCTCCGTAGAATTTGATTAGATTCTTGAGGCCAACGTTGGAGGTATTCTGAGCGGCATCGTCGAAAGCAAGATGACGAAATTCGTCGTACATCTGCGAGTTAAAATTTCGAATAAGAAAATGGGACCAAAACTGATACAAAACATCCATATCGTAGGGACAAGTGCCAGAAGGAGCATTCTGGCGCTGATCCAGAGCCTTTAATCGAAGATGCGTATAGGATTCGTATGTCGAGTCTGGCGGAAGAGATTCAACAGGGGCGTCTTTGCCTTTAACCCAGTACAGACGAACAGGAGGGGCGTTTGGGGTTGAAGCTGGTACGAAAGGGCTCAACGTTCTCCGAGGTTCATCTTGGAAGTGATTGTCAACACTACAACTTCATGGGCATCAGCGCGAATCCTGCCAGTGAAGGCTCTTGCCACCTGGGCTTACCCCTGTGAAGGACCAGTGCCATTGACCTTGTGGCCGGGCTGATGTGCGCTTCCTGGTTCTGCTTCGTCCGGGACTCCTGATTTGCTATCAACGGAGCCGTTGGAAAAGGTTCGTTGGGCAGAAGGGGCCGGAGTAGAGGTCTGGGTTTGCTCTTGCTTGCGGACGATAACACTCAGGGTTTCGACTTGTTCATCAGAAAATGAATCAGGCTCGCTATTTGCTGCTTTGGCAGAGGATTCGATAGGGTGGCCGTTCGGGGCGATAGAGCCGTTGACACCATCAATAGCAAGGCCATTTGGGGAGCCATTATGTGACGATACGGAAGGATATTGGGGGCCGCCAGGAAACATTCCATTGGAAGGGGGATAGTGAATCTCATTCGAGAAGGGCATCATGCCGTTCGGTGAGCCCGCAGGCATCTCAGGATAACGGGGTAGTGCTCCCTGTTCCAAGGTCGGTGGGTGAGGGACTGGCGGGTTGTGTAGTTCCTCCGGTCCGTCGTTCTGCACTGATGGATCTCGCTCAGAAATATTTAAAACCCATTGTTCCCAGCCCTCGCGTCTTCGAAGTCGGTCTTTACCGTCTGCACCCACACGGAATTCGATGGTCGCTGACGAATAGCAGACAAACTTGATAAGCTCCATGTCGGTTGTGAGCTGCTTGATGCGGTTGAACTCAGCTATCACACTGAGAAAAACGAAACCCTTGGAATCCATCTGTTTACGAAGGAAGATGTCCTTGCAGAGGTTCTCGACTGAGAAGTAATATTCACTATATGATATTAGTACAAGTTGCAAAACATACTATAGTTATGTGCCTTACAGTTGGGTTGTAACCATGGATATCAATGTATGTTGATCCATACCGAAAGGACTGAATGGTAACACGGCGCTCATAGGATGCTGCATCATTGGATCATACATCCCTGGCATATATGTTTGAATATGAGGGATAGTTTGCGGACCACCTGGATAACCACCAACGCGACTGTACATATTTTCAGTTGTTACCGATTGTGTTCGAGCGTTACCCCTGAAATTGCCCCGCCCCGAACCAGAAGGACCAGGGAAATAGGCATTCTGATCGGGATGAAAGGCAGTGGGCGAACGTAGAGGAAAAGTAGAAGAAGACTGGAGTTGGGGTGTATGGCCATTTGAATACTGTCCGTTTGGATAGCTTCCCCTAGTACCACGAGGACCACCACGAGTACGATCGCGTCCAGAGAAAGTACCAAATGAACGGCGATCATTCTGTCCCTGTTTGGTTTGACCGCTCTGACCTTCTGTAAAAGTGTTTCGTCGCTCTCCATCTTCAGCAGCTTCTGTCTGTGTCGCTGTCGAGGCTCGTCTGTCATACGGAACCGTATTGTCTTTCGCGGGAGACATCACCTCCCCATCTTTCCTTCTGTCTCCTGGAGGAAAATCGCCTCTCTTTGCCTTGCTCGGTCGGTTCGACGGATATTGTCGAGGGAAGGTATTGCTTTGGTTGACTGCCTGCGAGCTAGGAGCTGACTCCGTCAAGGCCGAAGCTCGACTTGAGGGCACTTCTGCGTTCTGCCCTGCCGCTGTTTTCAAGGACCTATCTCCCCTGAGAACAGGCGCCTTTACAGAGCCTGCACTCGCGGCTCTCTTGTCCTTTGCTGGCGAGGGATCGCGAGCAGCGCTGCCCTCAGGTCGTCCACGCTTTGGCTGATCGCCATTCGGTATAGATGAGGTCGCCGGTGCATCCTTCTCAGATGCCCCAGTACCGTTTGTGCCAGATCCATTTCTGCCACTGGATTGAGCCCCACCACGACCGCCACCTCTCCCACCTCTCCTGGAGGTTGCAGTACTAGGCAGCGGAGTGTTGAATATCACACTTGGTGTGTATGGAACAGGAACCCACTCCTGCTTTCCATGTGACCGAGTTGAAGGACTCTCCTTCCTCTCTTTCTCGCTCTTGTCATTCTTGGCCTGTACCTTCTTTTTATCCTCATCAAGAGCACTCATGGGGGTCGGCCATGACTCCTGGTCACGATCCAATGGAGGAGGAAGAGCATTCGGAGCCAGCTTCACATCCTTCTCTAGTGGCCTTGGCCTCGCACCCTTCTTAGTCTTATCAGGTTCTGCGTCCGGGCGTGAATCCTTCCGAGGATGGCTCGTCCTATCCTTCGCCTCTTCACGACCCTTTGCCTTCGTTTCCACCACCGAAACTTTGTCTTTGGTGTCTGCTACTTCGGCTCCTGCTACGTTTTTGGCCCGTTTGGGACCTGTATTCAAGGGTGCAGAAACGGAACCATTCGGTATTGCTGAAGGAGTGGAGGCCGGTTTCTCAGTACCGACTTTTTGAGCCTTAGCTTTTGCTTCTTCCGCTCTCTGTTTCCAGAAATTCACGGCTGGAACTGGTGCTTCCTGCAAAGGCTTAAAAGTCGACCGCTCCACATCCTTTCCTTTTACCTTATCGGATGTTTTCTGCGCTGTTTCCGTCGGCTTTTCAACAGAAGTGGATGCCTGCGACTTATTGTCCCATGTGGACTCCGATGATTGATTCTGTACTGATGATACATCATCATCCTTGGTGACCGTCGATGAAGAAGATCCACCGAGGTCGGGAGAAGAAATAATAGAAGCAGCGGCCGGGGTCTGGACGGAGGCTGGTTTGGACGCGGTTTGAGGCCCGTTACTCCGCTCACGCTTGGTTCCCTGTTTCTCAGGGCTGGCCTCATTCGCTTCAGCATCGTCTGACCACTTTGTTACCGAATTTATAGCTGCACTTGCTGTCACAGGTGGAGCATCCTTCGAGGGGGTCAATGTTCCAGACGATGGCTTAGACGTAGCCGCAGCGGACGTCCCACTAGAAGAGAGGCCTTTAGCCGCTTGTGCATAGGAGAAAGGTGCTGGGACAGTAGTAAGGTCACTACCTGACCGGCGAGGTGTGGCTGCCATGATTGGTACCGTGTCTGCTTCAGGCAGAGCTATAAACTATAAGGATAGTTTGAACAGTGCTTGTCGTCCCAAACGGGAGCACTCCAAAGAGCTACCCAGTACCGGGGTGAGCGTCGACGTGTCCGGAGAGGTGCAAACCTTGACCTCCCCGCACCTGACGATTCGTGAGTCAAGCAAGACTTTGCGGCCGAGGTTCCTTCAATGTAAGCAGCGCAGTGAGTGGCCGATTAGATCAAGGAATGGAGCCGAAAAGGAAGCTCGAGGGCGGAAATGCGTCTGCGAATTGGGGGATTCAGAAAAGAAGATCTTTGGCCGGTCGCGTAACTCAAAACGCCAGCGAGATCGCGAGGCCTAGATTGAAAACACGTTAGCAGAGGGCGCAAACCGGGCGGGAAACAGACGCCCAGAATAGACTGCAATGATTGTGAGGTCGAGAGCTGTGTTTGGGGAGTGAATTTGGATGACGAAAGGCTTGTGTAGCAAGGGAATCGATAAACGCGAAATGTCGAAATATGTCATATGAGGCGAAGGCGGAGTCCGTGAATGGCGGAAACGACCCGTGAAGCTAGCACAGAGGCACTGAGTAGCCAACACAACTGTTGACGTTCCCACAAGACAGGGCCTCGGAGCTCGAGGGGAAAAGTTGGGCGTTGAGGACGGCAGAGCGCTGGCGAGAATGTGGGCGGAACTGACCTCTTCGAAAGTCTCGCAACACGGGCAGTGCGTACGGACAGGGTGCGGATGGGGAGGAGCGCAGGCGTCGGGCAACAGTGGAGATGACGGTTGGGAGAGGTGGAAATGGAACCGTGATAGCTCCCAGCGTCCAGGCACGAGATTCACGCTCACGACCGGGTTAGAGGCAGGAGCGACGACGAGGGCGGTGCTCAGCAAGCGTCTCGCAGCGGCGGTCGATTACTCAGTCCACAATTCCCGGGGCCGGCGGGCTGGTTTGGGAGGTCGTGTGGGCGGAGGACGAGGTGGGTGTAGGAGGGGAGAAGCAGCAGCGCGAATAATTTTTCATTCCCAAGGTGCCTGCTCTAGTTGCAGCGCCGAAAGAAGCCCACGCTGGCCCGCATGTCCTTCGGCTGCCACTAGCAATACGGCAGCCCGAGGGCCGCACTGAGCAATAATAAACCGACGCCCCGCCCTGCGCGTCACCAGAATCTGAGCATTTCTGCAGCCGCTCCCAGTCACAGTGAATGCATTACCGTTGGATGGGCGAATGAGGCAACCGGCTCGGTTCTGCGTGCGCTGGGCAGGAACTCCACCTAGGCACGCTGGGGGGATACCATTCATTGTGCCAGTGTCGACTACGCCACGGCGATGCCACACCGCGCCCCCTCTGCCTTGTCCACCACGTCCGCCATGTTCGCCAATGCGCCGGCGTTTGCTGCCTCTCGGTGCTTGCATGCATGCATGCATGCACCACCATCGCTGTGCTGGAGCCTGCGTGACACGGCCAGCCTGGAGCAATTCCACGTCCAAGAGACTGACCCGCCGCGCCCGCTGCCAATCCCTTCGACGCCGACTCGGATGCCGCCAACCTGACCCTGCTCCTCCCCCTGCGGGAAAACGGAAAGCATCCATTGACATTCCGGAGTCTGCCGAATCGACAGAGGGACCTCCGGCCATCTAAGCGTGCCATCGGACATACGCCAGCGCGCCCCTTCGCAGGTGCGGTGCCGCAGACAAGTGCAACACGTGCACAGCAACGCCGCCGTGTCCAGCGGGTAGAACGCGGACCCTCAGAGGAGCGGAAGACGAGACAGTCGCTGCCAGTTCTTCTTTGTCCTCCGCCGGTTGCCGAGCCTACGTCTTGGCTTGGTGGCCAGCTCTCCCGCTTCGGTTTTGATACCGACGCTGCCTTCTCGAAGCGCTCGAGGAGCGTCTGTCGGTTGCTCCTGCTCACATGGAAAGCTCGCGCCTTCCCACACAATCAAAAGCAGCCATCAGCAACCACTAGACCCCTCTTCACCCCTCGCGCCGGCAACCGCCTCGTCCTCGCCCAGGTCATTGCCCCAGCACGTCCAGTGCCGCCGCTCCATGGCGGCTCTTGCCTGTGTCGCTAATTACCGCCTTTCACACATAGCCAGTTCCGACCCCACCAGGCTGGGAGCTACCCACATACCATATCACAGCAGGTGCGACTATACCCAACACTACTATCTTGCCTTGTCGCTAAGATGTGGGCGCCCCCTATCTCCGTTCTTACATGTATTGCTCTTCTGCACCCGTAATGGGGTTCCTGCGGTAGCTGTCGTGCCAGCCCATGTAATACCCACCGGCCCCCGTCTCCCAAATCTCGTTTCCGTCACATTCATCGCGATTGATCAAAGCCCTTTTCCGGCACCATGCTCCTAATTCGTTTGCCTCTCGATTTTAGCATTTTGCTTAGAATAGCACGCGTCACGCATCAGCCCGGCCCGTCCCTTTTGCCTCGCCGCACGTGAGTCGTTATTCCCCCCCAAGGTCGGCCGCACCTCCTCTCCGCCCCCGGTTTGGGTATGTCACAACTGGCGAATCCGTGCAAGCTATCACGGCCCTTATTATCCCGGGTCCTTAATCACCGCAGGTGCTACTAATGTCGTCGCACAGAGCCGCTTGGTCAGGCACTTTTTAAGAGCAGCCAAGCACGTAGTTGAGGAACGTCCTTAGCCATAGCTAAGCCGGGGATGCAGAATCCCAGAATCGATCGATCCACTTAAATCCGGCAAAATCACCACGACCACGCACGTCGCACGTTGCCTCGTGCCGGCCCGAGCTGTCTCAAACTAGCCACATACCAAAAATAAACCATGACAATACCACCTGTCCATGGCTCATCTGGGGATGTTTTGGAAATGGCCCTCGGCTTGAATGCTGTCGAGCCGACAGAGCTCTCTCGATGAAATGGCCTCCATAGCCGCTCATGCGCAACTCGGCAACCTCCCTGGCCTCATTTAGCCAGGGTGGCAATATAATCAATCGGTACTGTATATGGGCCATGGCTGTTGTTCCCGACAAATGGAGCATATGGCACTCTTGGGGGGTGCTAGTCCAAAGTAAAATTTTGTCCCTCCAATATCGATAACTTTGATATTCACATTGGCGGGGCTATTACCCAGAACTGGACAAGCTACCACTGTTGCATATGCTCATATTATTTCTGCTCCTCACGTGGTGGCCCCCTAGACGAAGTTCAAGCATTGCTTGCATACTCCCGAAGCAAAGCGAGTCTTGCTGATTACCCCGATAGAGCGGCAAACACTCGCCGGTATGGCCAATTTGTAGACCAGTCTAATTTTCTTCTGAGATTTTCAAGCACCATTTCCGCCTACATGCATACGCGTTTCAATCAACGATATGCCCAAAACACCTACCAGTTAACACCAACTTGTATATACCCTTGTCGCACCTCCCCGGTTCTAACCCCTTGGTCATTAAACTACTCATCACTTATTACGCACCTACACTAACTTTCTCGAAGCAAGAGAACAATCTCCTTCCTAGGAGGCAGCACCAAAGCAATATGGCGCTCCTGTAGGATATAGATTAATGGGAAGGACCCCCCGAGGCTATTCCGGTGGCTAGCCTAGAACTCGAGATATTCGTCATCACACTGCTTCGCGGGACGAGTGAGTAGGTGCAGGCAGCAGGGAGCCGTACCCCGTGGGGTATTCTCCCGAATTTGCGGAATGCAGGACAGGTGCAGAATCGTTAGAGACGGTATCCGGCAATGAGACTAAGACTCGGATGCAGGCGATGCAGGACGGATGTGGATGGCAGGTTACATAATGTGCTATGCTGTACCTGCGTACCTACCTGTCTAGTCGGGGTTTTTTCTTTGCTACATTTGCCAATGTCCTAGCACCCTTTGGGGTGTTTCCGAAGTCTGGGTCAATCTATTTTGGATTTGGACCTGGGAGTTTTGCGAATGCTGTACTGGCGCTATTTTACGAAAGATCGACTCCTTAGTGCTGCGCCCGATAGTGGTGAAGTGGAAATCTGTACATTTGCAATATTTTAAATAGGGAGATGTAGGACGGTACATACAGTTAAGCTCCTTGGAAAGAGCTTGTCTAGGCTTCTATTGTACGTATGGAAAGACTGCTTTGCGATGTGTGCATGTCCTCGTATCGCTATTGATGTGTTTCTGCTCTTTGGAGTATTCGGTGTAGTGTGCTTGGTTGAATGTACTTTATACGGCTAGGCTGATTTTTGGGGCTCGGGGGGATCTGGAGGGGATGCTAGGGGTAACTGGGGGCCTGTACGAAGGGTTGGAGATGTTTAGTTTTGGGGTTGGATGTGGTGGTGCGCTATGGTGTCCTATAGAAGGAAGGTTGGCGGAATGTCTATATTGGAAGAGGTGGTTTCTGATAGTTTTTCCTTCGGGAATGGAAGTCGGTTCCGAAACTCGGGGGTTTTGGATATTGTGTCGTTGTAATGCTGAATGGGGCTTTGTGCGGAAGTAGGGGTGGAGGAAGCCTTAGAGGATAAACATAAAGTACATTTCCAAGTAGAAAAAAATTTTTTTTTTTTTTTCCCTTAGGGTATGATAGGTGGTTAACGTGTTTATTTGTTGGAGGTTGTGGATGGTAGGTTGCAGGTGGTGGAATTATGTGGTATAAATTCGCTGGGAAGGGTTTTAAGGAGAAAATTGGTTGTATATCAGCTTATCGTTAGGGATTATATCGTATTAAGAGGGTTAGAGGGGAGTTTAAGGCGTTGTAATATAGAGGACTTGGAAATTTGTGTTCAAAGTGATGGAATCATAGGGTGGGCGTAATAGTAGGGTTAATGTAGTTATTTGGAGAATGTATGAATTCGCTAGAAGGGTTTGATGGCCTGACTGCAATGTCATTCCTCTATTTAATAGATTTCCACAGTTGCTGCTCTTTTGCAGTAATATTTGTTTGGAAAGCTTACAATAGTGTCCGTAATAGACTGAATAGTAAACGTAGAACAAGGCTAATTCAGCGATAGATAAGTATATATATCAATTATTTATTTCCCTGGCATGCCTTCACGCAGATCGCATCTATCCTTCGCCACAGATGCTCGCCGAATGGATGTCTTATGAAACAAGTAATACCAAGAGATAATGATACTGAATAGATATGTATACACTACCTACTCAGAACTACGCACAACGTAGCATCCAGCAGTCCACAACGCCCAAAAAGACAGTCAATTCAACCTGTAAAACTAAAAAAGCCTACTACGGTCGGAAAATTGGTACTATATTTCTCACCAAGGATACGCGCTCCAGAAAGGCCATTCACGTTCACCCGTTTCCCAATCCCATCCTTCAAGTTGATAGGATGTCTCAGGTCCAGAGCCATTTCCTACAATTCGGCGCTCCACATAGACACGGAATAGCGTCTTCGCCCACCTCCTCATCGCTGCCTCCCTCATCCTCATTATCCATGTAATCAAACGTCAGCTCCTCGCCCGCCTCAATATCCTTACATGCAAAAAAAGCAATATCATAGACCTTGCAATCATGCTTGTTGTAGCTCACAGTATACTGCCTGCAATTAGGGTCGCACGAATGATTCATGAAACGCGTCGGCCCGCCCATAAACTCTCCATCAACAACATACACCTCTTCCGGCGCCATGCCCTCTGATTCCGCGAACTTGTCCAGCGAGTAGAGATACGAGGCTTTGGCTTTTGAGGTAGCAGCTTCTTCGCGGCGCGTGGCTTCTGCATCGGTGATAATTTCCCCACGGTACGTGTCGATGAATTGCCCCTCGTACAGCTTCTCCGGACACCGCAGACCCCAGCCTCGATCGCTGGCTGTTTTGAATATTTCGAGCTCTACCATGCGACCAAATTGCACGTTCTTGTTTCGGCAGTAGGGCCCGCAATTGCAGTTATTGTTGCACTCGTAGATGGGGTGGCGCGAGTCACGGTAGAAAGGAACGAGGCAGCCGGCGCGCCGGATCTTCGTGCCCTCGGCGAAGTAGGGGAATTTCTTTGGCAAGCCAATTGTGGAGCTTCCGGTCGCTTTGGCCGTCTCGTAGAGTTCGCGCTGCTCGTCGGTGAGACGGGATTCGTCAACTACGGCATACTCGAGGCAGTCGCATTTCTTAGTGTATTCGCAGCCGATGTCGCGGCCCATGTGTGGTGAGCATTGCTTGCAACCGACCTGCGCAGCGGGGTCGACTTTGAAGACGCCTTGACCGAGGACATAATCAGGTATGTAGCGAAAACGGAGAGAAGGAGTGGATGAGTCAACCGTATTGATTAGTTTGATGGGCTTGCCAGGTACTTTTGCAAGACGGAAACGAGTGTACGCGAAGCGGATGGCAGCTTCTGCCCTGTCAGTCTTAGAGCGTCGCGCAGCGTGGATCATTTCTGGTGTAGGAACATTCATTATGCTGAGTTCCGGGACATCTGGACCAGATGCCTGCGATTGATCAGCAATGAGGTAATAATGAGGGTAAACTTGTCTTACGCTTCTAGCGAAGATTAAACCATCTTCAATGTCAAGTATTCCATTATAAACTTCGGTTTGGGTAGGTAATGAAGAACTATTATTTGTTGAGAGTGTATTGGATCCAACTGATGGTGACCGCTCTGTTGATGGGGTCCTACTGGATTGAAGCAAGCGACGGTCCAGTGGTGAAGGTCTCCTCTCATATTCAATTTCTGAGTCAGGGCTCTTTCGCTTTTTAGAGAGCAATGATAGGGAAAGGTCATTCTTGCTCCACCTAGATGATAATAAGCATAGCTGACTTTAGATAGCAAATATCCACTTACGTAGCCCTGACCTCAAGGTAGTCCTGAACAAACTCTAGACATCGTACTCGTGAGAGTTCACTCAGACTATGCCAACTGAATGGAGGCTTCTTGGTTGTAGTATCAGTCTTCCATCGGACCAAGTATTCTTCTTCCTAAACCAGCAATATCGAATTAGCTGAGCTTCTCACGTGAAATCGAACAAAGCACTTACACCCCTCCTAACTCGGTTGCACAAGATGGAGTGGACCTAAAAACGATTTGTTAGGCAGATTTCTACCTAAAAGAACGCGATTTTGGGAACGGACGCGTGGCTCACCTTGTCAGCTAGGACTTGGCGATCGGACTGTCTACTCTTGCCGACCACCACCATCGCCGGCATGACGTATCTGAAGCATGTCAGCGAATCCAATTACGCGTCATAATAAGCTACTGATATCTTTTCTAGCAGATTGTAACGCTTTACCAAACGTTTCCACGTTTGTTGTTGATGCTAGGAGGAATGAGGTTACGAACCAGGTGAGGCCGCTACGGGCACGAAAATTGCCCTAATACCGGAAGTTACCCTGCAAATATTAATACTTAGTCAATTACATCTATTTTGACATATAGCTCACCTTTTTTATTTTTATTTTTTTTACCTAACTAAGAGATTTGCTATACGTTCTAGGAGTAGTAGGGAGGTCCAAGATAATAGCGGTTAGAAGTCTAATTTTAGCGGTGTTTCGATGATATAATCGTGCACAGGCCAATTCCTAATTTATCTAGTAAATAATTAACTTAAAAAATTCTTACTAATTACTCGTTTATTAAAGAGAAAGGAGGGTATATTACAAGCAATTATATTTCCATACTCTCTTTACGATTAGTATATTCTACGCCTATTTCGGTGCGCTATGATACTTAGATAGATATATTCTAAAAAATAAGCGCTAAAAAGATATAGTAAGCTTGGCCTAAATGTGAAGTATTTCCGGTGTAATTTAGTCGTCAATAGTAATCTTTCGAAGTAGTATTAGTACCTCTAAGGGAGTTGAATTATTCGCTAAAACAACTTTTAGTCAACAATCCTAACAGCAATTTTGCTTCATAATTTATAATCGAATAGCCCACTAAAGACTTTTCGGAAGCGAAAAGTTGCGTACCAGCAGAGAGTTTGTCCAATGACAGTTTTCACAACTAGCGAATCCAAACTAAACCAGAAGACATTATTACCCCATAATATCTGACTAGCAAACTCATCCAAAAGAAACAACATGTCAATGCACCCTATCCCGTCGCAATCACAAAGGCTTTGTGTAATGACCCTCTTTCTTAGGCTGGGCCCGCACTGAACGCGCATGCACGTGCCGATAAGCCTTATCGCAACCCTCAATTCTATGCCCGCCAGAAAAGTTTCCCGACAAATCGCAGCACTGCGGTACGGCGTTCAACGGCATCCCTCCAAATCGCCCTGCCATGGCTTCCGAACCACAGAATAGCCCCTTCATAAAGAACCTCGCGTCAAGCGGTAATTCGACCCATTTCCAGATGGAGCTTCACACTTTGAAGAATTTATGCTAATGATATGGTGTGCAGAGAAGAAAATCCGCGACCAAGCCCTCTCGTCTCTACGCACGTACCTCAGCGCTCAGAAACAGATCTCGCAGCTCGATATACTCAAGCTATGGAAAGGGCTGTTCTACTGTCTATGGATGCAAGATAAGCCTGTGCACCAACAACGGCTTGCGAGGGATTTGGCAGGGTTAGTGGGGGTGTTGCAGGGGAATGTTGAACTACCATTTCTAGAGGCGTTTTGGAGGACGATGGGGAGGGAGTGGGGAGGTATTGATGCGCTGAGGTAAGTCTCCTATTCGCTTCCGCTCGTTAGTTCTGGTCGGCGTCGTCGTATGTGTTGGACCTGGATGGATGCTAACAGTGAATATTTAGGATGGACAAATACCTCTACCTGATCCGCCAATATTTAAACGCCTCTTTTCGCTTGCTATCGAGAAATAAGTGGGGTGATGAGTCGGCTATCGATCGCTATGTCGAGATTCTAGAAGATATTCCGCTGAACCCTACGGACCCGAAGATACTAAATGGGCTGAGGTATCATGTACTAGATATTTATGTCGATGAGATGGAGAAAGTGTGTGGAGAGGATATGGGAGATGTGCCGGTAGAGAAATTGCTAGAGCCAGTGGAGAAGCTGAAGCGGGAGGGACGAGACAGGAGTGTAAGGAAATCGGCGGAGGAATGCCTTGGTGATGACAGGGTAAGACGGTGGAAAGGTGAAGAGGTTGATGCTGAAGGGGAAGGAGAGGATGACAAGTAGAGTGGAATGGAGGACTGAGGCTGGCAGAAAGTACGGTGCGTGTCTTGAGCGAGGCGTTCGGGAAGTATTGCATATGGGAGGGAAAAGTTCTGATACCTAGGCTCTATGAAGCCAACTTGAGTTCATTCCTACATTTCTACTAGAAATATCTAGATCACATCAACTTTGAATTGCATCTTCGATTTTGTCGAGTAGGTGATAACTATAAGTTTCTGCTTCAGCATACTAGTCCGAACTGCGTGGGCTATTGGCAATCACCAGATCCGCGATACTATCAAGCTTAATGCTCACTAGGCCACGGCGGGTCGTCTAACCTCCTGAACAGTGCCACGAATTTCTGGCCCTTGTTCCTCTCCACCTTTTTACCCTCCTCGGTCTCACTCCGCATCACCGCCACACATTCTTCATTTTCTTGCTCTTCCTCTCCTAGTCTTTCAAAGCTCGGATGCCGCTCGAAATGCTCAACCATCCAATTATGCAGATCCTCCACATCTGTGATCGTATACACAATGCCCCCAGGCCTTAGCACATAAGCGTACTCGGAGTTGAGCGTGTAAGAGACGATACGTGCTTTGTGTTTACGCTGCTTGAAGTGGGGGTCTGGGAAACAAAGGAAAATTTTGCCGAGCTGGGCCTTAAAAAAAAAGTTGGGGAGAAATTTCATGCTGTTGGCTCGGATGCAGGATGCGTTCTGGAATCCTCCAGTATCCTTATTTTGCGTACGTAATGCTCGCACTTTTTCTTGGACGTACTCGGTCACGGACGTTCTGATCTCTATGCCTGCAATGAATATGAGCAATTCGTCATCTTCAAAGATAAGGACGGATCGAGAGAAAGGGTGGAAATATAGGTGAGCCAAGAATAATAAGATGTTAAAATGGACAAAATAGAAGATTGTACCTAGAATCAACGTCTCAGGAAACATCGGCGCAAGTGCGAACAACAGTCCACCAAAACCACACCCAATATCCGCAATCTCAACCTTCTTCTTCATCCCATTCGCAGATCTCGTTTCTACCTGATCATGTGAGTCCCCAGTCACGTTCTCTTCCTTGTCATTTCTAATAGTATACGCTGGGTAATGCGTCGACCAGTCCATTTGTTCTGGACTTATTGGGCTTCATAATATCAGCTGTGCATAAAACAGCAAGATGGACGATTATCGTCTTACTATGTTAATAGGTGATCCGAAAATGGATTGGCGTGGGCGCGCTGCCTATAGAATTTCTTCTGCGGCAGGCTTGCATGCTTGCTCTCGTCCGTAGTGAGCGATTTCTTGTATTGTTCGCGCTTCTGGCGCTTGGCGGGCTCCCCAGGCATCGAGTCTCCGTCAGGCTGGCTGGGATGCAGGGTACAGATATTTGCCCGTTCAGATGGTGTTGGCTGCGAGTGATATGGTTCGGTGGACATTAGCGAGTGAGAAGGTGGAGTCAAGCTTTTCACTAGATCCCGGCCAGGCAATAATCGCGTGTCCCCTCATGGAAATGCAGGTGATGTGGGCGAGAAGGCAAACGATCCACAGTCCACCAAGCCCACAATTGTATGACGTAACAATGGACGTTGACTATCCAAAAGCAATTCTAGACATTACAGAACCCGATGCAAAAAGAAGTCGGCCGTAACCGCGCACTGCGAAAGCCGCCCTTCCCAGTATGTTTGTCGTTACAAGTGAAAAATAGAGTGTACAAGAAATGTCAAAGTGAAAGAGTATCGCTCAATGACCAAAATGCTGTCCCATATGTGAATCAGTTATATGCACCTTTCCTTTCGTCAAAATCATGATTATCGGAACTCGATTGCGCCTTGACACCCATGGTCGTCAACGTGCTCAAGCCTGAGCTTCTGGAATCTAGCCGATGTTAGCTTTGTTCGAGTTTTGATGCTTGGCGCACATACTTCTCGCTCTTTGCATGGAAGTAGATGCCCTCGATGCTCCCAGATACTTGGTTAAAGCAAATATAATAGAACCCTTCAAAGCTGGCACCATTGATCGTTCGCACCCGGTGGTCTGGGACAAGGAAATATTCCTTCCACCTCATAAACAAATGTTCTTTCTGCATCCAGTCCTTTGTGACTAGCTCCGGGCGCGAAGAGAATTTCGAGAGTGGTTTATATGCAGGGAATCTGGCCCAGTGTTGCCGATCAACTTTCTCATTGGATCCCCATTCTGGATGCTGTGTTATGAAGGTATATTTGCTGCCGATTATTTCACCCTCAAAATACGTGGTGAGACTTGGATGATCTTCCGTGAGACCTACGGACCATTAGCTGTGCCCTGAACATGTCTAGGCGAGGATCCACGCACCTTTAATGCGCAAGTATCCACAGAGAAACGACTCCCTCATGTCAACATGTTTTACCTCTACCTCCACCTCGTATTGCTGTCGATCGGATGTTTGGTTGCCCTTGAACTTACTTCCAGGTCGTAATAACGATGACGACGTATTCGGTAAAAACTGCGCTTAGCGGTCAGCGGGCACGGTACTGTGCATGGAAACGCGTTCCTCAGGCGATGGCAATACGGACCCTTTGGTTCGGGAATGGCGACGTCAAGATACTCGATTGATGCCACGCGACAGGGGCGGGCGCAGTTGTGGAAAGCGGTGATACTTGGGGATGCCGTTGTTCTTCGGCGACCTCATCTGTGCCACTCATGGGCGTTGGGATATCTCTAATCGGAGCGTCTATCTCTGCTTCAAGGCCTTTTGGGCGCGAGTCTGGTGATTGCGCATTAGGTCCGGAGTCTTGCGCTGCCGGCGGCGGCGTGGGTTGCTGCATGGGGGCTGAGAGCGACAATTCGACATTGCTCTCCGGGTGCGGTGGTTGCTCGCCCGTTAGGTCTTGAGCCGCGTGAAAGCGCGACTCCTCTGGTGGACAGGTTGCGCGGCCGGCGAGATGGCTCTCGTGCTCTGTTGGTGGCGGCGAGAGCATCGCATCATCGGGAGTCGGCATGGTCCCGGGGCAGAGGATGGCAGAAGTCACAGACAAAGGCAGAATTGTGCAGACATGGGATGGAGACCAGACGGCAAGAAAGAATCGCAATGCGCTGGGAAGTTAGTGCGATTTGGGAAGAGAGACAATGGAGGTGTCCATGCTTGGACTGGCCGACTCGGAGGGAAGGGTTGGCCTGCTGAAGGCTTGCAGCTTACGCGGGGAAGGTACGCTAAACCTCACGTGCGCATAAACAGGGCAAGAAAGAGGCATCTGTCGTACCAACAATCGTCTGCAGCTGTTAGTTCGAGCCCAGCGTGTCGCCATCACACCTATCGCCGCTGTCCTTGCAGTGCTCTATTCCTGCACTAGCATGCTGAACATCATGTGACAAGCCCCCCAGGAACTACCTGGGACGGTGAAGCTGTTTTGGTGTATTGCGAGCAGCCTTGGCTCTGCTAGTTGGTGTTGGCATCGCATTCGCATTTCAGAAGCTGTTTTCTCCTACAGATATCGCATCCCATGTTGGAATTCGGTTCGCTTGTCGTTGAGATGGATGACATTTGCTAGTAGATCCGTCATATTGGCTTCTGGACTCCAGACGCCCGATGTTCCCCACAAGGCCCCTGGCCGGCTGAGGCCTTTTCCGTCCCGCATTTGCATGTGCTTGATATGCTAGCAAGAAAAGCAATGTCCCAAAACGCCATCCGGAGATGCCTGGGGAAGAATCTAGATGGGCTTGATCTGCGAGGAGAAGCACGTCAATATTGCTGCTTGCGGAACAAGATTTTGCAGACGGTCGGATTAGACATACCTTGAAATGCAGGGAGATGAGTGAGAACACTAAAGCCTTAAGATCTTGAACAAGATAGTAGAAGACACGGAGACCCTCGGGATCGGCGGACTCCGTCACGTCAACCAGCGAGCCAATCTTAGCTGTCTGTCCACACGGTTAGCTGGGGCGATAGAAGCTGGTTCTTGGTCGTACCTCGAAGGAGATGAGTTCGTTGCCCATGCGGATCTCAAGCTCCTGGCGACCGTCCTTGTTCTTCTGCGGCCATTTCGTATCGTCTTCTCTGTAGAGTAGTTAGTCACTGGATTCCCTTCAAATCCTACTTCCTGGTGCGTACTTCATAATCTCACTCTCTTTTACTATTCGCTTGATTTCTGCAATCAGAGCATGGCTTACACACACTGGAGCTATTAGCAGCGGGCGGGAGGGAGCGTAATGGACTTACTCTCTTTCCGAATCAAGGAGTCATTTCGATAGTTGGAGTTATTTGCATATCGTGCTGATGCACTCCGCCCGTCCCCAAGCACGCGGAAATCGAACTCTAGGGCAGAATTGGTTGCTGTTTCAGTGATACACTGGAGAATACTGACCTAGGAATTCATGTCCGAATCGGCCTTGGTGACCTGAGCTGGATAGAAGAGTCAGTTTGACACGTGCTATATAGGCAAGGCGGATATTTACTAGTATCGGAGGTAGAACGGCTCGCTCGAGGCCATGATGCGCAAAGTATGAAGATTTGGGGGGCTTCAAAGCAGACGTTGACAGGGTAAAATGTAAGTGTGGCGGAAGAGCAGCCTATGAGGGTGATGGGTCTGCTGATGCTTGCTGTAGGAGGCTCTCACGAATTTGGCGATTCAAGTGTGGTCCGTGCGCGCCAATCGGGACTTCCGCACTTTCTCGAAGAGACACCTTGACTATGATGCTCAACTGAGACTGTGGATGCCGCTGAGCTTCGAGGCCGCATTTCTGCGCACCACAATTTTCACCTTTTACCCTCCCTACCTCCGACTCCGATCTCTGTCTGTCCGCGCACGCCTTTCACCGTCTACGTCTCCTTAAATACACGTAGCATCCCACTTATTCTAGACCACAAGGGAATTGACGGCTAACGGCCGATTATTGGGGTTTCTAGGCACTACAGCTAAAGGAAACAACGGGCTCCACAGTCAGTACGGATATCGAATAGTCAGGCACAATGGCGACGTTCCTCGAGAATGCATATAGCTTGGTATGGACCACCTAGCGCCATACAGAACCTCCAGGGCTGACTTGGGCACACAGGTCCACCAGGACAACGCTGCAGATGTTCCCTCGCAAAATGAGCTCAAAAATGCTTTGGAGAAGGGGACAGATGAATCGAAAATAGAGACAATGGTACGAATTCATTCACGCACCTGCTGCGCACCGCTGCAGGACGCTGGGCTGACAACCGCATAGAAGAAGATTCTCTCAATAATGCTCAATGGTGATCCCCAAGCCGGGCTTCTTATGCATATAATACGATTCGTCATGCCAAGCAAATCGAAACCTCTGAAGAAATTGATGTACCTCTTTCTGGAGGTCTGCCCGAAGCACGACGCCCAGGGAAAGCTTCGACAGGAATGGATACTGGTGTGGTGTGTATACACATGTTCTCCAAGAGTTCGGAAATATCTAATACCGTGGAAGTAATGCTATCCGCTTCGATTTGCAGGCACCCAACGAATACGTGAGGGGAAATACCCTCCGCTTTGTGTAAGGCCCCAACCACGAATACCCTGAAGCGCTCTAATGCAAGACATAGTTCAAAGCTACGGGATGCTGAGTTGGTAGAACCACTTCTACGTGAGAAATTTAGTTCTGACAATGGGAGGTTCATGGTCACTGACGAGCTGATAGAACCTGCCCGCCAATGCCTACAGCATCGGCACGCATACGTACGAAAGAATGCAACTTTTGCGATCGCTTCGATATACACACATCTCCCCGAACTACTTCCCGATGCTCCGGACCTGTTGACTACGTTTTTGGAAGAAGAGAACGACGCCACATGCAAGCGTAATGCTTTCGCCGCGTTAGCGTCCATTAGCCACGAGAAGGCATTGGAATATCTGAGCACAGTCTTCGACTCTATCCCCAACCATGACGAGCTTGTGCTCCTTGCTGAGCTCGAATTCATCCGCAAGGACGCCATCATCAACCCGCAGAACAAGGCACGATATCTTCGATTGATCTTTGACCTTCTAGAGTCAAGCGTCTCGACGGTGATATATGAAGCCGCTCACGCCTTGACCACCCTCACAAACAATCCTGTAGCAGTCAAGGCAGCCGCAGGAAAGTTCTCGGAGCTCGCCATTAAAGAGCCGGACAATAATGTCAAGCTTATTGTTCTAGAGAGGGTGGACCAGCTGAGGCAGAAGAACGAAGGTGTCCTAGATGACCTAACAATGGAAGTACTCCGTGTTCTCTCTAGTCCCGATCTAGATGTAAGGAAGAAGGCGCTTAAGATTGCGCTTGAGATGGTCACGAGTAGGAATGTTGAAGAAGTCGTGCTCCTGCTCAAGAAAGAGCTTATGAAGACGGTCGACGAGCAATACGAGAAGAATACTGAATATCGTTCGCTCCTTATCTCCGCCATTCATCAGTCCGCCATTAAGTTCCCAGAGGTTGCGGCGAGTGTAGTAGGCTCGTTGATGGACTTCATTTCAGATGTCAGCAGCAACGCTTCTGCTGTAGATGTTATATCCTTTGTTAAAGAAGTTGTCGAGCGTTTTCCGGATCTACGACCTTCAATTGTCGAACGCCTCGTCACCACTCTGGGGGAGGTTCGCGCTGGCAAGGTTTATCGTGGTGTTCTCTGGATCATTGGAGAGTTCTCATTAGAGGCGAAGGATATTAGAGACGCATGGAAAGGCATCCGCTCGTCTCTTGGCGAAATTCCAATCCTTGCTTCTGAACAACGACTATTAGAAGAGTCTCCTGAAGGCAAGGAGCCCGCCGATGGGGTTAACGGACACGCCAAACCTACGGCTCCCTCAGGTTCTCGTAAAGTGCTCGCGGATGGTACCTATGCTACAGAGAGTGCGCTCACGTCTTCGGCGGCGGCCAAGGCGAAGCTAGAAGCCGTCAAAAACTCCCAGAAACCTCCTCTTCGTCAGCTAATCCTCGATGGGGACTACTACCTGGCCTCCGTTCTCTCAAGCACCCTCACTAAGCTTGTTATGCGACATTCAGAGATTTCAAAGGATAAGGCTCGCACGAACGCTCTGAAGGCCGAGGCTATGCTTATTATGATTTCCATCATCCGAGTTGGTCAGTCACACTTTGTCAAGACGCTCATAGATGAAGATTCCATTGACCGGGTCATGTCATGTGTCCGGTCACTCTCGGAGTTCTCGCAAAGGAAGGAACTCGAGACTGTCTTCCTGGAAGACACCCGAAAGTCGTTCAGAGCCATGGTACAAACAGAGGAGAAGAAGCGTGCAGCTAAGGAAGCATCCGAAAGGGCCAAGTCTGCTATTAATGTTGACGATGCCTTCTCCATCCGGCAATTGAAAAAAAAGGATGTGGAGGGCAATGACGAGATTGAGCAAGATCTGGAAAGGGCAACGGGAGGCGACACAACAACTGAAGACCTCACTTCGAAGCTTAGCCGCGTCGTCCAGCTTACTGGATTTTCAGATCCAGTCTATGCAGAGGCCTATGTGAAAGTGCATCAATTTGACATTGTCCTGGATGTCCTTCTCGTCAACCAAACGACCGAAACACTACAGAATCTTACTGTCGAGTTCGCTACACTTGGCGATCTGAAGGTTGTGGAACGGCCTCCAACACAAAACGTTGGACCGCATGACTTTATCAATCTGCAAGCGACTGTTAAAGGTATACATCTAATTGTTGATCAACTTCTTCACTTAAACTAATATGTCGTAGTCTCTTCGACCGACACTGGCGTTATTTTCGGTAACATTATCTATGAAGGGTATGATAGACACTAAGGTTTCAACGGCACCTACTAACAAGCATACAGCGAGAAAGGTGTCGACTCCAATGTCGTCATTCTTAACGATGTTCATGTCGATATCATGGACTATATCAAGCCGGCATACTGCACAGAGACACAATTCCGAACAATGTGGACCGAATTCGAGTGGGAAAACAAGGTCAACATCAACTCCAAGGCAAAGTCTCTACGGGAGTTCCTGAAGCAGTTGATGGCTTCCACCAACATGAGCTGCCTTACCCCAGAGGCTTCGATGAAGGGTGACTGCCAGTTCTTGTCGGCTAATCTTTATGCAAGGAGTGTGTTTGGTAAGCGATCATGCCCGTATTCACACGTAAGCAGTGCTGACTGGCCTCAGGCGAGGACGCTCTTGCCAATTTGAGCATTGAGAAGGAGGGTGAGAATGGTCCTATAACAGGCTTTGTGCGTATTCGAAGTCGATCGCAAGGTTTAGCTTTGAGTTTGGGGTCATTGAAGGGTCTTAACAAGGTTGGCTCGTCATAAGGAAGGCATGTTGAAGGGTTATGTGCCATTAGCAAAGATTCAGGGCTGAAGGGCACAGTTGCTTATAGACTTGGAGGGGTGGTGTGAAGGATGATCGGTATAGTTATGTGCCCACGTTTCGAGGATCCGGTGATACCTGGGCATGAAAATTCAGGACAGGGTACAAGGTTGTCAGCGTAGCTAGCATTGGAGGCTTCTGAAAATGCGAAATTTCAGTCAATCACCATGGTGACTAGGGCATACCTCGTCAATATGCTACCTAGTTTGCTATGTGAGCCATCAAAAGCGACAAACCCACCCCGGTCACGCTGCACCGTACCAACGCAACACAGCGGGCGTTGATACCGCATTGGTGTACCCCTAGCAGGCGGGACGATGCCAATCTCGAAACGTGCACAAGCGCGACATGCTACTTGCCTCTTCGGACAAAGCCTCGGCTTAGCTTACCCTCCCTCCTACAGAGCGTTGTTTCTTACATGTTCTTTGTAACGACCATGGCTCCGAACCATCCGTCCCTGAGCTTACTATCCTGCTCGCCTTGACTTCACCCTGCGGTTCGCGCTATGCAGACAGGTTTGTCCTTCATTTCATGACCATGGCTCTTGTTGCGGCGGACGATCCTTTCAAAGACCCTTCGCTTGACACCTCGCCCGCCGCGACCCCCCAACCGCCAGATGATGTCCCCATTACGCTCGCTGTTGGCAGAAATGCCTCATTAACTCTGGGGACCGACTCTCTGGTCGTTCTAGGTACCACAATCTGCAGGATATTTCGGGAAACCTCTGCTAATGAGTGCAGACGAGGCGCTGCTGGACAGTAGGGGCGGTCTCTGTTGCGGCGTCAGTCTTATCCCCGGCAGTATGTGTTCTACCCTCTAGGTATCGTGCGCACCACTGATTGCGAGCAGACGAAAAGACCACTCGTTCAATACCCTTCTTTAATGTCCTCTGGGCCGAGCATTCCGACGATGACGACGTTACAATCCAGTATGCGCATACAGTATCTAAACAGGTCGTTCGCCCTGCAATAATCAGCTATAAGATAGAGAAAACCCAATCACTGCACGCAGATGCATGGATTGAGAAGCTCCTCGCACGCGCCTATGGAGCGTCACAACGTCAGAAGAGGATCAAGGTCCTTATCAATCCTTTCGGGGGGAAGGGCAAGGCTATGAGGATATACCATAAGAACATTGCGCCCATTCTTGCAGCCGCGCGATGCGAGTTGGATGTAGAGCCTACACGACACAACGGCCATGCGGTTGAAATTGGGCGAGAGCTGGACGTAGACGCTTACGATGTCATTGCATGCTGCTCCGGGGACGGTGTTCCGCACGAAGTCTGGAATGGCTTGGGCAAGAAACCGGACGCCGCCCGGGCGCTGGCGAAAGTAGCTGTTGCGCAATTGCCATGCGGTTCTGGAAATGCGCATAGTTTGAACTTTAATGGCACAGATAGCCCAAGTCTCGCGGCTGTTGCGCTCGTGAAGGGCCTTCGGACGCCGCTGGATCTCACTTCCGTAACCCAAGGGGATCAGCGAACACTCTCCTTTCTCTCACAATCAGTCGGTGTTGTTGCTGAGACAGATCTAGCGACTGAGCATTTGCGATGGATGGGCAGTACACGCTTCACGTGGGGTTTCCTTGTCCGCTTGATCGGGAAGACGATATATCCGGCAGACATCGCCGTCAAAGTCGAAATGGATAGCAAACAAGCAATCCGCGAAGCGTACCGCACAGAAGCAGCAAAACCACCACCAACCCACGACTCTCGCCCAGTTCCGGCGACGGGTACCGGGCTTCCTGAACTCAGATACGGTACTATCAACGACCCACTGCCCTCAGGCTGGGAACTCATCCCCCATGACACACTTGGAAACTTCTACGCTGGGAACATGGCCTACATGTCACCCGACGCAAACTTCTTCCCTGCCTCCCTCCCTAGCGACGGGTGTCTCGATCTCATCCGCATTAGTGGCGACATCAAGCGGTATACTGCCATCTCTACTTTACTCGCTATTGAGAACCATACGTTTTTCGACTTGCCGCATGTCGACTATAAAAAGATTAGTGGGTATAGGATTATCCCGAAAAATCAAAAGGATGGATATATTAGCATTGATGGAGAGAGAGTTCCATTTGAACCGTTTCAGGTCGAGGTGCATAGAGGTTTAGGCACTGTTTTGAGTAAGACCGGGCACTTGTATGAGGCTAGAGGCATATGAACATGGAGTCTTTTATCGTTAATCTAACTCAGGCTCTTTGTTTGTGCTTTGGATTTTTTGGACGCAGCGTTTCGTTCGGGTTTTGGAGTCCGGATGGGCACGCCGGAATTGGCCGGACAATGGATTCGCAGTTTTTCCGACATCCCCTTTTGTAGACCAGCTATCCGGAAAAGGCTTAGTATCCTAAGTAATTCTTTGTTTGACAATTGTGGCAATTCAAGATGCCTTGCGCGTCTGATTCATCTTGTGAGATGGCTGGGTTGTATGTAGTACTATTGTTTGATGTATGAAATTTTTTCTTCCAATCATAGGACACTGCCCCCCCCCCCCTTGACTCATTGCCACCGATCCCCACACTTCCTACTACGGTGATCCTAGACAAAGAAAAATCTCTCGTTTAGGCCCTTGTTACTGTTTATTCTGATTTGTGGTCATAAGATAAATATTTTGTTAAATTGGCTATTAAACAAGCCAAAGCTAAGTGGCGCAGCGGAAGCGCGCCGGGCTCATAACCCGGAGGACCTCTGAGTGAGTGGCTTCAGTGGAACTGATTGTTGTATGTGAGATTTATTGATAACTTTCAGTCGAAACGGAGCTTAGCTAAGTTGTTCGATTCGCCCTTGGGTGAATTCTTTTTTTTTTTTTCTTCTTTCGGTGGGTTTTGTGTGGGGCGCTGGAGGGTTCCGCCTCTATTCGATCCCTTCAGGACCATGCCTAAGGCACGCCCCTTCTCGCTTCTACACTAATCTCTGCAAACATCTCTGAAGCGGGGATATGCAACTCTATCTAATTGCTCTTGGGTGACGGTGGGTTGGCGAATGCGTCAATGGAGTTGGAAGATAGAGGATAGGTGGTTGGCTTGCTTTTGGTTTTTGCGATAGGGAAGGTGGATAGTTATATTGGTTAGAATAGAGAGTCTCAACTTCATGTATAAAGGCAGAGGGTGGGATGAGCCCGCGAAGGTAGATGGGGGTCTTTTATATCCGTTCATATCGAGTTTAAGGCACTATTTCGATGTTCGGGACTACTCCCATCAGTCCTAGTACTTTTTCTTCATAGAGATCTAGAATATTGTCCCATGGCATCTTTATTCCTGGGCCCAAAACAGCGGCTAGAGTCTACGCCTTTTGCATATAGTTCATTCCTTAGGCTAGAGCAGGGAGTTGACTTCACTAGCTGTTTCCATCGAGCTTCGACTTTGATTGTACCTTCAGATTTGACTGCAAATATAATGTGCGGCTTGCGTGTCGCAAGAATTTGAAATTAGCCTCGAGTTGTATGTGGACGATAGCCTTATCTTTTTCCTTACTTGATCAAGCATCTACATTTTAATACGATGTCTCTACCACATCGATATCACAAATGCTCTGAAAATTGCCATGGAGTGTTTACTACAAATTCTCTAGAAATATCGTCGATGAGGATTTATAGCAGTTATGTCTAGGTCCCAAGGCCAAATACTATTATCTGGTCTAGCTTCGAAATACTCCAAAAACACAATCAAACTCTAGACAATCTTACTATAGTAAGAGCATAATAATATAACAAGACTGCTGTTTAGTACGGATAATAACATGCATTCGGCGAAAGCTCACCTATTTTTTTTAAGCACTATCAGATTGTACCTTGATGGTAACCTCACGGCGTTAAGCAATTGCCGATACCTTATTATCTTTCTTTCTCTCTTGGCCCTCCCTTGTACCAGCTTAAGATTTAGCCAAATTTCTTCTCGTTCTGAATAATTAAAATTGAGAATTAATTCTTATGATAACAAAATGCTGACTTTACGTCATAAAGTCGGCAAAAAGCCATAAGGAACGACTTGTAAAATAGGTAAGGGGCATGCTAGATCTAGAAACTCCTCGAAAAGACCTAACTTAAGCGATTTCGATACGCTACAATCACGCGCTATTCAACTCAACTTCTTGGTTTACCTGTCTAATTTACCAACCTCTACAATACCCTCGCAGTCATCTAAGGGCGAGACAATGATGATAATACTAGATTTATATTCGGTGAGCTCCTATTCCAGGGCTGCTTTCAAAACGCTCTCCTAGACCTAGATTCCCTCACAATTAACCCGTCACCATAGATACTAGTAGATCGCCCCTCTAAACCTCGACCTGGCTTGCAAAAGTAAACCGCAGATATCAAACCCAGGAAACTTTCCCTTCCCTTCCCTTCAACTTGCTCGAATGAGGCTAATTCGAGGAGGCCAACGCCTGCAAAACATCCCATATTGCACGTCTTACCATAGCGACCTAGTCTACGGGTATGATATGAAGCTTCCATCATACCGGTCCGGCATCTCGCCAACTTCTCTCTTGAAAAAAAGAAAACCTCCCAAAAAAAACACCGGACCACTGCATCTGCTCACCCATGGCGGGACCCTGATCTAGCGATCTGTAGATTCCTGCCGCCTGACACACTTGTAGAGCACCCTCTCTCTCTAGCTAATTCAGCCAGTACCGTGTCAGTATCATTAAGATGCAATAGTAGTTGATTTTTTTGTTGTCGTTTTCGGGTTCAAAAGAATTAGTCACAGCACTAGGCGCACCATAAGTTGGCCACACAACGCATTGCTAATCCGCCAGATAGCTGCTTTAGTTAGCCGTCAATAAATTGATTGAGCATGCCCGATACGGGGGTCTCGTGGTCCTCAGATGCTCGTTTTGGAAAAAAAAAAAAAAAAAAAAACCACTTATCTCTAGCAGCGGGCTGTGCTGGTGCGAATGTGAAGTTCTTCATTCTTTACACCAAATGTCTTCTCGGAACGAATCGATGACACTATCCACTATGGAAGAAGTTCTGTATTAAGATGCGCGAAATAGTCGCTATTCATGAGAAGAGATACCAGTAATAGTCGGGGAAGGGTATGTATAGATGGACCACGAGAGGATAGCGAGGAGTTACCTAGCAGGTAGAATAACCCGCCTTCAACACGCATATTAGATCTAGGAAAGTTACTGAAGTCGGTAAAATAGTACTCAGGCTAGCATATCTACCCACATAAAAGCGGACAGTAGACCTGGAATAGTACCTGGAGCTAGCACGTTATTAGGTATATGTATTGATTAAAAACTGGCAGCAGGTGCCGAAGCAGACATAGTCATCCATCACAAGTTCAACCAACGATCTAATAATGGAAGATAAGGCAGACCAACGAAGCAGTCCAAAAATCTTGATATTCAATACGGATCCAAATATCTAGCAACGCGCCTATCCAAAAGTGGTATCGCAAACGGAAGCCAACTAGTCCGAAAACAAATGGTCCGATGGTATAACAAGAAGATAACAATTACCGCCGATTTTGGGGGCCCGAACCTAAAAGGTATTATGCGAAAATATCGAAGAGGCCGTGTAAGTATAGGGTACGGCGCTTGGTTGTTCCTTATGCCAAATGCTCCAGTGGAAACTGAGACCAAAATTATGAACACGCGCCTCGTAAACGCCAATATGTTACAATGGACTAGAAGAGCCAATGCTCTAAGTCCGAGGTGGTAATATGTAAGGAGTATGTTCAGGTGGTTATGGAGAAGGTAGGTACGTGGGAATAGATAAATGCGTATGGGAATCGATGCTTAAGCTAGTAAATTTTGTAGAGTAAATGTTGGAGGGGTTAGGAATAGGGTGGCCTATGTTGATAGTCGGTTGTTGTTCGACGGCGCTGTAGATACGGACGGAGACTGGGTCGAAGGGAGGAGGACAAGTTGGGCTTCGTAGTCGGGAATTGTCCATTGCACCTCCATTTGGCGTGTGTCTCTACGTCCCTTTTCTGGGAGTCACCTTTGCCTCGAATATATGCTTTCTTGTGTAGGTGAGGACCGTGGAGGCGATCGCCTGAGGGTTGGAGATTTTCGCACAGCAGTCGAAGCAAGAGTGGCCGCTGGGCTTGGAGCGATGGGCGTTGAGTTTCCAACAATAGGAGATTTGCCCTTGTTCGACCCTCCACTTCCGGGTTGTTGGATGGTCCGGACCGTCGAAGGGGTTGCAGGAGAGCGACCACCAACACCTTGCGGAGCCCTCGGTGTCGTGCTTACACTACTCTCAACGCTGATGTGTCTCGCACGCGGTGTCGTATCCTGGCTTCCCCCACCGAAGCGCGCTTCTATTCGCGGCGTGTTCTCCTGGCTCCCTGTCGCTAAATGTTGCATTTCGACTCGCGGTGTCGCCTCGTGGCTTGCTGCACTATCCCTTCTCGGACTGGGTTTTGTTGTTGAGTTCGATCGACTTCTAATGCCACCGCGGACTTGACTTTGAGCAGGAGTGTCCGGAATTGGAGGGCCTTCAGCAGCTCTTCGGCCCGGCTGCGGGCTTTGCTGAGCAGGAACAGGCGCTGGGGCAACAAGGGCACCATTTCCCTGTTGGTCGTTACCTCCGCCACCAGCTTGAACGCCCCCGGGACCAACAGGTGCTGGACTTCCCATTCCACCAACGCGAGGAGTCCCTTCCCAGCTTTTTCGCTTCATCATCCGGCCCAAGATGCCAACAAGTTCTGCAGCGTCCTCAAACTCATGATCATCCATGGGATCCTGCGCGCGATACACGTCTTTGATCGCGCGCCGAGCTAGGCGTCGGGAGCTCTCATGGTCATGCATGACATCCCAGAGAAATGCGCTGTGCTCAAGAGCGATGGAAAGGCGCAGCGGGTGCGAGCCAGGAAGATATTCTGTGGCGTACGTAGTGGCCGTGGTAAAGTATCCGCCAGCGAGGGGAACGAAATTTAAGGGGGGAAGTATGAATGACGATGGTTGGGGAATGGGTATCGGGTTCAGTCCTGGCGGCGCATGGGGAGGCCCCGGCGATGGCGTGCCCACTGGACCTCCTGCTGCATATGGATTTGTGAGGAAGGAGGTCTCGGAGGTGATCGAGTCAATCGGTTCGCGAAGCATTGGTTGCTTTCCAGCACGTTTCGATGAAGGGGAAAATCCAGATGCGGAATCGTTCTTTCGCGCCTGCCCGTTGCCTTGTCGCGGAGAGAGCGGTAAAGGGGGGCCCATTGCTCGAGGCTCAGCCGGTGGCATATTGGTTGCCGTGACAGGGGGTTGGTTGTGGAATAGACAAAAGATGTGATAGAAGCTCGCTCGTAGCTTGACGCTGAGAACCCTGCATTCTGGCCCGTGTTGATTGTCTTGGGCATATGGCAGCACATAGAGCTCCAGAATGGAAAGACCCTCGCGAGCCAACCATAGGATATGCTGATATGCTGCCAGGGATGGAGTATCCCGCGATGTGTCGAGCTTGCGCAGTTTCCTTGCCCGAATCAGTCTCCTTGCTAGCAGAACAGAGAGGCCGAGAATCTGGTAGAGCGAGTTGGATAGCAGTGGGTTGCTATCTTCAGTCTGTTTGGCTATTCGACCGAGGAATTTCTGGTCGAAGTCCAAAGAGGCCATTTTCTAGTGCTCTTTAGACATTCGTTAGCGTTGCGATTTTGTAGAAAGGGGCGGTTGAATGACGGAGACGGTGCGAGGCATGAGGGAAGAGAATGCGACTGATAATGGTGGACAAATTCGGGACTGCCAAACGAATGAAAACGAATGGCTTGACGGGACCGCTCAAACATAACCCCGGCATCTCCTGATGACAATTGCAATCAAAGCACTCACCATCAATTCCCGATGCGGGCAACCGCGCGCTGGATCCGGAATCCAGACACACAGAGAGCAACTCAGGCCGAGCTGTCCGATGGAATCTTGAAATAATGGCCCGGATGAGATGAGTACCTGAAACCCAGCCACACGGCCTAGCCAATTGATACGTCTGATAGGCGACGGCGGTGCACGGTGTCCTCAGAGTGAATGTTCGTTCTCGTGACAGGACCGGCCGGCGGATGCTAATTCGACGGAACGAGGTGGTCCTGAAAAACTAGGCGCCACGCGGAGATTTGTTGATTAGGTAGAAGACGGATGTGAATATGGTACAATGCACAAGTACTCCGGGCAACGTCGAACCCCAGACCGGACGATAATATACAGAGGCTAGAGAGTGACTTATCCCAACGCCAGGTCTATTGCGGAAATACCTGTCCAGGTGTCAGCGAAGCCATTCCTGCACATGAAGCAGCCAGCGGGCGTCTGCTGGGCTCCAGAGCTCCCATTTACCTCGAAACGGACAAGGCAAGACGGTTTTGTTGCTTGACCTCGCAGCGGTGCTCCCATTCGACAGCTGGGGATGCGTCTGGGCCAATGGAAGCGTCCGGCGGATGAGGTAACTCGAATGCCCTCTTATGGCGGGCTAACAGACGTCAGTATGGGGCGGAGGGTGCAGGGTGGCTGGGAGGTCGGTTTCTGAAGCTCCAGACAGCGCATTGCGACCTCCTCCAGCCTCTGGACCGACCGCGAGAGGTCCTGGGACGTTTTTTTAAGAGCCGTGACGTCTGGCAGGCGGTGAGCGGTAGGGTCAGTGCACTTGTCTGAAGCTGTTTAGGCCGAGGAAGCCTCTGTCTCGGCACACAACCAGGGGCCTCGAGAATTGCGGCTTTGCGGCGTCTGAAATTGCGCGCGCGCCCTCCCGCAGCGATGCCGTTTGTGTCCCGCGACTCGGTCGGGCGTGGTGTTGAGAAAACGAGCGACACGGCAGCAATTGAGCGATGACGACAGCAACAGCAACAGCAACAGCAACAGCAACAGGAACGGCGCCGACGAAGAGAAATGGCAGGGCGACCGCAGTGCGAACTCGGTGCGACTATTATCCCATTCCCACAATCTATATTGCCGGCCCATTGGAAACGGAGCTGCATGCGCTGTTGGCCTGCAGCAATTATGCAGCAGCGACCTACGTGTACAAGTCCGCTAACCACACCAGGACGGCATGACCTGTCTTCCTGCGATGGCTCGAGGATTTGGCGTCATGCCAGCTGGCAGGAGGGCTAGAGAAGCCATGGCAGCATTCAAGATCGACGGCGTCTACGAGGCCAATTCAGCGACATGGCTGCGGCGGGAGGCTCGCCAGCGCGTGGAGTGGCAGGGCTGTGCTTTGGCGACAGGTCAACCGAGACGCGGACCCATATCATCAATCGTCAACCTCAGTGATGGCCAACATGTCCTCGGAAGTGCTTCTTTTCAGAGAACGACTCGCTTCGACTTGGATAGCTAAACATGAGGGGGTTCTCGAGCCAGCCACCGACAGCCAGCCCGGCGGCTGATGCCGCAGTCCACCGCCGTCCACTACCATGGCTTCGCTGCATCGCTGCATTACTAGACCGGACCCCACCATCAAGCGTGGGCTGACAGCATGTCAAACAGGACGGTCGTGGTCCTGCATCTCCACCCCACCAGCTACGGAGTGTTGGAATACGTATCTGCAGCGGTTCGCATCGACATTTCCGTGGCCCCAATTGGCGGTGTGGGCCTGCTCTGATTGGCCCGAATTTCCGTAAATGTTGGCTGGCCAGCGCTGCATCGAGGCTCCACGATCTCGTCATGGCAGACGCTTACTGGGAGTTTTTCGTTTGGCTATGTAGCCGACCGTGTGCAGGACTTGTGTAACATGGCCCCCCAACGGTCAGAGACACCCATTCGCGCGGAGCTCGAAATAGGCGTTCAAGACGGTGCTTGTTAGTATCCGCAGCCTCAGGGCGTTGTCGTCGATTGTCAACAAATGTCAAGAATTCCTAGACGCGAACCTATCCTCCGCACCCCGTATCTCCACTTGTGATTGGCACATTCCCATTATCAAGTCGCCATTAGTCATGCACGAAGGGGACAACAACATGGTGAGCGATCCATCGCGTAGGGCTAACGGAGCCATACTACTCCCATTGCTCTACTTAAAAATCATTCCGCTCGAAATCCGCCTAGCTTCAAAGGTGTACCTCTATATCACTCTTGAGTAAGAGAGACTTGATCTCAGGTGACCGGTTGCCGCGAGCATTTTGGGCAAACAGTCTTAGCGCTTGATTTTTCATCATTGTAGCGCAGATTCTATATCGCCCACGGCCTCATATTTCCTGGTTCGGATATTAGTTCCTCTGCATACTCAAGCGAAAGACCACGCGATTGTGTTACTCAAAGATCGTATGAGGCGCATTGTGTCCCCCCATCATGTCCGTTCCCGTCGGAGTTTGTAGTAGACCCTTGACCCACCAGAAAGCTACCTATATACCTCAACAGTATAGGTACCCGGAGCATGTCTCCTTTGGTGTCATGGCTAACGTCGTTGTAGAAATCACAACCTCAAAAAATGAAGGTATGCTCTGATGCACCTCTATGTTTAGACGGTGGCGTAATACAAATGCAGGGTCAACGCCACCTTGGAAACCTCATATCACTTCAATCGAAGCAAATCTAAGCGGTGCGACCTCGGTCACAGACCCGACCGTGACATAAACACAGCATTCCATCTACTTGTTTGATAACTTTATCGAACAATTTCTTAGGTGGCAGTCACGCAAGCGCAGACTGGAGCTATGGTTGCAATTGCTACTGCCAAGCCAACAGTCTTGCTGCGAGGAAGGAATGATTCATGGTATGGACGGCGAGAGAGCAGATATAAAATGGCCCCGAGACAGACATCTTACCTAGGACGCCATTTCACTCCCTCAACTATCAAAGATACTTGAGAGCCTCTCGAGATACAGCTAGAGACCTCCGAAAACTATTACTTGCTACGTCCAGACCAGTTAGTGACATCTCTTGTAAAGTACTAGGTAAGATAACGCATTCTGCTTGCTTCAATCTCTAATCAGACTATAGAACAGCATCTACTCTAGCTTTTTCATCGACGAATCTAAGTAAACTACACCTTTTTCAGTATTTTCATCACTTTTCGAGTCCTAAAAGACTCGAGCGTCAACTACTGCTAGTCTACTCCGCCCCACCCTCTCACCGATCAACCCACAATTATAATACGAGCTTCAACATGTGCTACTATCACGCCTACATCCACCGCTGCGGTCACACGGAGATGATATTCCAAGCATTCTGCACCAGTGGTCAGATGTATCAGCGGAAGTGCGCCAATGGTCAGGATGGGACCATAACTACAGATGTGAAGCTCGAATATCCTTGTTCTAGCTGTCTAGGCGTTAAAAAGGTATGCGAAATAAGAGAAACCGGGGAACATTGGCTGACTAGAGCAGTAACCACGTTCCTACAAGGTCCTGATTGGACAGCAAGGGGCGAGTATAGCTGTGAAGTCGACATTTCTAGCTTTATGATATTGCTTAGCTTAGCTTCTCTCTTTCGTCTAGTATGAAGGCAGACTGAACACCGGTTGTCCTAGTATTGCAGTCTATCTCTTGAGATTTCCTTCTCGCGAGCGAAAGATAAGCTCTCAACGATAACAATGTAGGAGGGTAAGGCGTTTGGCGAATGGATAGGCGCCAAGTTTGGATCAATCGAGTTTCATATACAGGGACATCTTGTGCACCCTTTTTTTTTTTTTTTTAATTAGACACTTTTTACGGAGCGCATGCTTTAGTTCAGATTGATCCTCAAGCCTGAATAGATTCTTTTCATATTCACAATCATGTCAACAGACTTCGGGGTCGTGCAATCAGCTGGATTGTAGAGTAACGTTGGTGGTGTCCTGATCCTCCCATCACGTTGGTGAACGACCTCGTGATGCCTGAGCTACCTTCCTAGAACGGAAGCCCATAGTTCTAGCCCGTACACGTGATACCTTCCAGACCGTTTACGCCCGCATAGGTACTCAATCTCTCCCCTCCACTAACCTCAACTGCAACCCGCCATCGGAATCGAAGGTAAATATCCCCGACTCCCGGCGACGAGGTGGTCACATCACGATATCCCTCCTCGGGGCCCGCAAGATTCCAGCTCCGTGGCTATGCCCTTGCTGTTGCGCGTCGCCTGGTGGTCTGCCCATCAGTATCATACGTTCCGTTGGTAAGATGGGAAGATGCAGAATTGCCGACCCGTGTGAGGCGATTCGGATTCGGATTCCCTATTCCCCAAGTACTGTAATTCCCACCCAGTGCTTGCAACCACAGCCGCCCAAGCGAACAAGGGGGTTTAGTCTAACCGAGCTGTCGGAACTACCTTCATCTTTCCCTTCCTTGCCTCGCTAAAGAAAATACGTCCCTTCTACCGCTTGGATGGTGCTGTTTTTTAAAGTATAGGGAAGGGTGATGGCATTCAAAATATCAAAACTCGGTTTCAGAAGTCGGGAATAGGACAAAGAGCGGCAGAGTGGAGATTTGGGAGCGAGAGCAAATTCCTCGAAGCGAGTCCCCGTCAGGGATAGCTGATGACGGCGCCGTTCATATGAAAGCTGATTGGTAAGTCGCGCACCCGGGTTTCATTCATAGGAAACCCCCTCGTGTGCGTGAACCTGGTCGGGAAACTCTGATTCCGGGTCGGTTACGGTAGCCTTATTACCATCATGTTGCCTCTTTTCAAGAGCGATGTTCATCTCCGCTTCTTCAATTTTTTTTTTGCTCGCCAGCGCTGCGCATCGTGCTGCTCTTTTGGCGTTGAGAGCGTATACTCGACTTTTTGATATTGATTGGCATTGCGGCGCAGAGTTTTAGGGCGAGAAGCGTTTTAAACTTGCCCTATTACATTGTTCCACTAAGGTGGCTTGCTTGTCTTACGCGGAATCTTCCTGTACCCACGTACCCACGTACCCACACGCCGGGCCGCCGCCATCCGGCAAGTTCCGTCTGCTATTCATGCACGACCTAGATAGGGACGCCAATGGTCGTCCTTCGGACGAAACGAAAGCTGATAAGTCAACTCCTATAGAAAATAGAGATGGAAAGGGAAGAGATGGAGTAGATACGGAGACAAAGAGCGCCACACCTGCAGAGGCAAATGGAAGACCTATAACACCACACGAGAAGGAAGAGGAGGTTAAGCAAAGCGAGGCGAATGGCCATATTGACTCGACGGTTGTGGATGAGAAGGGAGTGGTAGAAGAGGCGGCGGGTTCAAAGTCAAGTACGGTAGAAAATGGTAATGGAGATGCTGAACAGGGTGAGGAGCCGGAAGACGAATCTAAGTATCTTAGCGGCCCTAAATTATGGATATTGTCGCTGGGTCTGTGCCTCACAACTTTCGTGATCGCATTGGATAACAGTAAGTTGTATCTTCTTTTGAAATATATGCTCTTTCTCGTCGTTATAATATTTCAGTCATAATTTTTAACTTAATCCCTCCCATTTTTCTTTCTGCTACCTACCTCTTTTAATATCTTATTAAAACTGCACTTTATCCCCGTGTTTTCCATCTTCACATCTTAATCCTAAACTTATACTCCATTCTATCATTACACTTTCCCATCTTCAACCCCCAACCCCTAATCCAATCGCTCCCTAACAACCCCAGCAATCATCGCCACCGCCATCCCAAAAATAACCACAGTCTTCAATTCCCTGGAAGACGTCGGCTGGTACGGGTCCTCCTACCTCCTCACCACCTGCTCTCTGCAGCCCTCCTTCGGCAAAATCTACACCTACTTTGACGTAAAATACACCTACCTCTTCGCGCTCTTCCTCTTCGAAGTTGGCAGCATAATATGCGCAGCCGCCACCAGCTCGCCCATGTTCATCATCGGCCGCGCCGTCGCGGGCGCTGGGGCCGCCGCCCTCTTCTCCGGCGGCATGACCATCATCGGGTACTCAGTCGCCTTGCGGAAGCGCCCCATCTACATTGCAGCGCTGAGCTCCATGTTCGGGATTGCGAGCGTCGTGGGGCCGATTCTAGGCGGCGCGTTGACGGACCGAGTGACATGGCGGTGGTGTTTTTGGATCAACCTGCCATTCGGCGCCGTCTCGTTGGGCGTCGTTTTCTTCTTCTTCGCGTCGCCAGAGCGTAGGTATAGTCATGTGCCGCTGCGGTCCCGGGTCAAGGAAGTCGACCTAGTCGGCGCGCTCTTCCTCATCTCCGGCATCGTGTGCTTGTTACTAGCACTGCAATGGGGCGGACAGACATATCCATGGAAGAACTCGAAGGTCTGGGGCTGTCTACTCGGTTTCGGGCTCATTATCAGTGTCTTCATCTGCATCCAGATCTACCAAAAGGACCGGGCGACGATCCCTGTGCGGGTGTTTAAGCAGCAGACAGTCCTTGTGTCGTGCGTGTTCTCCGCATTCCTGAGTATGGCGCTGTATGTGCACATCTTCTACCTGCCGTTTTACTTCCAGGCCAGCAAGGGAACAACAGCCGAAGAATCGGGTATACGCACCATTGCGTACCTCGTCTCGATTACCTGCGCGAGCATCATTATTGGCGGATTGATAACTTTCTTGGGATACTATGCTCCTTTCAGTAAGCTTCCCCAACTCAATGAACATATCCTCTATTCCACCCCTCCTAACATTTATAGTGTGGGCTGGTTCCTCCATCTTCACTATTGGCGCTGGCCTCCTCTACACCCTAAAACTCGACTCCCCAGCCGGGATATGGATTGGCTACCAGATTCTCGCCGGCATCGGCGCGGGCGCCAGCGTCCAGATCCCCTTCATCGCCGTCCAGGTCGTCACCAACGACCGCGACATGCCCACCGCCAATGCCTGCGTCATGTTCTTTAATTCGCTTGGGGGCGCCATCAGCATCTCTATTGCGCAGAACATCTTTGTTAACTCGCTCGCCCGCGAAATTCCTAGATATGTACCGGGCCTGGATCCGAGGATTGTGATTCAGGCTGGCGCGACGTTTGTCAGGCAAGTTGTTCCAGCAGAAATGCTACACGGAGTGCTGGAGGCGTATACGCGGGCGATATGCTCAGCGTTCATATTAGCGATCGCAACGGCCGGTATCGCAGTATTAATAAGCTTCGGGATGGAGTGGAGGAGTGTCAAGGGGAAGAATATTATGGCGGGCGGTGCTGCATAGACTACATCTTTTTCAAATTTTTCTTTTTGGATTAGGGTACATAAATTGTAATTACTGTACATAATCAGGATAGGAGGAGATAGAAGACACGGAGGAGAATACCGGATATCTTGCGTGGCATGGCAACTGATCTGCATGAAGCAACTTTTAGTCTTACCCTACTTCCTTATCCAAGTCTTACAATCTGTCTCGCAATTTTTTGAAGATATTGCGGTCTTCTTCCGTGTCTTGCTTTCCGGATACGCGGGCCTGTTTCTTCTGCAAGTGCTCTTTTCGTTTTGAGGAATTAGCCTGACCTTGGGTTTCTCGCCGCCTCTTCCCCACCCGATTCGAGATTGGCGCGTCTTTCTCCAACTGGCGCGCTGCCACAAGAATATCATGCCGACTGATACCCGGCATTACAATTTCTTTAGGAGATCTGGTGCCAAAAACCACCTTCTTGTAGCGCACATCACATACTAATTCGAGGGCGCTGACATTCAACGTTGGCAGTGCTACAAGGACGTCGCGGCCCCCGTCCTTTTGAAATACAGCAGGGAGAATGTGGCGGAGCTTCGCGGGTTTGATTAAACTCAAAGCAGCTCGCTGCAATCGAATTGAACGATTTGTCCCCCGTCCTATGGCTTTTATATCGGTGGACAGCCGCATTAAATCTTCTACTTTGAATGGACGGATAGTGAGATCAGCAGGCGTTGTATTTCGCAGACGCAGCCAGAACCGGCCATCGAATAGATGCCACTGATTGCTTGCAGCAGGGTCGACACTAAGAGGAGGAATAGTGATCTTAGGCGTATCCTTTTCCGCGAAAGGTTGCCGGGTTAATAGCCATTCCATATCGTGGCGATGGGGGAACTCCCCTTTCTTGTTAAAAGGGCTCGGACTATCCCACTTCTTGAACCAGAGGCCGAAATTGGCGAAGGTTTCTTTAGTTTCTTGGGCTTCTGACGGCACCTGGGAAAGGGTTGGGTATATCAGCTCAACGACGCTGGAAAATCGACCGACTAATGCAGCTTCTTTAGGAGACACTAGATCAGCCACACGTTCGATGAGCAGATAGGCGACGTCCCGCGCTTGATTTTTGTCGGATTCAGTGACCAAGGGGCGGCTGAGGAGGGACGAAGTTTGCGGAAAACGGACGATGAGCGACCCCGTCTGGATGTCAAGTCTTATAGGGCATTGATTAAATAAGTGTTCTGCAGTGTCCTTCAAAGAGTCGATTCGCTCACGCATTCGTTGTGCGAGGGAGATAAGAGACCCTGTACTCAGCGCAGTAGGGAGCTTGTGGTGTTGCGTAATATGTCGAACAGTATTCCGCATCGTAAGAGTCTTATCGACGTTCGTTTTATCCTCTACCCAGAGAGTGCCGTAATGTTCGCAAGTCCCGATTAGACGGTTCTTTTCAATTTCTAGTAACGGCCGTAGAAGTCTTATACCTCCTTGCTCGATAGGATAAGGTAGGCGGCCTGACTTATGCCAGCTCATGTCTGGTCCGTCCAACGCACCGCTGTGATAAATTCCGTGCAGCCCATAGCATTCAGGAATCGATTGGACGCTCTGCATGCCTTGAAGCCCCGATCTCCATCGCCCCACAAGCAATCGCATCATCACTGTTTCAGCCTGATCATTTGCATGGTGGGCAGTCATGAGTGACGTAATTTTCCTCTGTTTACAAGTAAGTCCTAGAGCTCGGTATCGAAAATGCCGAGCGTCTGTCTCGAATCGGTTATTAGAGGTTAGGTCCATGCCTTCTGCCCATTCGAGTGGAATAATCGTCGAGTCCATGTCGACTAAGTATGGTCATTTGGTGTTGTCTCTGAATAGTTCGACGAAGCTCACATTTGGACCGCAATTGCTCCGCAACCCATTGCGCCTCCTCGGCGCTCTCAGCTCTAGCCTTATGATCGATGATTATGCCATAACACCTTGGCAAAGACTTGTCAACCTGGAGTGCTCTTGAATACAAAGTCGCAAGGGCCATCGAGTCGACTCCACCGCTGCAAGCTAGACCTACAGAACAAATTAGCTCCCATCTCCAAATCTGGTAGTATCGGAGCTCCAACATGCCAATGAGACCACTAGGTCCCCAGTCCCCCCGCGGGTACAACTTCTCCCACGCCCTGCGAAATTCCTGATCGCTCACCGGCTCCACCTTCGAGCTGTAGTTTCTGGACTTCCGTCCATACCGAACGACTGAGAGCGCCTTGCTCAGTCCTCGGACATTTCTTTCCCACATAAACTGGAGCCCTGGCATGAACCAAGCTCAATACAAATACAAGAAAAAAAGAAAAAAAAAAAGCGTATAACAGGCAAGTAAACGCGTCAAGTATCTTTTCAATCCGATGTCGACGCGCAAGACCCGAGGTCGAACGTAGCTACCACGCACAGACCACATTCTCGAATTTTCTCCAGAAAACCATCAACCCACCATCCTAACATCTTAATCTTCCATCAATTCTCTTCCACTCCCAGAAGCCAACTTGTAGTACCCCTTTTCCCCATCACCCACACCCTGCCCTCGCCCCCCTAATTAAAATGGTAATGCCCCCAATCCTAGCGCTAGCAAAGCTTCCCCTTCTCCGCGTCCAGCTAATTCAAGCACCCTACAGTCCGCCCTCAAATCCATCCGCTCCATTGCCCCGCTCCTCGACCGCATCCTCGTTCAGCGCATAAAAGCAGAGCAGAAGACCGCCACCGGCATCTTCCTCCCCGAGTCTGCCGTCAAGGAACTCAACGAGGCCAAGGTGCTCGCTGTCGGGCCCGGCGCGCTGGACAAGGAAGGGCGGCGCATCATCCCGAGTGTGCAGCCCGGCGACAAAGTCTTGATTCCTCAGGTACGTGGCATCTCATCACAGGCCCGGAAATGTTTTGAGGGAGCATCGGAGCGAGGCTCGGAGGGAGCGACGGAAGGATGGGGATGGGAGGAGTCGCAGGATTGGATTGGATGGGACCTGAGTGGACAGATTGTGCTAACGAGAAGTAACAGTTTGGCGGAAGTCCGATCAAGGTCGGAGAGGAGGAGTACACCCTCTTCCGCGACCACGAGCTCCTGGCCAAGATCAATGAATAGAAACGATGCGCGCCCACTGATCCGTCGACTTCTGTATCTTAACCTGTAACACCAACTACTCGCGCCCCCCTTGCAAAACAAAGCCTGTTACAATACGCTCGCATCATCGCCGGCGTTTACATTGGTATTTTTGGGCATTCTGGTTCAGAAAGCTTTTAAAGCGTCTTGATATCTTCCATTGTGTGTAGTTACCATCAGCAAGATAGGGAAGGTATAATTAAAAGGATAATCTCTGCTCAATCTGTTCATTGCTATACCTAGCATATGTCTATCACAATGTACTCGTCGTGGAAGAGTAGATTCCACGATGACAATGATCCAGTAGTCCATATCATACGTCGACTCAACTTCGCCCTCCATTGCTCTATCTCGTCAAATATGATCCAAACGCCACGCTCCGCTAAAGAGCTGGAAGTGCAAAGTTACAAAAACAGGCCTCGGCCAGAAATATTGCAATGCTGGTCATCCCAACAGGATAGATATACAAGGATATAAGGATCGGGTATCTCTATATGCAATGTGAAATGAGAGGTGCATTGCCTCTGATGCTATGTTGCTAGCCAAGTTTGCCTAGTGTACGGTAAAGGGTAGTAATGGTGTATGCTGACGCTTACGAACGAGTAGTAAGGAGTACTTCCTTAGAATACCAATGTTGTGACAGTTGCCGGGCGAAAATCGGGCTAGGGAGGCATTCAGTGAGAAGCTAGAGAGCTTCTGTCTGCGATGCCTACGACGTATTGGGATGAATGTTAAGTATGTTATCGACGCTCGAGTTGATCATAGAGTTGCAGCCATATTCGCAGATGGCCAGCCATGTTCGTGAAAGTGTTTAGTAGGACTTCATTGGTTAAGGTGCATCGACAATTGGTTCAGCGTAAGCCCATAATTTTCTTCGATTTGTCATACACCTATGTCGAGATTAACATTGATTCGAAGTGAAGGCGCGCAACTTGGCATCTTACAACATAGGTAATGGACACGGCTGGGACGACCTTCAAAAGGTTTGGGGTCAAGCCTTTGAATAGGCCTCGGAAGCCTTCTCCTTGTATCGTTTGTCGAGTCACGTCCAAAATGCTAGTATAGGTTCGCGGATGAAGTACAGTACCCTGACTTTGAAGTCGAGTTCGAAGGAGATTGAGAGGGTAGACGGCACTGGCTCCCAAGGCCCCTGAGAATCCACCAATTGCCGCGGTCGCGAGGCCACCTGGTTCGGCGTCCTCCTCGTGGCAGCCACGCTTCTTGGCATTGCGAGTTGCGATAGCGCGTTTGAGATATTCAAACGTTCCCAAGTCCAGAGCTGCATAAGGGAAAATGCCGAAGAGGCCCATCGGCAGACCACGATAATACGCAAGGATGCCACCGTTCTGCCACATCTTCTTCGCAGTAGCAATAATAAGGCGATTGCCGTGAAGACCGCCGGACACGGTCTCACACTGCATGCGGCTAGGAAGAGCGTCAATCGAGACTGCCATCGCATGTCGATGTCGAGCGAAACTTACAATTTTAAAGTATCGATCGGATACACTGCGAATTGTGAGATCATCCCTAACGAAGTTAGCAATTCTCTAGCTGAGGAAAAGGGTCGATGTACCTCCTACGCCTCCAGCACAGAATTTGGACCAGGAATGAATCTTGCTCGGGTCAGAATGCCCTTCGAGTTTAGCGAAAGCTCGTTTCGACGCCTGAAAACTTAGCAATTACTAGAAGACTTATGATGAGATGACAGACCTCAAATGCGCCGAATTTGATCGCGCTCTCGGGCATGATCTTGACAACGTTTAAGCCATTTCCTATTCTAGTCAGTTTCGTATGTTTTTTAGAACAAGTCTGTGTCTCACCTGCATAAAGACTCCGCATGCCACCTGCAGCCCATAATTCCTTCGTGGCTATTACGAGCGGCCTAAAGGCACTAAACGCAGCATGGATGACGTTACCAGACTTCGCAGCGGCGACGGCCTCCTGCTTAACGCTGGTTTGGGCGATGAGGTAGACTTTGAGACGATCGAGGGGAGCTGTGGAGGTGCGAGATACAATGCCTGCAACGCCTCCCGCCACGAAATAGCCTGGATTAGGGACACAACCGATCAGCACGGATTTGAAGCTTTGCCAGAGACTCTTCCGCGCCTCGACGATAGGGGCGCGGAAGTCTTGAATGTCAGGGCGTGGCGGGAGGGTCTGCGAAACTGCGGAAGGCACAGCGACCTGAGACATTTCGAGTGCAGGTGGGGGTTCGGACGAAAAAAGCGATGATGGAGGTGTTCTAGCAATGAGGAAAAGGGAACCAAAAAATGCGTGAAGAAAATCTGTACCTAAGCCTTCGAAAGTGTCGTCGATTTGCACGTCAACGTCACCTTCAGCATTCATTTTCATCGTTGCGGAAAAATAAGTCATCACAGCCCTTAGGTTGGGTGCAGTGGCTGGCATAAACAATAGAAAGTCGCCTTCACTCGCGTTAGTGCGCGTGCTCTTTAGTGACAGAGCAGTGATGCCTAGCATCACCACCAATGTCGGGACGGTAACTTACGCCATTCCTCAAAAGATATAACACCATCGCGATTTGTATCCACTTCCGTAAAAAAAGAGTTGAGCTTGGAACTAGGGACTGCGAGACCTGCCCTGCTAAACGCAGCCTGGAGTTCGTCCTTTGAGATCTTTGATGTCTGGTAAGACGCATGCGTAGAAGGGTTTGCGAACGGACTTGTACCTTGCCATCGCGGTTGTAATCGATGCTCTTGAATAACGACAGCAGCTCCTTTTCGGTCTGCTTCACGAAAGTACGGAACTCTTTTACATTTGGGTATCAGCAATATCCCGCAGACGCGTCAATTGCAGTATGCTGACCGTTGTATTGAATATGTCCGTCCCCCGACGTATCGACAGCCTTGAACACTTCCGACAGAAGCTGGTCCGCGTTTTTCAGAGCTATTGTTCCGGTTAGCCGGCATACAGACGTGATTCAGTGGGCGGTCGTACGGTGGTCAAGCTTCCGCAACCCCTTCTGGAGAGCAGCCAGATCCAGCTGGCCCTGGCGGCGCGTATCGAGTGATTCCCACAGTGCATCCACCCGCGCATCTTGGGCGTTCATGCTCTCAAGGTCCATCTTCCGGTGTCCGCTATCTGTGGTCTATCATGGCTGTCGGGCGAAGCGCATAAAGAAGGGCAGTCCGAGGGATCGTGCAGAAGAGAGAAGGGAGCTCAATGGCAGCTTGCCGTGAGCGGGTAACCATGCGTCTTCTTGGATGATAAAAGGTGTAGCGGGGGGGCACACAATGATGGAAGTTCAAGCTTGGCTCGAGCTGTCCTTGAAGCGGCTTAGTGATGTCCCCTCTGCCGAGGGATCCTTCCTTAAGAGCACAAAACCACCAAGAAGAGTGGATTGGTCCCAGCGCAGGTCACGCCTTGACGATAATCCATGACCGGGCTTGTTCTATCATCTTCCACAGGTCACGTCACGATTTATTTCTACAGAGCGCCTACACTCTGCTTGCCCCTCGTGAAGGCGCGAGCAGCTGCTACGCCGACTATCAGCAGCGGCGACCTGAATTCGACATTTCGCACTACACTATACTACACTACACTACCTTCCTCGTCCGATAACGTGGATTCAGTTCAGTGTCTTGATCTTGCGTCCCTTTTTTGAAGTGTTATACCCCTTTGTCCATTAGTTCACTATGTGGTAGTAACAACTTTTTTCTATCCCGATTGCAAATTACATGCAGCTATCTACCACGGTCGAGAAGACGGCACGTTGTTGAACTTCTCGAGGAAAATCCTCACCTATTTGTTTTAGGCGTCGCCTACGAAATTTAATCTCTTAATTTTCAAGGCTTTCAGCACATCATTCATCATCATGGCAGCCAGCTACTGGGAGTCGACGCAGCGGAAATACTGGACCTTCACGAAGCAGCAGCTGATGCTTGAACGCAAGAAGCTGGAAGAGTCGGAGCGTAACCTTGTCAACTTGTATCCGCTTCCTGACCGGAGACTCCTCAGTATATACTTCTACCACAGTATGTCCCTCAGCGGTTGCGCAAGTCGTCGGCTAACTCTCCCAGTGCTATCTAAGATGGCAAGACCGCTTGGGATACGGCAGCAGGCCTTGGCAACCGCCCAGGTCTATGTCCGCCGGTTCTATACCAAAGTAGAGATCCGACGCACCAATCCTGCCCTTGTGCTAGCAACGGCTCTTTACTTGGCTTGCAAGATGGAGGAATGCCCTCAGCATATCCGGATGATTTTGGCAGAAGCCCGTCATTGTTGGGGTATGTCAATGTCTAACGTTTTGCGCTCTCATGCATTAACCATTCAGTAGATACGTCTTTCACCGACATATCGAAAATCGGCGAATGCGAGTTCACGCTTATCTCAGAGATGAACTCGCAACTTATCATCCACCATCCATATCGTAGTCTTGCGGACTTGCAGAATCATTTTCAGTTGACTCAAGAAGAGAACGCCCTAGCGTTTTCTATTATCAACGATCACTACTTAACGGATTCCCCGCTCCTCCATGCTCCTCATATTATCGCTATCACAGCATCCATTCTCGCGGTAGTCCTCAAGCCGAATCAAGGCGGTCCGCAAATGAACGCTGCAGGAGTTGCTACTGTGTTACAGACACTGGGAAATGTCCGAAATGCCTCTGGCACACCCGGGACGCAAAGTAGAGTTCAAAAACTAATCGATTGGGTGGCGGAGAGTAGCGTGGACGTGGAGGCCCTCGTCGAATGCACTCAGGAGCTCATATCACTGTACGAAATATGGGAGTCCTATACCGACAAGACCTGCAAAGATCAGATTGCCAAATTTGTCAAGGCACGAGGATTGGATAAATGAGAAAGACCTTATGATGAATCCGTATCCACTCAATTACGGAGGTGCACTTGGTATGGTGTTTCGACTGCCGCCGCATGATGACATCGACGGGCTGAAGATATATTGCGATACGGAAGTGGTCCATGCCTGTTTGGAGGGCTGCGCAGTCTCGGCAGGTCGTTAAAGTGGGTGCTGACACTCTATGCATGTCAGCAGCAGGGAACAGGATCTTAAGCCCCCACGAGATTTGGAGAGCGTTGTCGCCTGTATTCACATTGATTAACTACGCGCGGCATGGGCGCGTCTCCCCTGGGTAACCCCACGGTGGGGAGAGCAGAGTGAGCTGATGATGTTTGGTGAGCAGCAAAGGCGATGCGCGGCGTTCATGCAAGTGCTTGGCTGTCCCAGAGCTGGTTTCGACGAGGACATGGAACGCCGTCCGGCCGCGAAAAGCATCGTCTGTCGCTAGCGGTTTGAGTTGCTAATTATGGCGGGTAGCCCCCGCGGAAACGGTTGGGCGCAACGCAACTGGACATTGCCGTTGTCGCAATGCCTTGGCTTTCATTGATTGGGGTGTTTGCCGTAGTCGTCGCACAAAAGAAGGGTCTGCGGTCTGGCGACAAACGATGCACGGATGGTGGATGCGGTGGGGTGGGTGTCTTCCAACCATCAGGCGCAGCAGAGCGTCTGCTGGCGTTCTCGAAGCCTCGAACGTCGGCCCAAGACAGTGCGATCGCTGGCTCAATAGTAGCGTTACCGGGGCTTTGCGTCACTACATCGGCGTCTGGCCCCTCTGGAGCGCTCTTTCGCCATCCCTCAGCCCATAGGCATCGTGCAGGAACGGAGCGAAATCCAGAGGACGAAAACGGCGAGGATGTGCAAGGGCAAGAAGGACCAGCAGGGGCCAGCACGATTCACGAATATCGTAGACGACCGAATCCGCCCAAGCCACTGCAGCAGAAGGAAGAGGAGGAGGGGATTGAGGCACTGCTGGGTGCTAGTGGATGCTTCTTTTAGCGTGCAGCTACCCCAGAAGAGGGCTCCGACGCCGTCGACCAGGGGACTGCGGAGTCCAGCAAGTCCAGGCTACCCAGGGCGGTGCTCGAGCACCGTTGCCGGCGACGCTGCTGGCACTGCAAAAGTCTCTAGTCTCTACCGAATAACGAGTCCGCCGTCCTCGTGTGTGTAAGACGCTTCCTGTGTTCCTCTGTGGGCAAGCTGCGGGCGGCCCCTGGCGCGAGGGCGGGAGGACAGGAGTTGGCCGCACGAGGAATGGGAAGAGGAGCGGTCAAGGAGATTGGGGTCACGATACCAGCCCACCACACGACGCCGAGGCTGTGGGCAGCCTGTTGTGGGCTTGCGAGCTGGCTGCGGCAAGTTGTAGCGCGCATTAGTTGTTTGACATGCTACGCCTCGGGTTCGGAGCACCCTCACAGCAGCGCACTCACACACCGTGGGGCGCACGGCTTCTAGCACGTATCATTTCGCAGAGAGAGGGAGCATGAGCTGCCGCCGAGGAGAGCGCTTCTTCTCTCGCATCTGCATCCACAGACCAGAGGATGGCCGCCGAGCCGAGTGAGGTCCGGAGAGAGAAGGGACGATGCGCTGGCTTCCGGCAGCACCGCTCGCTGGTTTGGCGCGCCGTCTCGAGACCGACGCCGCACCTGCCCACTCCTGCCCACCACCCCGGCCGCTTGCGCTCCACTTGGCGGCGCCGGGGCCGCCTACGGGTCCCGGTTCCGTGCGCTAGCCGTCCCATTGGCCGGTTGACGTCGCCACCTCGACTGCCAGCCGGCCAATCACGCCGCGGCAGTGGGTCTACGAAGGCTGACCGCCGGCACCAGCCCAGCCCTTCTTCATCACTCGCCCTCCTCCTCTTGTTTCCCTCCCACCACCCCGTCCCCAGCATCCACACACAACTCAGCCTCGCATCGCATCGCTCTGTAGTTAATACTCTCTCCTCGCCCCTCTCCTCGACTGCTCTCCCCCGCAATCCGTGCTGCCTCTGCGACCTCCGCTCTCGCGCCATCTCCGCCCATCGCCCCCTTTGTTTCGCCTTTGTTGTGCCCGCGTTCTCGTCACTCCACTCGGCCTTGCCGCCCGACATACAACGGCGACCTCCCCCCGCCTCCCTCGCCGACACCCACGAACCGCAGTAGCAACGACACCGTTAAGATACCGTAATCATGTCGCAATTCTTCAACTACGGCGGCCAGCACCACCCGCACCTCAACCCCCACTCGTCGCACAACCACCACGGCGGCCGGTCACGGAGAGCTCCGCGGATCTCGGCAGCGCAGGGCCACAAGCAGTTCCGCCAAGTACGAACACCCAAGGAATACGTCGTTGAGCCTCCGCAAATCACTGCTTTCAAGCGCGACTTCGAGGCTGCCAGGTCGTTCGACCTCGAGGACGACGAGATCTTCTGCCCCTTCCACTTGCTCACCGAGGATGATGTAAGTGGTCAACAGCTGCCGTGATAGTTGCCACCCTCTCAGTGGCATCGAACTTGCAAGAGCTTGAACTGACCTTGATATTAGCTTCAATCTATTCATTCTTCTGGCTCCGATCGATCGTCGCTGTCGAGCGGTTCCCCTGAACAATCTCCTCTCCAACATCAGCTCCAGCCCACCCCTTCCTTTGTTCTCTCATCTGTGCCTAATCCATATACGCCGGCCGGATACCAAAGTAACTCGCAAACCAAGCTTCACCAGCCACTAGCTCAAAGAACCCGCAATGCTATTCCCATTGTCGACCCGTCGACACGAACCGTTGCTAGCCCACCCCCATCCGTCTCACCCAACCGGCAGCTACAGCAGCAGTTAATGTCGAGGCGCTGGTAAGCCCGGCAGGCCTAGGGCTAGGCGCTCCTGTTCGATTTGCATTGCGGCGTCCCTTCGTTGCTATACTAGTGGCTACCATTCCAGGATCTAATTCGCTTCTTCCGATATCCTCCGGAGGATCCATATCGTGTTCTTCCGTCCCGTGCCCATAATACGTCGGCGGAAGGACACAGCTCGTCTATACTATCGACTCTCCTTGTACAAATCTACGATATCTCCTTTGACATCTTGGGTATACCACTTGATGGCGACGGCGTTGCACCAGCGAAAATCAAGTCATCATATTCGGATAGAGCGCTTTCTCGGTCATGTCGTTCCAGCGCTACGCATTAACGGAATTTTGCAAAATATCGGTGTTATATTTATTTCGGATCGCATATTTGGGTTTTGTCATCTCGTCAACGTCTTAAAGACTTAAAGAAAATACGCTGGTCACAGATAAAGGTGTTTGTGTTAGCGTCGGCTGTCTAACTTATTATTATTTGCCCGGCCTGTTGCGTCGCGACGGCCATTACAAAGGGTAGATTTCTTTTGTGTAGTTGGACTTGGTCTAAGGAGGTTGGTATACCATTGGCGCAAGCACAGAAATATGTCAGGTTTTGATGGAAGCGGCGGTGTCAACAGTGGGATCTATTGGGTACGGTGCATATTTCGCTTTTCCCCTCCATGTTGTGTGGGGTTGTCTCCTGATACTCGTGTACGGCTGGGATGATTTTGACGTGGGCGTGCCATATTTTTCTGGTTTTCATTGTATGAAGAATTATTGGATGCAACCCCGTTGACGAAACTTTTGATTGGGGGTGTTGTTATCTTTTTGTCTTCCTCATACTATACACGCCTCGATTTATGAGGGCAGTGAGTTTTGATAGGATAGGGAATCTTGAGTTTTCGAATTGTTTATCTATGTTTGACTTCAGGAACCTGTGCTTTGTGGAAGTGGGGGTTTGACTGAGCGATGCTGGAGATGAGGGTGTGATTTGCTTGAACATTGATCATACGTAGTCCTGCGTTGAATTAGACCGACTATTTCTTCTGGTATGTAACGTCTATCCCTGCGGGGCGGAAAACCCCAGCGACGAAAAAAACGACGAGTACTTTCATGCACACCTCGATTTCTACTGTGCGCTAACGATGATTATGTGCTATAGGTAATTCTCAACATACAAATACCGTTGCACCCAAAAATTACCATCGCATTAACGCTTTCCGCGCCTAGTCTACAGAGAGCCTCACTCTGTCGCAAAACCGACCTTCCCTCGCCACAATACCACTATCATCAAGCTCCTCCCGCCGTTGGAACACTTAGAAAGGTCCCGCTTAAATTTGTAAGTCCTACTACAGGCACCCGAAAGTCACTATCAGCCCTGTGTCGAGTGTAGCGCGAAGATTCACGCAAGGTCGCCACCCGCGTTGGTCTCTACTAGAGCGACGGAGGCATTCTTATGCTCCTAATGAGCCTTAAGTGGCGAGCCTTCAAAACGTAGTTTCGTGAGTGAAGAAGATGCTAGAACTTTGTTGTGAAAATTAACAAGTCATATATTCACGTTATTTCCTAGCCCTTCTAGTTAACAGAGGTAACAAAAACAATAAGAGAGTAAGTCAGATACATAGAAACGCTCTGAGGTCGTATAAGGCCTGAAGCTGAACTTGTGCATTAACCTTTAAACGGAACCCTACTGTTTTCTGGCAAGTCCTACATCTTCAACCCTTTCACTTTTGCCATGGCATCCTAGACCACTTAATCGATCTTAGAACTTAGGTTACACGAGTGAGCCTCAAACCTATCCTCATATCTTTTGAAGTGGCTGGAGTGGCCGCTTCTGTGCCACCAGTTCGGATTCCCTGCCATTCCGCCTCTATCGCAGACCCTGTTGAGGCTCATTCCCATAAAAGGATTTTCTGAGCGGGGCGAAAGATAACCCCATCTGTCCATATATTTCATCAACGCACCGAAGAGAAAAGCTCCACATTGAAAGGAGTAAGATGGGTTATCAGGGCGGGAATAGTCAAAGTCTCGACAGACTTCGAGTAAGCAGTGCAATTCCGAGATAACGTGCTTAAAGGCATTACATCGACTGCGATCGATCTTGGCTAATCAGAGTCAGCAATTTCAACTTCCGTCGAGGCAAGTAGAGAGCATACATGTAATTCCCTGGTGGATAGGTAGGTCCAAGGCTTAAATCCGGCCTTAACTTCCTTTGATCGCCAAAGCTATCGCTTTCTCGAATTCTTCGCTCATGTAAAACACTCGAGAGACGTAGATCCACAGCATTAGGTCTCGGTAGGAAGAAGATGGGATCGCGACACTACGCCTCATGTTGGCAATCCAGTGCCTGGTATCACGCTCCATCACCTCTACTCTCTCGAGCTCGTAGTAATCGACAAGAACTGCGATTTTTGCGAGCATCTCCAAGCTTACAGGAGCTGGGACTTGGCGTGTTCGGACGTGGAAGATGCTTGGAAGAATGAGGAGAACTTCTTCGTCCCAATCGCTAGCTGGAATATGGTACCGTCCGTCTGATGGATCTTTCAAGGCTTCGGTGAACTCTTCACTTGTTAATGCGCGCCTAAACCATGGCGAAGCTAGCATTAAGTGGCGAGACGAGACAAGATAGTGAATCTCGTCATTCTCCGACTCGATCGGCTCGGAGACGGGCTCGGCTGGTTCGACGCTTGGGTCTTCTCCCACGCTGTCCACTCTTGGTGCTGATTCGGGATTTTGCACAAGTCCCTGCTCTCCAGATAAATCTCCACTGGAAGGCTCGGCGCGCTCGCGGTCGTCCTCCGGAACGCTCAGGGCAATGCTGTTGCGGGAAGCTTTGGCGCACATCCGGGCTTTTTCCTCCTTTGCCTACTTGTCCTTTGAGCCTCGTCGTCTGACGATCGTATGACATTAGCGATGACTGAATGTGTTAATGCAGAAGGGCATTCCATTCCGCTAACGATGATCATCGAGGGTACAACACTCCTTGGGCGATACTTTGTTGACTTACCAGATAACTATCTTATTGTTCGTAGCACAAGTGGTTATACAAATGACGAGTTAAGCCTTGAATGGGCAAAACACTTTTTGCGAGAGACTCAGAAACATCTCAAAGGCATATATCGACTACTTCTATTTGACGGCTTTGACTCCCGTTGTACTCCAGAATTCCTAGAAGTTCTTGAGGATCACCAAGTTATTGCGTATCGCCTCCCTCTGCATACATCACACTTTCTTCAACCGCTTGATGTTGGCTGCTTCTAGCCATATAAGCACTGGCATTCATAGGCAGTTGACTAAGCAACCCAGACAGGCTGGACAGCATTCAACAAAGTTGAATTTCTAGCTGCGATTGAGTCAATTCGCGCCCACACATTCAAGGCCCAGACAATTCAAAAAGGCTGACGAAATTCAGGACTCTCTCCATCAAATGCTGCGCACATTGAAGAGAATATACAGAAGGATGTAGCTGAGCTTGATGCTGAGCGTCAGAGTAGTGAATCCGGCAAGAGCGAAGCTAGCAATGATTCTACGCCACCACCACAAGTATTAACAACACCTTTAACGATTCGAACGCTGAAGCAGAATATTCAGTATTGTCTTAATAACGAAGAGCTAAGTAGAAACGTTAAGAGAACCTTGTTTGGAGCATACAATATGTCTGTAGCTAGGGATCAAGCTATAGGCGAACTTCGGACGATGGCTTCTGTCGCACAATCGCGCCGCTCACGTCAACAGCGATCTCGTACGCTTCTTAAAACTTCCATGGGTGTTATATATTCCCATGCAGCAAGGAAGATGGTACGAGAAAGGTTTGAACCTGAGTTAAGGGACCTTGAATGGGACTATGCGAGAATGAAGAGGATGTCAGTTGCTAAGAAAAAGCAACATTTGAAAGCCTACCAACCAGTGCATGAGCAGCTGCAACGTGTGTGGGCATCGATGCGTGCTGCAGGTCTACTAGCATACGAAAATCAGTACGAAAACTGGCATGGTTGACGACTTATACAGGCTTCAGTAGATAGGGCTGCAAAAAACATCGTATTGAAGGTAATACCATATTGACTGCAGGCACGGATACTCGCGTCAGCTGAGCTGCCGATCGGTCTCCGTAAGCGCAGGATCAGGCGTCCATAGAGTGTTCCCACATAACCGTGGATCTGAACCATTCATCCTGCGACTCTATTTAGGGCAGAGGCGCCCTGTTTTGTGATAGCTCTAAGAATCAGATCCTGCAATCTCTACACCGTCTCCTTCCTGCCAACATTTCTGACTTTTCGACGTCCTCCATCTATTGATTCCCCAAAATGGAAAAGAAGACATGGGTAATGCTTGGTAAGGGACCTAAGCCCTCATAGACCACTTGTCTTTTGAGTAGAAACTCATCGCAAATGGCAGAGAACAACCCCGATGTAATGAACCAATTGGCAACGAAGTTGGGTCTATCGTCCGAGCTCCAATTCTACGACGTCTATTCCCTGGATGAACCTGAACAACTCGCACATATCCCCCGACCTGCCCTGGCTCTGCTGGTCGTCATTCCACTTACACCAGCTTGGGATCGAAGTCGCAAGGCCGAAGACGCTAACAAAGAACCCTACACTGGCTCCGGCCCTGACGAGCCGGTCATCTGGTTCAAGCAGACCATCGGCCACGCCTGCGGCTCGATCGGTCTGCTCCATAGCTTGATCAACGGTCCGGCCGTCGACTTTATCAAGCATGATTCCGATCTCGCGGCGATACGAAACCTCGCCATACCGCTAGATATGACCAAACGCGCCGAAATGCTATACAACAACGAGCCATTCGAACTTGCTCACAAGTCGGTCGAGCAGGCCGGCGACAGCTATGCGGATCCGACGAGTGAGCGTGATGGTGGGCATTTTGTGAGTTTTGTCAAGAGCGGTGGGAAGCTCTGGGAGCTTGAAGGGTCGAGGAAAGGTCCTCTGGAGCGAGGAAGTCTTGCTGACGACGAGGACGTTCTTAGTCCGCGAGCGCTTGACATGGGCATCAAGAGGATCATCAAGTTGAGCGCAGATGGAGGAGGAGAGAGCCTTCTTTTTAGCTGCATTGCTTTGGCTCGCAGGCCTTAAGCTCTGACTGGGAATCGTTACACACGCATTACGGATATACTATTAATAGTCACGTGCTGTCTAACTTTAGTAAGTTAGCCGACGTCCGCGATCATCGTAGAAGAAGAGCCTCTCTCATGGATGTCTTTCTGAGTACCGTAACCATAGTCGCTAACATGGATCGAGCCAGCCAGGTGCTGGCGCAAGGCTTCCCTGTAGATGTACCTAGGACATACGCTACCCTAGCAGAACGGGGCGATGTTCCTCTCTCTCTACCCTCTACCATCGTGATCACGGACGACGCTCGAGAGAGGAACTAGCCCAAAGCCAGCAATACCCCACCCCAGAAGAAGAGAAGGCCCTCGTTAAGTTCTTGTTACGAATGTCTAATGTTGGGCACCCTATGCGAATGAAGTTGTTAGGTTCGCTAGCCTTTAGTGTCGCCCGCCGTCGATCTACGAATAAACCAATCAAGTCCCCAGGCAAGAACTGGCCTCGGGCCTTCGAGAAACACCGTCGAGAACTTCAAGCGAGATGAGTTAAAGCTATCGACTGGAAACGCCACGATAATAGCATACACGATAAGATCACAGAGTGGTTTAAGGTGATTGGAACGGTTCTACAGAATCGGGCTATCCAGTTGAAGCTGTGAACTAAGAGAATAAGTGTTATCCTTTCTATCTATGAGCTAGAGACCTATTTATGTAGGTCTACATAGAAGGGTGTGTTTTGGAGTGGCTCATCACTGTTTGTGATGGGCCGTCACACCACGTGATCTGGTATCCAACTTATCCTATCAGAGAATATCTACAACATGGACGAGACAGGAGTTATACTAAGCATGCTTAGTTGAATCCCAGTCACGTGTGACTGCCTATTAGGCAGTCATAGGCAGTAATGGGTATTGTCAAGTATATAAGGATACACAGTCACCCACATACACAATATAAGCCCGCTATCACATTCCAACTTGCTTGGTTCCGTTAAAGTCCTTATAAGTAAGGACGACGTACGAGATTATAGAGGCGCGGGTGTCAAGCAGACAATAGTAACTGCTATTAGTTGGATTCCAGATCATATGTTGCTGAGTTAACTGCCTAGTAGGCAGGCGTGGCATTAAGGAGACTACCTGGCAGGCAGTAGTATGAGCCAGTATGATAGCAGCTAACGTTACTACAGCTATAAATAGCTGCACCGCCCTTATACCTAGCTAGAACATAATCACACTTATATCTTTAGTCTAGAGCTTTGACTAGTTATAAGCCTCTCTTTTATGCTTTAACTCAGAATAAGTAATTAGCAATTACAGAACCTAAACCTAGACCTAGATCCTAACCCCAGACCTTAGATATAACTGATTCTAAGATAGATAAGTTTAAAGACGACTATAAGTGTAAAGGTAAGACTAACTTTATATAAATAATAAGGGGCCGGGGGGGTGTTATCTAGTATAGGGCGTAGTAATAACTAAGAGTAATTATATACTATAGAATTATCTTTAAGGGTTTATAAAAGAAGTATATAAGTAGTATATATAAAGGATATTTAAGTTAACTATAAAAAGTTAAAATAAGATAGAGTTATAAAGTTATTAAATATCTAGATTTGGAGATGCGTCATTCGCGAGGTTGGAAAGCGGATATATGGCTGTCAGCGGGGGCATTTTCATTGCTTTATCTTCGAATGTGAGCAGAATCTGTAGCGTTCTTCGCATGCGAGGAATGGATACAAATTGGACGCGGGACAGATTTTGCTTAATTCTTGATCCGTATTAAAAAAAATTGAGGCAATAAACCAGAGATCTTGTACGGGGTTGCAATTCCCGATATGGTTTACAAGGCCGGCGATAGTGGTCTCTAAAAGTTGAAGAATTGAGTTCGGATTTGGATAGAAGACGCAGACTTGGTCGGACTTCGTTGTCGAGGGGAAATTTGGATACCATCTAGAGCCGTACATGAACTCTAAGAGTAAAAATAAGGGAGACAAGTATACTCGCTGGAGGCGGTAGGGCTGATCGCCAGTTTTGAATTCCTGTTCAACAATAGCAAACGTAGTGTGACCTTAGAAAAAAACTGTCATGCGCTAGATTCTGACCGAACGTGTAAATCCTGAAATAGATGTTATTCGAATATTGGAGCTCTTCCGCCCAGGATTCAAGGAGAAGTTGTCAGCTAGCCGTATACTCTTCTTTGAGTGGAGACCGAGTAAGGCAAGACTGACTCCAGTTGACCCAGAGACCGCAATATACAATGTCACAGCTCTCCACTACAACATATCTACAGTTACGGAGTAACAATATAGTCCAAAGATAGAGAATATTAGAAAGAGCTTAATCTATCAAACAAGATCGACAAAAGGATGTAGAGGACGGGGGAACGCGAAATAGGACCACTGCAGGCATAAGAAGAGTGCAACAAAGGGCCGGGGGACGTGGAGGCACGCAAACTCTCCTCAGCTGAAGTCAAACCGTAGGCGTTTTCAGTCATCAGAATACAAGCCCGTGGTATAAATGAGATTCCTTCCGGCCGCATGCATCTATATTTAGCGTTCATGTTCGTAGCGATTGGCAGGACCTTAACAAACTATTCAAAACGTAAGGGCTACTGGTCAATTGGGGTTGATGACGAGAGCGGACGCAAGGAAATCTGTGGATGTGCTTGCACATATTAGACGCAATCGCTATGTTATGCCTAAAGGGCGGAATTGGAAGTGTAAAAAGGCTGTGAGATGCGCTGCTAACCGCTCGCCTCTTGAGTCCTGAGTAGGAGTGAACTATTTTATTTTATTTTATTTTAATTTTTTTTTTTTTCAAATCGGTACGCGTAACTTAGGAGAATATAGGGATGATGTCACAAAAATATAGCGCTAAATTGTATTTAACACAGCTAGATTTACTGCGGTTTGTTAGCCTTGTCCTACCTTAGTAGTATGACGAAAGGCTGTCCCCAATATTCTACCCGACGGGACAATACGGTATGCAGCACACAGGCTAGATATGTACATATCAATCCTCACCTGATGAGTCGATTCCTACCTTTTTGTTTGTTACGGGCGTGCTCTCGGGTTCGCATCCACACTAGAATCCCCGACGGGTATTTTTCTTGTGGAACTTTACCATAACTTTGCCTTGTAGGCTTGAAGTATGCTGGCTATTCGGGAGTAGTGCTTCGAAGTACAGCGACCGTACTTCCTTCTTTCAGCCAACTTCAATAGCTTGGAGTGCATCGATAACTTCTTCTGCGACGCCTCCGGTCTCAACGACCATCTTGACAACTTGTCCGATGAGCCCCCTCTTCATGCCGCCCCGCGGTGGAGTCCATACGCCGGAGGTAGCAAGCAACTCCCGCTGCGTCAAGGCATCAGCACTTGATGCCGGAGCAACACCGCCAGTTGCAGAATTCATGGAATTCGGAACGCCAGGCGGCGTCAGATGGGAGGGTGGATCTATTGTTCGAATTGATATAATACGAGAGCCGGTTGACGACGTCTTAGAGCTTGAACATGCGATTGCAAGCACGGCGTCTGCAACGGCGAGCTCTTCCTTGCACGGATCGAAGATGATATTCTGTCCTATGGCCATTGCGAGGACAATGACAGGCGGCCTGTCTACTGGCTTACTGCCCGTTCCCTTGCCTTTCTCTTTGGGATATAGAGGGACGGAGGCATCCCAGTCGTCGTCAAACAGTGGGTCTTCGTCTTTCTCAGACTTCAATGCCGGAAGACGCGAGGTGAGGAGGGCGAGGTGGGTGGTCATTGAAAGAAGAGCGAGCGGATATGACAGCGCGGGGGAGAGGAGGAGGATCTAGCACATTAAATCGTGATGTTTACAGACTGCACATAGATACCCACATCGATATAAAGCTTCCAGTGAAAGCGGCTGTTGATATACAGCCTGTCCTTGAGCTCCCCACTCGACAGCAAACTCTCGGTGAGCATGGAAGCCAGAAAGACCGGCAGTGCGTCGTCATCGCGGAACCCCGGAATTTCCACACTCATCTCAACCCACGAAACCTGGCCCTTGCCCTGGCCATCGTCCTCCTCATCCCCATCTTTCATCTCGACGTCGCCCGCGGCCACGCTGAGCCTGCTGGCGCGCCCGGCCGGCGTCGGTCGCCATTGGGACTTCTCGACCTCGGCCTTGACTCCTACAAGGGCCTCCAGCCCGTCTTCCAGGGCGATGCGCGCGCTCCCGTTTGCCCCAGGCAGGACGTCATATTCTGCCCTCATAGACCGGAAATCCTTGGGCCCCTTGGTGTGGTCGAGGCGAATCGGCGGCACCTGCAACAGTGTCGAGCGCAGGTACGAGAGCTCGGCCGGCGATAGACTGACGAGGGCGGCCTGTGAGGGCGGCATCGCGGTGAGCAAGCGGCGGCGGCTATCGTGTGGTGCGGGTGCGGGTGGTTGTGTTTGCTGGCCCAGGAATGCGTGGAGAATTTCGGGGAGGGTTTCGCGTGCGGGCGGCGCGAGCCAATCAGCGGCTGCCAGCGCGAGAGCTAAAGCTACCTAGCAACTTGACGCCATAGGTAGGTCCCCGTCTGCCATGACGCCGAAAGACAACACCACGCAGAGGCCCGTTCCCCGACCGCCGCTCCTTTAAGCCTGCGGCCAGCTGCAGTGCCTGTTTCCTTGTCTCTTTTGTTGTATTCCTATTTTTCCTCCCAGCATTACTATCCAACGCCATGGTTTTCTAATGCCTACCGTCCCGTGACATCCCCGAAACCGGCGCCATGTCTCCGCATGCCTCCAACAGGAATAGCAGTCACAATGCCATCGACAAGCTCGACTACCACCCGCCGCGCTCTTCACGCCCACTCCTCCGCCCCGACGGCGAAAGCGAATCGAGCCGACACTCGCGAGACACCAGCCACGCCGGCAGCTTCTTCGAACAGGTTGCCGAGGGCATCATGGCGCGCGACCGCGAAAGGCTGCAGCGCGAGCTCGTGCGATGGCTCAGTTTCGCGTGGGCCATCGTAAACTGTCTCTGTGCCGGCAGCATCACCGCCTATTCGCTCTATGGACATATCTTCCAGTCGAAGCTGCACTACACCCAGCTCGAGGTCAACATCGTCTCCATCACTGCCGAATTGGGCATGTATCTGCCTGTTCCCGCGTTCGGCTACCTGTGCGATCGCCTCGGGCCCGGAGTGCCGTCCTTCCTCTCTGGAATACTGTTTGGACTGGGATACCTCCTTGCTGCCTTTGCATATCGAAGCGGACCGCCTCCTTCGGCCGACGGGAGTGGCTGGCCGTTTGGCATCATGGTGGTTGCATTCATTGGTGTCGGCATGGGTACAAGCTGCATGTACCTGTCAGCGGTAACAACATGCGCCAAAAACTTTGGGCGCGGTAATGCGAAAGGCATAGCCCTTGCTGTTCCAATCGCGGCCTTTGGACTCAGCGGCATGTGGCAGAGTCAGGTGGGAAGTCACCTGCTGTATGTGAGGAACCCGGATGGAACCCGAGGCGACGTCGACGTATTCCGGTATTTCCTATTTTTAGGCATAATGCTGCTCTGTGTAGGTGTAATTGGTGCCGTTGCTCTCCGGATAGTGGATGAGGAGGAGATGATCGACGAGGCAGTGGAAGAGCTGGAGCGATCCGGGCTCCTTGCGCAAGATGAGTTCTTCACACGAGCCGCCGATATCCACGGATATGGGACTATGGAGACAAGAGATCTATCGGACTCGACGTTCGACTTCTTGCAGACTGAAGCCGAACGACTCAAACTGCACGCCGAAGAGGAGAAGCGCAAGAAGAACTGGTTACTGAACGAGGAAACCCGCCGTTACATTACGGATCCCACCATGTGGTGGCTAGCTGCAGGCTTCTTCCTTGTAACAGGACCAGGAGAAGCCTTTATCAACAACCTAGGTACCATTATCGGTACCCTTTCTCCTCCGAATGCCTCTTCCACGACTTCTGCAGCAACCCATGTCTCGATTGTAGCCATCACATCCACTATTGCACGTCTTGTGACCGGCACCCTGTCCGACATTCTCGCTCCCCCTGCTCCCTTACACCAGCATCGGAGGGGTGTAGACTCTATAGAGAACTCAACAGCTTCCCTTCACCCGCTCGACCGCCCCGGGAGACTTTCGGTCTCCCGGATTGTCTTCCTCCTAACGTTTGCCTTTATTCTCTCCCTCGGCCAACTCCTCCTAGCTTCCGGTGTCGTCCAAAACCATCCTTCCCGGTTTGCTGCTGTTTCCGCCCTCATTGGCGCAGGTTATGGCGCAGTGTTCTCGCTCACACCTATCGTTGTAAGCGTCGTCTGGGGCGTCGAGAATTTCGGCACGAATTGGGGTATTCTGGCAATGACTCCTGCTGCCGGTGCAACCGTATGGGGCGCCATCTATGCCACTGTGTACCAAAGAGCCGCGGACAGTAGCGAGTACGGCATCCAAAAAAGTGATAATGACGTCCTTTGCTATGGGCGGAAGTGCTACGCGCCCACTTTTTGGGCTATGGCTATCTGCGTGTGGATCGCTTGTGTCCTGTGGGCTTGGGCTTGGAGAGGCCCTGGTGGTTGGAAGAGGAGAGGAATAGCTGTTTAGAAGTGGTGTTTTGACAGATTTGTATAGGAATTGCATGTGCATTGATGATCATGGGTCATGATAGCGTGTTTTTTTTTTTTTCTTTTTTTTGGGATGTTATTGAAACTAGCATTAGAGATTGGCTTTTGTCATATTTTGGCATTTTACGCGTTTTGTGGTGGGGCTCGATTGTGCTCGGGCAATGTCTGGTGGGATTGTATGGTATGTTGAGTGTGGGAGTGAGTGCGTTCTAGTGTTGTTTGGTGGTGTGTGTTGTACCTTGTATACTGAAATGATATTTAGGTATGCATTTATGCAAGTATTTATAGCTGTAGTGCTCATGTTCACTCCCATGCCCTATTTAAAGTACCTTGCAGACTGTTAGAAACTCATACGAATAGACTAGCAGCGGCAGAACCATAGATACTGCCTGCCGACACCCCAAATACAGATTTCTAACAAGAGCTTAGAGTGTAAATATATCCACATCATTAAGCTTGTTTTTATTCTTAATTAAAGCGCCTTGTAGTCGGTCTTAAGCCATCCGGTGCGTGATTAGCTCGATTGCAAGCTATCATGCAGCACCTCCTCAGTCTTGTCGGGACATGCCGCCAGTATCTAGCCCGGTGTTCATCTTACTTCTGTTTAATGCTGCATATTGATTATTTTCTAGGACATGTAGCATCGGTTTGGCTACGTGGTCTTGAGGTGGACGTACTGGCGTACTGAGCCGCATAGTGTTGATTGGAGTGCCGGTTCTTTTAGACTGGTGAGACATGTGAGGAGAACTTTGCTGTGGGGCTTCGGAGAGCCATCTCTGTCAGTTATTTCTCACTGATATTTAAGTTCATCTGCATAGGAGAACGGAATGGCGGCGAGGGCTACGGGCGTCAAGTCAAGCGATTGGGTATGGTTGGATGAGTGTCAAAGATGGTACCGCTATGACCGGACGACAAAGACTGCTATCTGGGGCTCGCAAGAGCGAGAACACGGACCAGATTTCAGCATCGATTCGACCGAAGAGTGTAAATCGAACGCTCCAACTTCACGACAAGAGTCAACAGAAATATCCACCCAACATAGACAGAACGAGTAGCAGCATAATCCCGTGGATGCACTTGGATACAGTAGCTCTTTTGCACGTCATTACGCCTTCACCCCATATAAACAAGCTGCCGATATCTACGGATTCCAGAGTCTCGAGCTTTGTCACCTGCACATGTATAATATCGTGTTCCTCACGATCCTGGCTGCCGAAACAGATGACTGCGCTCTCCCATCACTACCGTGTCATGTAGCTAGGAAGGCTAACCAAAGAATATCTCCGCTACCCCGTCTAATGTATTTCGATCATACTCCGGGAGAGACCCCAACGCCAGCAGATCAGCTATCGACTCTTAGACCTCGCAATGAGATTGTGCAGAACTCGACTGCCGCGGTTCGTGGCTCTTGCATAGGGAGCTTGTGGACTTGAGGGGCCCCTTGCCTGAGGCTTATCTGTAGTGGTACTGATGCTGGAATGGTGAGGGGGAAATAAGGTTCAGGAAAATTTAATGGGAGTTTAGCCAAGGATGAAGGGTACAGGATAACAGATTCGCGGATTTATGAGATTAGGGTTCGAGACAGTCCGTTTGTGAAGTCGTCCTTTCGGATTGAAGGGGACGATGGGGAAGACGAGGGCGTCGCGGATGATGATGGTTCAGAAGATGGTGAGTTCGTCAAGGCCATCTTAATGATGAATGAACAAGAGGACACGTTTAGAGGTAATGTGGCAGAAGATATAGGAAAGTCCTCCCGAATACTAAGCTTTCAAATGCGGTCATCCAATAGGACAAACGGTAAATCACGTATGTACAGTTGACATATTATGTGCAGAAAGAAGCTAATAATATATCACATATCTCACCTGTTTGAACTTCAAGCAGGTCAATCCCAATTCGACCTCGTAATCTATAACCACCGTATCAAAGGCTAGTGAGTCTAGCAAGATCGAATTTCACATCCAAAGGTACGGCGACTGGAACTGAGGTTGCAAATACCCTATTTGGCGGCATCAGTGCCGCAACAGGCGTCATTAGCTCCACTGTCGCAGTAGTAGCGTTGTGGATCATGAAGAGAACATCCCCCGCTGAATCAAAGCAGAAAATTGGACCGAACGAGCTCGAGCCTTAAAACAGCTCCAACAGCCCTGAAGAGCATTAAGAAAAGATAGACATACAAACCCCAGACAACAATTCCGCGGGAACCGACACATCAACATGTCCTAGTACGCCACCTCAAATGGCACAGGGCTCATCTATCTCAAGTAGCCTGAACTAGGCTGAAGGGGGAAATGAGGTGAAACTACCGGGTTCTGCATGGCTACGGACTTACAAAATACCATTATGTGTCATCTAGGTATATAGTACCGTGCCGGGAGTTCCGAGTTTTCGATAGTGTTTCCAAGCAGCTTGGTATAGTCAGGAACTCGACGGAACCAGGCTCGGGCTTAAGCATTGGTAGGCAAAGGCGAGACCAGGGCTTTAAAAAATAGGCGCCCACCGTGAATGACTGGCAGTAGAAGACCGGTAGCGTACGAAGGCTTAGGCAATAAGCAATTTGGCTTTCCGAACAGCTCTAAGCTCTGTATTTTGGAGCAATGCAGTAGCGTTGACTTCTCTTCTGTCTAGGGAGTGTCAATCGAACGCTCCGAAAGCTGCCCTTCTGTTTACTGGTCTTCTATTGATGACACGCTTCTTTATAACTAGGGGCTTGCTAACTCTACAACCTCCCACATCATCCACCTCTCCTCCCCACTCCTAGCAGCACCTAAACTCCAAGCACCAAGCACTAACTCTACGCCTCCCATACCCCCTTCATGCAATCACAACCCCCCTAATCCAAGTTTAGCATAACCCTTATATAGTGACGTGAGTAGAGGTATATATTTCCCTTCCCCCATCCACTCCCAAAGCCCAGCTACACAAGGTAGAAAGTTGCTACGAGATAACCATATCCCCACTCCGCCTCAAGATCTCGCTAGCATCCCTTCCAACACCATCCATACAATCGCCGAGGACACCAATACAAGTACGATATCGCACCCGGCCTAGCTCCACCCTATCACAACACCGGGACTCTCCAGTCTACAAGGTATCCTTGCGCGCTTCTCCTTGCCTTCCCCATGCCCCCATAACCAGAAAGGCCGCTGCGATATCCGGTTTTCTTTCTTTCTCTCTTTCTCTCCTTCTCTCTCCCCTCTTCCCTTCACTCGCCCCCACTCTGCACTCCGCCAACTTATTCAACCCCCCGGTCTAGTTTCCTAAACATGTTCATCTCGCTTCGCGGAGCCTTGCACCTTCATAATATACTACGAACGCATCACCGAGTCATAATACCGCACCTTGTGTAAGGGGAGGGAGGAGGCGAAAAATATTCATTGCCGCACTTACTATGCGCTCCGAACAGCGAGTCGATCCGAGTCCAGAAAATTTTTTTTTTTTTTTTTTTTTTTTTTTTCAAAGGAGAGGTATGAGCTTATGGTTCTCTATGTTGGTAGGAGCAATGTGGGTTCTTCACTCGGAAAAGCAAACTGCAACTGCATGTCCTCACTTCCGTTTACTACGCTAAAATCATTACTGGACGAGTGTGTGCCTCGAAAAGTCATCGTAATCTCATATAGATCTAATAGACCAATGTTACATTGCCCATATATCATGCAAAACACATCTCAATCCACTCTCTAACCCGACCTCACCATCACGCCTCACCTTCCATCCTGTCTCCCATCCCAATGCCTAACAAACCCCCAACCCCCAAACCCCATTCCCACTAAAAATCCCTATGCTAACCCTCACACATACTCCCTATCCACAAAACTCTGAACCATCCCCTTAGCACTGGCCTCATACTCTCTCAACCTCACCTGGCCCCCTTGCACTACCGTATTCGCCTGCACAAACACCTTTCTAGGCGTCTTCTTCCTTAGCACTACCGGGCGTACAAAATTCTCATAAAACGGCTCCACATTCGTAATCTCCTCGTACATTTTCCGCGCCGCTTCTACATCCGCCGTGCTCTTGTAAATGTGCAACTTCTGCAGATACGCTTCGACGGCGGGCCGACCGTGCGAGAGGATTCTGCTGCGCTCGATGCGCAGGGTGAGATCGGAGAGGTCTTCTTCTTTCCATTCTAATTCTGCGAATTCGACGCCTGCGTTGAGGAAGGTGCGGAGGATGGAGAAGCGGGCTTGCATGCTAGTTACGATTAATGACTGAATTGTTTCAACGAATGATTTAGTGAGGAATTGACTTACTGAGCTTGTCCCCACTTCCGGCTCTTCGGGTCCCAAAACTCTAGCGCGGCGATGCCGGCGCGGGCCATGGAGAGGTAGGCGGCGTATAGGACGTCGCCGGCCTCGCTGTCCATGTCTTCGGTCCCGCTGCCGAAGCCGAAGATCTCGAGCACAGAGAAGTCGCAAGAGAGAGCCATGGCGACGCACTCGGCACGGCATTCCTCGTAGGATGCAGCGATGCTACCAAAGACTGAACCCCAGGTCTGGCCAGGTTTGTAATAGGTTGTAATAGGCTTGTGCGTGATTGGAGAGATAGGAGGGTTCTTGATATCGAAGTTGAAGTTGCCGGGAGACGTCTCTTGGAGAAGCTTGCCGCAGCCATGGCCAAGGAGTTCGTGGAGGCCCACTTGCACTTCAAAGGCAGGATCTCGGTATTTCTGGTAGATTGCCAAGTCAGAGTCTTTGATGAAAGGGATAGGCTCGTTAGGAGCTTTGGCCGAAAGCACATTTCCTAAGGAGACGTTCTTGAATCCGAGGTTCTGGCGGATGTCGTCGTAATTGGGGATGTTGATGCCAGCGGGAATGCTATTGAAGATTAGCGCAATTTAAGCAGGAAAAAAGTGCCAATATGCCAGGGTTCGTTTAGTTGTTCCCCACTCCTAGCGACCATTACTACACCAAGCATAAGCATGCTTGGTTGACAAGGAGATTTTCCCGCCTCAAATAGTAATCCGCGATCGGTATCGGAGAAGCTAAACATACCCCACTTGGCATAGGAATATGATAATACTGACCCACTGCCTGCAAAGGTGAGCACTTCAAGGGAAGTGAAGTCCGGGCTGAGGAACGTATCCTTCTCAAAAGCCGAGTCCCACGGTAATAATGGGATGTACTTCGGCGCAGATTCCACAAGTTTGCCAAATGCCCTCGTACGTTCTTTGTTCACCATCGCAACAAAGCCTTCCCATTCCCCTCGGATGCCGTGAGGGTCGCGGTATGTCTCTATGAACCCAATGTCCGCCTCCACCTCTGGCCCTTTATCTTTGATCCAGTACCTCTGGCTCTCCTTGAATGCCTCCAAGGAACCGGTCCGGAAGCTCTTGGAGTATTCCTCCATCATCTTCACCTCGGTATTGTTCGCCGCATATTTCTTTGCTTCCTCGAAATGATGGGTAATAATGTCCATCTCCTTCGCATAGTCTCCGAACAGAAGCCTGATCTTCTTGCCGTCGTTTAGTGTCCACTCGCTTTCTTTCAAATCACGCTGTTCTGGCGAGGGATTCTCAAGAGCAGACGCAATTAGGACGTCGAATCCTTCCTTCGTCTTTCTTATCCTAGTGTTCTCGGGTAGCAAGCCTTTGCCCTCTAGAAAGTCGCTTACACCAGTAATCTCCTCTTTTGTGATGTCTGGACTATCGGGGTAGTATGCGCTAACGTGACCATTGCTGGGGTAGCCTAGATGCAGCTTGGCAACATCATCTCCAGTATATATCGCATCCTTCATTTTATGGTATAGCCCCAAGGTCTTCGGGGAAACCGTAGCTAGGGCCTTGAGCTGCCGGGGCTCTAGTCGGGGCACGAACTTGGAGTCGCCGAAAGACTTGTAATTGCCCATATTCCCCAGGAACTGGGCAGCATAGTTTAGGTAAGCCTGCATATCGTCCGAGGACAGTCCGGCGTCCTTTGCGAGAGAGTCGTAGTCTCCGGAGCATTGCTTGTGCAGAGCGATTATGAAGTCGTAGATGTGTTCAGACTCGGGGGAGATTTGACGGAGGATGATGCGAGTTCCCGCAAACGAGGCACTAAAAGAAGTCTGTTTAGCATATGAATACCCGCCTGAATCAAACGTCGGAAAGCTTACATGGAAAGATGGTGGGCATAGAGCTTCTCCTTGTCCGTCAGCGCCTCAAAGTGGGGCTTGATGGCCAGAGGGACAATGGTAGGAGGATTGTCCGCCAGATACTGCTTGAGAGTTTCCGTGTCCATGTTGATAGAATTGGCGGTTATATCAGTATGCCTTGGGTGCGGGAATGGTGGTTGACGAAGGGTAGGGCGCAGCTGAAACGGAGTTTGTGCCTTGCAGCTCAAGGGTGGAAGCGCGGGGTAGCTCCCTTCGGACTCAACACCGCGCCGTGTCCCACTAACTGCTGATCTGCTGAGGAAAGGCACTGTGAACCTACACCAACGGCAGTTTTTACCATTTTAAAAGGGCGTGATTGGGCGGGAGATTGTGAGGCGGATAGCTAGGAAATGGGCCAACTCAGCAAGAACTCATTCGCAAACGGTGTTCGGCTTTCTACAAAGTGATATATAGAGAGATATCCTGAAAGCATTCCAAGACGTGAATGCAGTGCTCAATGTACTGAATAAAGATGCATATGCTCGTTACTCATGATAAAATGCAGTGCAACGCTATGCAATGCTATGCTATGCTTTTGAAAAAAGTCTGACAGAATGCCGAACGCCGTACACACAACTATCCACACCATTATATGCCAAGAAGCATCGATACGATACCAACTACCACGAATAGACCCCAAGAAACTGACATACCCGACGCCATACCAACAACCTCGGGTGAGCCCTTCTCCTTTGTGCCGTCAACCTTGCAGACAACCTCACATCCCTTTTCCTCCCTCTTCTCCAAGAGGTCGACAGAGCGCTTATTATATCCATTATCAGGACCTTCGACTGGTCCGCTCGTGTTGAAAACCAGTTCGATCCATTGAATCTGGAACTCGGCCGAGTCCCCAACGCTCATGTTCCCACTCCACTCCCCACCGTCACTCCACATGTTGATGATAAGGCCACTCGGTTCTCGAGGAACCGAGTATGTGTTCGCGGCGACTTGCTTGTCGTTGATGTACCAGTAACTATTCTTCTTGAACCAATCGATGCGGTGTTCCTGCCATTCATCCCACGCGGGGAGCTTGTCTGGGGCCTGAGAAGCTTCCGCAATCTCGTTGCCGTCGTCGTCTACGGCGGGCTGGTTGGTATACCGAATCACATCCGTATCATCGTCCGTTAGGATCTCGATATCAGACTCATTCGTATCGTCGAAGAAGGTGAAGAAACCTGCGACCGCGCCCTTTGCTCCGACGACTCTCGCCTTCATGCGCATGGAGACGTGCATCAGGTTTTTTTGCAGGTTTTCGATCTCTCCGGCGGACTGGAAGTCTTCTAGTCGTGATGTCCGGAGCGTTAGGTATGTGAAAGGATCACTGTCGTCGTCGTTTTGTTGGATGTAGATATTGGCAGGTGAGTTCACCATCCGCGTTGGGAATTCTTCGGTGGCCTTTTTGCTCCAGTTCTGGATGCTCCAGTCCACGTTCCACGCATCGCTGTTCAGGACGTGGGCATCCCAAACATCCTCCTCGCCGGCGTCTTGCGTGTCGTTGACGAGCGGAGGCGCTGTGATGTACTCTCTCGGCCCGTTTGCAAGGGTCCGGAAATCCCAGAACCTGTAGAAGGAGAAGTACTCTGGGGTACTGGAGTCCTCGCCGGAGTTGAGAACGTAGCAGGAACAATTCTGCGAATTGTCGTGCAGGGCAGATGTATTGGCGTTTGTGTAGTCGGAAAGTGCGGGCCGCAGGACGAGAGCGAGGGGCAGGATGATGGAGCCCAGAGGCGGGAGGGAGAGCATGACGATCAGCTGTTTCAGGGATGATTTGTGGAGAATGCTGGAGAGAGCGGGTGAATAGGAATTAAACACTAGACAATGAGAGACTGGAATAATACGGCTATATAACTATGTTGGAAAAGGCAGCGAGCGGCGTCAAAGAAATTGCATATGGACACGCGAAGAACGAAAATGCGGGCTGAGGACAGAGGGTGTGAGGGCGCGCAGTCCGTCATGTTTTATAACAGCACGGCCCGAGACAGCGCGCGAAGCATGGGCGAGGCGCATGCAGCCCGCAAGCCTGTGGCCGCGAAACCTCACGATGTGTGGTCTGACGCGTGCGGTCTCCCTCAGCTGCCGACTAGTCCGCGGGCTCAGCCACACGAGCATCTGGACCTCTACCTGCCCCTGACCCTAACCCCCTTTCGCGCACAAACGCGCTTCGCACCCGCGCATCTAGCGACTCGCCATGGCATACGACAGCCCATTCAGAAAGGCGGCTTCGGGCACACGTTTCGAATCGGAAAGTGGACTAACCCTTGTATGGCGCGGAAGGAGGGAATTGGGAGTTGAGCGTCGATCTACATCCCATCTCGTCCGTAGCGGACTCAAACGGTCATGGCCCAGCCACACCACGCGCCGCACCGAGTCCGTGTGCGCGCCACAGAGACTATTGTTTTGGAAATGCAGCACCGACTCCACGCCATACTGCGCTAGACGCCATTCTACGGGCCACGCTATGTGGGCAATACGACCGTCAAGTGTCGCTCGCAGACAACGCATGGCCGCTTTAACGTATAGTAATGATTTGAGATACACAAATAGGAAAAACTTGTATTATGCTCATCTTTTCCAACACACCCATTACAAACAAACGGGCCGACAGTCTCAAAACCCAGACGCCCACGAAGAATCGCAATATCACCCCTCCCCTCACTCCCTCCTCCACGCTCACCTCTGTAGTCTCTCGCCCAAGGCCGGCTCGGTCCTGTTCGCACACTTTCTTTTATGATATAACACACCCAAGGAAAACGTCTGTCCGTCCGCCGACTTCAGAAAGGATCCACTTGGATCTAGAGGTATAGACAATATTGCAAAATGGAGACAAACAGGTATATCCAGTAACACCAAATCCGTACCGTGAACACAATATGAAGAAGCAAAAACAGAATGCAACCCTAACAACCGATCGTACCAAGGGCTAATCGGATCTCGAACATCTCCCAGGCACTGGTCTTATTGCGCAGTCCTCAGAGTTGTTTGCGATGGCCGAGAAAGTGGAGTGGCGTATTTCGACACAGGGACCATGTCGGCATGGAGCTCGCTCTCCAGCTGTTCATCATCGTGCTCAACAATCCGGGTCGGGACGTCTGGCACATCTTCATGAGGCCTGTGCTGGAGGCTATGCCTATCTGGCGTTGTCGATGCGCTAGCAATTGACATAGATGTGCTTGATCGGTGTGTTAGGTCTGGGGTGGGGGGAATACTGGAGTGGCGGCCGGGCCGTAGACTCATATCATCATCGCCGTAGTCGCTCCCCTGAGTGGATTGGGTGCGGCCATCCGTAGACGACGAAAGACCAACGCTCACACGGCGCTCGCTATGGCTGTCATCGTCAGCATCAGCCTGTTGAGCAAGCTGAAGGCCTTCAACGGCGGCAGCGCATTGTTCCGAGATATTGCGAATGATGTACGCAATGGCATCAGTCTTGTCACGGAGATATCGATCAGCGACGTCAACCATACTCTGAGACGAGTAACGCTTGGAATGGCGGCGGCCAACTGGGCTTCCTAGTAAGCGATGCTCCATATCTGGAGTGACATCCTCACCGTCGAGATGTTTGCCATCAACGGTGCTGGCTCTTGATTCATTTCGAGTATCCACGCTAGCAACGCCGCGAATAGTGCCCACTTCAGATGCTTCTTTCGCAGCGCCGTTCGCCTCTTCGAGCTCCTCCTCGTCCTCTTCAGGAACGTCTTCGAAGCCTTCTTCGATATAGTTGGAGATCTCGTTGTTAGAGTTGAGCGTCTTGACGATATGCTCCATATGATGTGTCTGGCCTTCGATCAGCGCACGGAGATGCAGAACAACACGCTGAGCCTCATCTCGCTGACGGATGATGGCAAGGTTGGTGTGTTGAAGAGCAGATAGTTCCTTCTTGTTCTTCGTCCTTTCGCGCTCGAGCTCCTCAGCAATCTCTTGCTGAAGAACAAGAGCCTCCAAGGCGTCATCACGCTGCTTCTCAGTGCCGGAAAGACGAACAGTGAGACGTGCAGCATCGTCCTTCTGCTGATCAATGAGACCCGTAAGGCGGCGGTTCTCGCGCTTGTGATTTTCAATTTTGACCTTGAGCTCCTGGGTTTCCTTTGTAAGCTGTTCGGCAAAGGCTTGGAATTTGAGAAATTGTTGTTTCCAGCTCTCAAGCTCCTCAACTAGGAAATTGTTTCTCTTGGTAACCTTGCCAAGTTCGGTGTCCATGCGGCCCTTAAGGTTGATGAAATCTTGCCAAGCCTCCATGGCATCGCGGGAGTACTGGTTGCGCTCCCTCACAATCTCATTCAAGTGGCGCATTGAAACCTTCGTCATCAATGGCTTCTTAACTGAGCCTCCGAAGATGGCTTTCACGCCAGTATTCCGTCCCTAGAGTACCACGTTAGCAAGAATACGAATGCGATATTGGAGGCTGAGTACTAACCAGTTTTTCACAAACATGATCCATGACAGCCATAACGGCATCTTGGTTCCACCAGTCCGGATCTTGGATACTTTCCACCTCGCCGCGCATCACAATAATTTGTCCAGCTGGAATGAGCTTCCCGCCTCCATATGCAGATCGTAGATGCTGTGGAACACCTGTTGGTGCGACCTCACCATTCAGGGCTTGTGTTAGTCGGTTGATCATCTTGGTTCTCTGTCCAGCTGAAAGGGCTGTCGGTGGGCTTGATGTCAACACAAAGTTTCGGTCGAGATCGATGATCAAAGCATCGGTCGGGGCGGTGAACAAGGAGCGGCACTCGGATGTTACACCAAGAATGTAGGGGCCGGGCTCTTGCACCAGGTCCTTGACGTGACGTGCATGCACTACCGGCACATACAGACCGCTCCATTCGTACACCCGAACGCAGAAACGCACGGTTTCGGAGGCAACCGTGAGCATTGCCGGGTAGTGGCTAACGAAAATGATTCGTCGAGTCGGTGAAACGGCAGCCTCGATGACCCCGACGATGTTTGGAATGGAAAGACACGTGAATAATGGCCACATGGCAAAATTCTGGAACCCGGTCGGCGAAGAGGGAAATTGGTAGCACAACGCGTAATCCTTCATGTCGATTCGGACCAAATCGTTCAAGCGGGGAGCAGGGAAGCTCAAGATTCGTGATACCTCTTCCGCGTGGAACAGGTTAGTGGCCTTGTTCCAGTGAATCCACATCCCACGTAGATAATCGCCAAGGAGGTTGTACAACGGATACCGAGAGAGAAAACTTAAACAGTATGGGATCCAGTACGTCTCATCGGCGTTGTCAAAAAAATCTGGCTCGATACGCTTACGTAGATCTCGGATGGTCTCAGCCCTCTTCTCGTCGGCTCGGGACCAAACACGCAAAGCGATGCCGTAAAGAGTGTGTGAAGAATCTTGCTGCAAGACAAACGAGTGGTGGACACAGTGCGGCTGGCTCCTGCCTGTACATATTTCAACGTCGTGTGGAAAGCATGCCTAATACTGTTAGACGTGACACTTACGGAACACAAGTTAACTCACCCGCATCGCAGAATGAAGAGATCTTGCAATCTCATTATCCTGCTCCAGACGCGGACTACTTCCAAGAATCTCAGGAAGCCAGAAAGTTCCAATTGCACCCTTCATGTGTCCAATCTTTCCTTGACTTGGGGCCGGTGCCTTAACCCATTGCGAAGGCTCTCTTCCCACACCACATACCATATAGGCATGAGTCAAAGTCTTCGGGCTTCGTTGGCCGGGCTTGATGTTGAGGGTCGACGGAAGCGGCTGGGTAATCCGGGAGTGCAGAGAAGAGGTTCTGCTGGGGATAATGAGGCTCGTGTCGCCCTGGTCCCGGGTAGGCGGTCGCTCGCCAGTGCGAGGACGCAAGCTCAGAGAGGGAGCCATTGAAGATAGCGGTGCTATTAAGACAATTCTCGTGTCGAGTTGACCGTGCGGCAGAGGTAAAAGGCACGGTTATGCCCAGGTGGTTAAATGCACGACTAAGACGAGGAGTAGAGCATCCGCAGAAAAGGTGTGAAGAAAGACGACCCAAAAGCTGGGTGAGCAATTGAAGCCTCTCTGATCACCTTGCTGCGGGTATGCAGTGAGGAGTGCTGCAGCAAGGGAATGGAAATCTTGGAGCGGACTGACTTCTTTTGGGGGATATGCGGGAGGACTTGAGGCAAAGCTCGGGCTGGAGCTTGGGGAGAACAACCCGAAGTGGCGCTATCCAGGGTGAGCTTCACAAAGTCTCGGTTGCACAGGAAATGAGTGCCCATCCCCTTCCAATCCGCTCGCGAGCAGGGCCCCTCGCCGTGCATTGGTTCAGCATTGAGTTCAGCACTGGGCGCCCAGGGGCTTCGATAGCGACGACGCCAGGAACGTGCGCCGGCTTGGGCGATGCCCCGTGTGCGAATAACGGCGGGTTCGTCTCTCGGAGAAACCGCATCGAGAGCAACGGCGCGGAATCGACTGGTAATCAAAAAGAAAGCATCCTGCGCCGGCTGCTCGTCTGTGGTGGGTGCGAACCATGTGTTGGACACAGGCAAGACACATTCCCTCGTCGATGGCAGTGTAATGGTGGTGATGGCCGTCTGCTACACAGTACAGCACATAGAAAGCTCCATACAGTACTATACACTCATTGGAAGACGTATGGAGCCATGTCCCCCCTTCCCAGCAGCCATACCTCTGGTACCACGACTCGCGCACGCAAAACAGCCTAGTTGGCCGCCTCCTTCATCCGCTCCCCGCTGTTGCCGGCGATAGCGTGCCTGACTTTTGATTATGCAGTCTCCGTGTAGGGAAAAGGGTACGACTCGTTCCAACTGGATCCACGGGTTGATGGGCCTTTTTGTGCACGCAGCGAGGGCCAGCTGCAGGTGCTCCGTGAAGACATGCACGGGCGATGCACGCTGCATTGCAGACCTTCCGCGAAAGTATCCGCCAATCCGAATCCAGCAAGTCAAGCCCCTGACCATCGCTGTCCAGTCTTGGAGTTGGAAATTGGATCATCAATTGCCGTCACATCTGGAGGCATGTCTGATCCCCCGAGAGCGTTTTCGCAGCCGCAAATTTGACTGCCATTCGTCGTTCTAATTCGGAAGACAACCCAGAGCGGGATGAACCTGCTCATGTCAGGACCCCAGGTATCCCTCCTTATCTTCCTGCAATCGCTGCGTCGGCGGGCCGTTTAGTGGATAGGAGAATTTTTCGTTGGATAGTCTACGTCAGTAGTGAGCATAGATAGGAGGGAAGCTGAAACGTCTAGCAGTCGTTGCTTGCTGTCCCTGTTGTCCCTAGCCGCGGCACATCCCATCAAGCCTCGATGAGCCGCATCCCACAAGTGAATTACATGCAACGGACGCGTAAATTGCGGCTTTCATTGTAGTAATCGATCTCAAATGGACATTGAGAACGGATGCTCGTAGACGTGCCAGGGGGAACGACACTCGTTGCTTTCTCTGCAGTGAGGCCTCCACATGATCGTCACCTGGGACTTCCCGGCTAAGTCATGATGGAAACCTCTCCGGACCTCTTTATGAATGGGTTCCCTGTTCACTGGATGCCTTGAGATGTGGAGTTAAAATCCTCTAGCGAAGTGAGCCTCCAGCTGATCCATACCGACAATGCCGGCCCGTCAGCGGCTCTGCATCGAGATCTGCGATGCCGTAACTCCATCAGGGGAAGGTCCAGCTTTCACAGCGAAAGTACCATCCAAACTGGACAAAGTAACTGGGCATCCTTGGGTGTTAACGTCCGAAAGCTTCTTGTACTTGCTGCTCTCTAGATATTTGGTCCTCTATAGAAATGGAGAAATCAAGTTCTGGCCTGTACATGCGGACAACTGCTGTAATATGCAGTGGCCTCCAACACCCACAGTATATTAGGCTCCTATCAGTTTGTGTTCTTCCACACTGCAGACAAAGCCCATGGAAAATCTGTAGAGTTAAACAAAGTAAACCTCTCTTGTTGTCTTCTGGGTAGCCAACCAACCTTGAAAATGAAGCTGGGGTGGCTGCTCCGTGACGGCATTGTTGGGTAAGATAATAATGTCCGATCAAGCCACACCCAAAATATGCCTGGCAGATTTTCGGTTCCTAGTTCTACGTCGCTGCCAAGCTTAGTCGCCACGCTCCAATAATTCCAGCTTCTCCTACTGCGCTACACCCACTGCCGATCCATCAACATCGCGAGTAAATTAACAGGTTGCGCATTAAAGTTCGCAGCGACATTCAACGTCTGCCGCTTCCTAGGTCTAGTTCACTATCTGGGTGGAGCAGCAAAGTCATAGTGTCACATTCACGGCAATTTCCGAACTCATCGATATGGCCGAGAGGACTCTGTTGAGCGACTTGTGCAGCATCTGGTGCGTTTCAATTTCTCATGATTCTCATCCGTCCACTCCCGTTGCTCCCCCTGCGGGGTCATGATAAGCTGCAGCCCCACTACGTATGTAGCACATGTGTTGCTGCACATCCGCCATGTGATGCTCGACCTTAAGACTGACTAGACACTAGCAACGACGCCAAATTCAAGTATTGTTGCCCGGGTTGCTCCGCTCGTACTTGCTCGCTACAATGCTACAAGAAGCACCAGAATTGGGCTCAATGTTCCGGAAAACGGGACCCCACTCGATTCATTAAAAAGTCTCAACTAGCTACCCCAGCCGGAGTAGACCATGACTTCAACTTCCTCACTAGCATCGAGCGGGGGATGGAAAGAGCCGAAAGTGATCTAATTGAAAGGGGAATTGCTGGTACCGGTGCTGTTCAGAAAGGTTGGCGGAAAGGTGAGATCATCGACAGGCGGTTAGATGCTATTGGCGTGAGTGTTATTCGCGCACCAGAAGGGTTAAGTAGGCACAAAGAGAACAAGACGCGCAAAACTAAAAGGTCAGTATGATCCCTTTTAGATGCACAACATGCTGGCATCCGCTAACTCTACGAAGAGGAAACCTTATGTGGACCGTTGAATGGATCCACGAAGACAGACCTCGCTTGTTGTCAGACGTTCCTGCAAGTCTGCCTATTTTGCAAGCCTACAGCAGTGTTATTAGTTCACTCCTCCCCAAAAAGAGGAAGCGAATTGTTGGGACCCCGTCGGCAAACCCTTCGGAGGCTCGAGATGTTTCGACTGCTCAAGACAAAGTCAACCGAGAGCCGGAAACGGAAGAGGAGAATCAGGAGCGAAAGTCTACGGCTTCCAGACGACCCAATGCCAAACCAGACGATGTCCACGTGGCAGAAGGGCCTTATACAAACCCTGATTGCAATGGGACAGGCATCGAATCCGTTCACCCCAAGTTTCAATTCTACTTATTGAGGCCGCGAACCAATTCTAGTCGTCACGTGCTCATTCCAATATCGGTGACTACTACGCTAAACGAATGTCTGCGCGGCCAGACGGTCCTCGAGTATCCCACTATACACGTCTTGACCGGCGCCCCTTATCAACTTCCAGACAAGTATATATTAGAAGAGGAGTATCTAAAACAAGAAAGCAAAGATGAGCAGGGGATGACCAGTCTATTGGAGAGCATTCCCGCCAAGACTGATGACCTTGGCGATGGAGCAGGCGAGATTGATAGCAAGAAGATCCTCGACGTTCTGAAGAAAGACCTCTGTGGCGCTCTATAGCCTAGTTCAGTTGTATCAATGAACCAATTCGTCGCCTTGCATTGCAAGCGAGAAACAGCCTCCTCATTTGGCCATCGCGTCTCTACCCACGATTCATGTCCATATGCACCCGCATTCTAGCGTCACATCCTCCTTCCCAATCTACACGACCCTCAAAAACGAGAGTCTCACGTTTTTTTCGTAAAGCCTCGGTTGCCGCTACTTATATCAGTGTACATATATATTCTCTGAAACTGTCGTGCTTATTAATTGTTTCATGAAGCCGCGTCGTCTTTTTTCTGCAACGGCCAATGTATTTCTCTACCTTCCCTTCTGCACGTCTTACTGCAAAGGTTCGACGGACCGCTGCCACGTTGTGACGGTACCTGCTTCGCATTAACGTCAGTTTTCGTACCATGGTAGGGGTCAGGTTGGTCATGAGTCGGGTGGGGCTAGACCTCAGCCGTTAGGCAAATTGCTTTTGCGATGGACGTTTGTGATGAGGGCGCCGGCAACGTGAAGGGCGTTGGGTTATTGCGTAATAAAGTTTCGGAGCGGAGTGTCATAGGCTTGAGCAGGTGGTACGGAAGCGAGTCTATTGCTTTTCGAAGTGTAATCGTCGAGTTACATCAACGATTCTCCTAACCCCTCATCCTTGGGCACGACGGTGGAAAAGATACTATCGTAATGTTCAATGCCATGCTGCATATAGACAGGATACCCTCGTCTTCGCAGAGGATGATGCGTTTGCTCGCGTAGTTTTTGCAACGGTGGATTTTTTTGGCTTCGGCTCCCCAGCTTGGTGTGAGATCTTCAAGCCCCGGCTCGGCATTTTCATGCGTTGATGGGAGGCTTTTTCAGCAGATGCATTCTAGACACTGCACTACTGTAAGAATCGTATGTTGTCTGCAAGGTGTTTTGCGGTTTGTGGACTGGAATATGCAAGAATGTGATATGCGTTCGCAGTTGTGGGGAGGATTGATGCTTACACTCCGTTGGACACACCGCCTCATGGTTGTTATGAAGAGCTGGGTTCCGTGTGAAATTTACTATTGGGTTTTGTTCCTCGCATCTCATATCCATAATCATGTTTGTTTATATCTAGCTAGGATTAATATCAATCCATAGTGCAGATAAGATCCTCCCGCAGGCAGTTCAGTAGGGTGACTATCCTCGACAAGGAACGCCTACTTCGCGCAGTAGTCGCGAAGTAGAGATACGTCGAGATGCAATCTTTTGATCATAGGGACCATGGACGTTGGGAACTCTCCGGAAAAGACCGACTTGCAATCTGTTAAGAAGGCAAAGATCATGGTTCGTCTGTGGGTTGCACGAAACCAATCAACATGGCTCTATTCGACAACTATTGCTGGAAGCTCTCGAACTATGGCACCCTTGTTCTTCCTCCGTATTACGTGCGCAAGATCCCTATACTATAGTTAGACTTACCGTCCGAACGAGGATACCCTCTACCTACTATCCGCGACGTCACTCAGTCCTACCACTGAAACTACACGACCCCCATTCACAATTATGAAAGAATCGATCCCAATTTACATGATATAGAAACGTGCTTCGACACGAGTATTCGAAATTCGGAATGAGAACACCGCCAGAAAAACCGCAGTGTTCCAACTCTTCAACACGAAAATCAGGCCCAAGACTCTTGCTGCTCGTTTGAAGAACTCTACCTCCTCTTTGGATATCTATGGCCCTGGTTGCTTGGTAAGGGTATTCTTTTGCCCTTCTGATTACTTTTCTGGTATAATTTCGTACCTAAGTCCCTCGATGCACTCTACGGTCGTCACTTCCATATCTTGCAACGCGATTGCGCTTTCCCGCTTCCACACTGCCACTTCCACGATAACGTACCAACGCCCTCGATCACTGCCCCTCTACGCAAATTTCAGCCTCCCAAAAACCAGCACCGTTTCTTACCAACCAAACCCCGCCATCCCCATCCCAATCCGTCCACAACAAAACCAAAACCAATCGTGACACTACGCCCTTCCTCCCTAGCCCTACCGCCTACGTCTCAAAATCAGCAGAAAAAAATTCCACGTAAAAGGGTATATCGATACTTGAAAACAACCTGAACGATCCGCAGCCCCCCTACCAAAAACAAATACCCCGAATCCGCAAACTAGATCCAGAGCACCAAACCCATATACGCAAAAACACAGTAAATATATAGAAACAATAGACTCCTGGACAACTCGGATATTTGCGGAATTCGGGTTTTGTGCAAATACGCGTGGATGGGATTCCATCGGGAGGAAGTTGGTGGAACATACCTTGTTGGGCTCACATCGGAGGTTTTCGCGAGGAGAGGTGGTAAGATGGTGACCGCGGTATCTAGTTTATACTCGGTATCCACGAGGAATTAGGAGGCGGATTGGCAGGTTCATTACGATTTTCGCATCGCGCGTGAGTTCATGCCCGGTGCGAGATTCGACGGTAAAGGGACAGATCACTGAAATTTAGGAACCGGAGATTGCGGCGGTTTTGGTATGCTAGATCACGTTGCCAATGTGTAGATAAACCTAGATAGTGAAGAAAATCATGGGGATAATGAATGTGAGCGTAGTGCTTAGGATAGAAGCTACCGTACGAGCAAAACCTGCGCTCAAAATCCACATCAACCACATACAGCACAACGAATCCACAACAAATCCCTCACCATCTAAATAGCATCTACCTCCCTTCCTCTCCCCTCTACATCCCCTCCCCAAAACTCACACACTCCTCTCCTACAAAGGGTGCCTTCATCGCCCACTCCCAAACGCCACTAACTCCTAAGCCCCGATGCACCTTCATGCAATAACACCCCAACTATGCATACCACGTACATGAACCCACAATCTGCCCCCTCCCTTCCCGGGGGATCTCGTGGAACCGAACCTCGTGGAACCGAGATACCCGGACGATCCGATCTGGAGGTTCTGTATGCGGTTCTCGATTTGGACGGCGCGGATGCGGGGGTATGACTCGCTGGTCGACGTCGGTTGAGGGGTGAGAGAGTATCAGCGGCGGACGGGAAGGGAGATGAGGGAGAGCGAATGTAGCAAGGGGAAGTGTATGGGATTGTGGGTGGTTGGAATGGTGGTAGTTTTGGAATCTAGGTGTGTGGGTGGAGAAGGGTTGATGGAATTGGTGTATGAGGATGTTTTGGGGATAATAGTTAGTATTGCCCTCGCATATCGAATGTATAGCAGTTCGATAGACCAGTCTAGCTCTATGAATCATGAATTCGATTTAATTGGTCAATGGATTCAGTGGAAAGGGTCCAGAGAAACGCAGAGGCGCGCAAAGAGCAAACATGCCGTTAGCCAGCGAGGGAATAGATCTTTTAGACATAGGCATAGCCAACGATATGCATATTTTTCTTTCTCGATAGGATAGTGGGGCGCGTATTCGAAAGTGAGCTGCACCAAAATGGCAGGTACTCGAGGTTTGCCCATTGCGGTGCCAGTTCTCGGAACTAGAGAGAGTTGAGGCTATTGCATGGCTCTTTGGGATCTATAATCAGTTATTCACGTTGAATTGTAGATATTTAAATTAATTTGCGATAATTATAAACGTTGCTAGCGCAAGTATGCTCGGCCCAATAGTAAGGTGCTAAGGCATCTGAGACCTTCTAGTTACTGGAAGACGAACCTCTGGCGAGGAAGTGAGAGACCCGTTTGGTGAATCGACCAGGAGTAATACTTTACTGCGAGTAAAGAGCGGGCATCGTAGTAAGTACGGTTCCTATAGGGTGTTGGCGGCTGTGCTTATAATGGATTGCCGATGTAAACTTTGTGTCATTCTTCAGGGCCGTTCGTCATAGTGTTTTTATGATCACGGAGTACTGAATTTTAGATGGCTAGAGTACTATCCCATAGTCGGCAGCGGGTTGGTAACCTGTCTCCAGGCGACTAAGGTAGGTACCTAACTTAATTATAGAATTATTTGGGCAGCCTATATTCTAAAAACATTTTAGAAAGATAACCGATGGTCAGGTTACAGCCGACTCCGTGCGCCAGTAGTTCGCATTTAGAGGATAGCATACAAAGATATTTCAGTACCACAGAATCTTATCGGACTTTTGGGTAGACAATGGGATAAGAAAGTAAATACGACGATCATTCGGGAGCTCCTTCCAACGTTTCCCGCGAGAAGTCGCGTGGTCGTGTGGGGATCCTGAATGTTGTGCTACGGAGGAGCCGTTGTTGCGACATTTGCTAATCCATGTAGGCTAATGGAACAGCTCGTCCGGATTTCTTCATTGAGGTCTTCCTCCGCAGTAGCGTGGTATCTTTGAGTGGCGCTATTAAAAGCGCTGATGGCTTGCTGTCGCATGCGATAAACTACCGTAGTCATGATGCCGGAATTTCGCTTGCCGAGGCTGCAATGCTACGGAGGAGACGGAGCGAAGTTGAAGTTGAAGAGGTCTTAATGGACCCAGGGCGCGAAGCTAACAAAGTCGAAGTCAGAACCTGAATCGTGAACTTGAAGAGGCAGCTGATGAACGCCACCTGACTCGCCGATTGTCGACGTGGCTATTAGGCTATAATCAAGCCGACGTTAAGTGGCAGATGTGGTGAGGTAGTCGGATAGAATCTTGGTACCCTATCAAGATATCTGCATAACCACAGACAGGCCATGGAGCCTTCCCCGCATTTTTCGTGTTGACGCAAGTTTGCGGACGAGGTGCAGAGCGGTCTAGGCGCGATATTTTGCTCTGTTTGAAACCCTATAGCTCAGCGGATAAACACAGTAAGCAGGGCATGACTACCCGGCTTGCGCTCATCTGTATGCCGGGAACTGTATAACTGTCCGAGACAGGGGATGCTTCGTGTGGCTGGAAAATGGGCTTATAATACGATGGAATACTGGACATACAAGTTTGTGGTAGCGAGGTATTCTTCTTGTAGAGTGGTGTAAGCTATTCTTTATAGCTTGCATTAGTCCAATAGCTATGGTTTCAGAAGTCGAAGGAAGAGAGTACGGAGCCTATTGTATGAAGCTGAATTACCGACCTTTAGTCCTTGACGACTGTTCTTGGCCTCAGGTGCAGCAGTGTGCATAAAATCTTCGATATGGTCTCAATTGCAAAGATAACTATTTCGATCTACCCCGCTTCAAACGCGGAGCTGTAGAAATATCATCCGGCAGTGCAGCAAGGAAATCTCTCCCATGTGGCCAATAGATGTCGACGGCAACCGCAATGGCACATGAACTGCACTAAGAGTGGGTCAAAAGAAAATGTCTTTTCCTGCAAACTACGAATTACGACATTGCTGTGAACTAGGCGATTTATAAAGTGATAGGCGCTTGGTGAGCCGGAATGAAGTGCCACGATGGAAAGCTGGGAAAAAGTGGAAGCCTGAAAGTCTTCTGTTCCTGGCAAAGCCTGGAAGAATAATTGACGCCAGAGCCTTGTCAATAAGCCGGCAGGACTGTCGCGCCCACTGAATTGGAAGTGAGACCTGCCCCTGCCATAGCCCGAAGACTAAATTCAGAACGGTATGGAGCTACGGAGGATGTTGGTGATGGCCGCCTGCGCTTGCACTGAAGGAGACGGGACGAAATAGTAGATCTATAATCCTATCAGCACTTGATAAAGAAACAGGCAATCTTCAGTGTAGACGAAAACGAAGCGGCGTTAGGGCTTCCTGTGTGATCAATTGCATGTCTAGGTATCCTAGTGCTGATCTCCGAGTTGATATCGGCACCAGATGGGGAAGATGTGGCGCGCGGATTGTGGACACAAGCTACAACTACCCTCTGCTTCGAGAGCATGGCTCGGCTACCATCTGATCAAGTAGACCTTTGGCCTTATTGATGAAAGGATGGCGGTCAAAGAATGATGATGCTGGATTGCCGCTTCAGGATCAGTTCTCATGAAGTTCGCCAAGTAACTCCAAGCTAGGTACATGGGTAATGCCTCGCTGCTGCATTTCACACCGCACATTGGACGGATGAGGCGCGGACACGATGGATCTGCCGAAGTCTGTAAAACCTGCCTCGGTGAAGAATTATAAGCCCTCTATGATACGGATTGCAGGAACGACCATGCAGCGGTAATGAAGCGATGAATATCACCATTTCTTCGCAGGGGCGTTGATTCAGGAAAGCGGGCATTGCCCTGCTCAATTCTACAACTATAGGTAAGGAGCATTATTATGAAGATGGTTTGTTGTGAGCTGATAGCCCGGCTCGATAGTAGCGGAAGACTGTGAGGGCCGACGGGAGGAAGCCTTTTGGATAGCTCAGTAGGTAGTCAATGGCTGCAGGGATGCAGCACAGGCCACTCACTGTTGCGGCGAGTATTAACTCATACGTCTTAGGAGAAATGAGGTTAGACACGATGAGCGATAGGTAGGTGCAGCACTGGAGACCCACCGCCCCGATCGAGTCTTTAGATATCAGGCGTGGGTCATCGTACGATGCGGAGTACGTAAGTGTTGGTGTCAGTCCGGCGCGTCTTCGGTCGAGGCAGGGCAGAGCAGGGCAGAGTAGAGCAGAGCAAAGCAGAGCAGAGCAAAGCAGAGCAGAGCAGTTGTAGCAGATCTTGGAGCGAGAGTATCAACGTTCACGGGAAGATTTCTATTATGTATTGTGCGACCGGACCATGCTTTGCCCTTGAGTAGTGATCTTCACGTGTTTCATATGCCCCGCAATGTTGGTGAGAACTGGAGTTGGGCCTGACGGGACTCGGCCACGCTTCGCGTGCCGAATGCAGGTGGTGGCTAGGTGCCTCGCCGGACCCGTCAACGATGCTCTATCAAGGATAACGGGCTGCAGCTTCATCACCTTTGCACCGAGGAGTCGCCTTGGCAAATCATCAGGAGGGTGGGAGGCTTCCGCTCGCCTCAAATTTGGCTGGGAACTGTCACTGGCGATGAAACACAGCCCATACTTTTGTTGGACGGCCTGACTCGACCCGAGCGCATGAAAAGCGTGCGATCGTATCAACGCGCTGAGCGGCTGGGCGTTTCGACATGTATTTTTATACATCAAACTCTGTCCAAGGCCTAAGGGAACTCAAAGCAGGGGGGGCAGCTGGTGAGATTGATGTGAGCGGCCGTCTAGATGCTGCAGTCACGATGCTGGGTCGTGCCGCTGCAGCAACTGCTGCAAGCTCCACCTGGGCACACTCAACTCACACGGAGGCCTAGCGCCGCTCCTTGCCTGATATCCCCACCGTGGTGAGGATGGGATGTTCACTTTACAGCGAACGTGCGTGCCAAACGGGAAGCCTTCCGGTGGCTTCAACACTGGCAAGAGGACGGCCCGTGGGAGTAGGCGGCGGCGGAGAAGGAGTGAAGTTGGTGAAGAAAAACGAAAGAATGTGTGCCGAAGCCTCAGCAGGAAAAAAAGTTTCCGCGCGGCACAGGCTCCTCTGCGCGCCGGCTTGGGTTGCTCGAAGGGCAGGGAGACCGTGTAGGGAGGGAGACTGTGCGCTGCTACGGAGGACGTGCCTGATGCGAGCATGTCTAGGGCACACGCGCGTGGGCAGGTCTTAACGCGCTCCAGGACGGGTCAGGAGCACATCGTCCAGCCCTCGCCCGCCCCAGTCCGTTCCGAGCGTAGACAGTCGCGCTAGACGTCGTGCCGTCGTCGCCCCTGAAGGCGCCGGGGACGTGGACCGCTGCTGGCTGTTACCGAAGCAGAATACCCTTTTGGTCCGCGACACACCATCACCGCTCACCTTCGCCCACAATATCTTTTTTTCCGACTCCTCACCACGTCGCCTTTTCACCCTCGCGCGCCGCCGCAATCCCCTCGCTGGATGAAGCGGTTAATCTCCCGCGCGGATATTCTTCGGAGCGCATGACAGGCCGGATCAGCTTAATCTGCCCCATTTATCCTCTGCCTCCGACTACACGCACACAACGCACCCAAGACGACCGCCGCCGACTTCTGCGCACAACTCGCTCCCCGAGTAACGGCACAGCCGCGTGCCGGCAGTAATGGCTTCACCCCCAGGGTCGCCTGCTGGCGCCATTCAGCGGCCGATGAGCGCCATGATCCGCCCAAACCGCAGCTCGAGCAGAATGAGCATGTCTAGCAAATATGGCGGTGGTTCTCGTGCCTCGGACGAGGACTCCAAGACAGCCGTCAAAGTTGGTACGTTTTTTCCCGCGCACAAGCCTGCAATCTCCGTCTCTAACCACCGCGCAATGCAGCTGTCCGGGTCCGCCCTCCGCTGAAGCCTGGAGATCCCGGCTTCGACCTCGTCCCGCAGCGTTTCCGTGGTTCCACGTGCCAGGTCACGTCGCCGTCGAGTCTAGCCGTCGATGCATCTGGAGGCAGGAAACTGTTCGTGTTCGATCGCGTCTTTGGCGAAGATATAGACCAGGACGGCGTCTTTGAATACGTGTTAGACAGTGTGAACTCCTTCGTTCAAGGCTATAATGTCTCTATTCTCGCGTATGGCCAGTCTGGTGCGGGAAAGTCGTACACAATGGGTACTACGGGCCCGCGAGAGCAGGGTGATTCGAACATCATGGGTATGTAGGCTTTCGCGGGAAAACTGGTGTCGCATCAAGAACTCTCTAGAAAACAAGCTAACCCTAGATGGCAGGCATAATACCTCGCGCAGCGTCAACTCTGTTCGAAAAGCTCGAAGGTTCTAGCGGCCGAACTAACTCCGGCATTCGCGCCCCGTCTCGAATCTCTGGTATTGGCATGCAAAGCTTTGCTACCAGTAAAGCATCTGCGAACAAAAATTGGCAGCTTAAAGCAACATATGTTGAGGTATGTATGACTGATAGTTTGCCGCCCAATGCTCGACTGACAGTGTTAGATCTACAACGAGCAGCTCCGAGATCTGCTCTTGCCCGAGACCACCCCGCAGCACGAGAGGCCGCCAGTGAATATACGCGAAGACCAGAAAGGCCGCATTCTACTCACGGGTCTCACGCAAATGTCTATAAACTCGATTGAGGATCTCTTACACGCGCTGAATTTTGGATCTGCCATTCGCCAGACGGACGCTACGGCTGTCAATGCCAAATCTTCCCGCTCTCATGCCGTGTTCAGTCTTAACTTGGTGCAAAAGAAGAGCTCCGCAGCGCCACTCACGAATCGTGAAAAGCGCATGTCAGTCCCCATCGAGGCCATGTCAGGCGGAAGCGAGAGTTGGGTTACGGTTGACAGCAAGCTACACTTTGTGGATTTGGCAGGTAGTGAAAGATTAAAGAATACACAGGCACAAGGGGAAAGAGCAAAAGAAGGCATATCAATCAATGCCGGCCTCGCCAGCTTAGGAAAGGTCATCTCCCAGCTCTCTTCCCGCTCGCATGGCTCGTATGTATCCTACCGAGACTCCAAACTCACCCGACTTCTCCAGGACTCACTTGGAGGTAACGCCATTACCTACATGATTGCATGTGTCAACCCCGCGGAATTCCATTTGAGCGAAACACTGAACACGGTGCAGTATGCACAACGCGCGCGTGCTATCCAAATCAAACCCCAAATCCAGCAGGTTTCGGACGATAGCGACCAGCGAGCAGTGATCGAGAGGCTACGCGCGGAGGTGCAATTTTTGCGGGATCAAATTAGGCTGTCGGAGAGAGCTGAGAGGAAAAAGGCAAGTCCTCAGGAGCGATCGGAACGACGGGAGGACCGTGAGCTCGAGCTACAGAATCAAGTTCTTGATATTCAAGAAAATTACAGTGCCCTCAGCGCTCGGCATGCTAAACTGATATCCGAAATTACCAAAGCTCGCGATCATGAATCAGTGGACACACCTGTTCTTAAAGACGCTATCGGCGATTCTGCCCTAGAACGGCTGAAGCGATCCAATTCGTTTGCGGAAGCAGTCGAATCTGTGGTACTTGAATATGAAAAGACTATCCAAACCCTAGAATCTTCTCTGTCGAACACCCGCTCTTCTCTTTCGGTTAATGAGAGCGAATTACTCGAGAAAGAAACACGGATCGCGTTTCTTGAAAGCTCCAACCAACAGCTGCAGGCCCGCATTCAAAAGGCTATGGATCGTGAAGTGAGCAACGAGCAATACGTAAGATCACTTGAGTCGCAGATTGACAGTTCCACATCTGGCATTGAGAAGAATGACACCACTATTTCAGATTTGCGAGAGAAATTGCAGAAGGCTCGAGAGAATGAATCCAGCAATGAGGACTATATCTCTACCCTTGAAGAACGCCTTGCAGAAAATGAGCAAGAAGTCGAACTCATGCAACGAGAAATTGAGCGCTTAAAGCACGTAGTTGAACGCCAACGAAGCATTGGAAAACTCGACAATCTTCTTTACGAGCTTGACAGCATTCGGGATGCCAAAACCGAGGATCCACTTGTTAATGGTCATTCAAAGAAGAATAGCGATCTATTCTCAGAGAAGCGATCGTCTGGTGGTAGTAGTAGGCAATTTAACACCAATGTTGACGCGATCGCGGAAGAAGATGACGCTGAGCGGCCGTCGACTGCGGGTGCTGAGCAACCTACTAGTTCGAACAGCGTTGATGAGCGCGAAGCAACGAACGAATCTACCGAACAGACTGCATTGCCAGCTAAAGACTCCGCGCTGGAAGAGGCTATGGACGTGCCGCAGAGCCCGGCCCAGTCAAAATATGTCCACGACAAGCTGGAGGCTGTTACTGAGGAGCTTTTCGATCTTCGAGTGGAACACGAGAATACTGTCCAAGAATACGGGAGGCTCTCCAACAAGTACCAGGAAGCGTTACGAACATTAGCGGCGCTTCAAGATGCTGTAGACGAAGCTCGTCATTCGTCTACACGGCCGACTTCTTTTTTAGGGGACGCGGGGGTGAATGGACTCAACCGAGGAGAAGATGGACAGCCATCATCCTCGCGTACTCTGTCATCGGAACTGTCCTTGGCGGAACAATCTACAACTACTTCCAACCCGGACGAGGAGAACGATACGGCAACCGAGAACTCTGATGCTGAAACAACTCAGCAAAAGTTCGACTCGGCTGAAGATCGCCCTCGTATTCAGGATGGATTGACCTTGACTCAAGAATTGGAGGCATTAAAGAGGCTGAACGAGGAGAAGGAAGAGCGGATGGCAAAGTTGAATAAGAGCTACGCAGATTTACACGAACAGCACCAAGAAACTCTCGACTATGTGGAAGAGTTGAAATCAGAGGTTGCAAAGGCGCAAATGGCGCGTCCTAGCTCCCCTACTACTCCTATCATACGACGAAAGTCGAGTCAGAACGTGCTGGCCAATGATCGCTCTAACCGTGCGTTCGCCTCGCTTCGTAATTTGGCATTGGAGAACTTTGAGGAACAGCCAGATACCATTCAGAATTTCGAGCTCAATCTGAATGCTATCATGACGGAGTTACACATGCGTTCTGAACGGGTGCAGGCTCTAGAGTCAGAGATTGCATCTGTTCGAAAGGAAATGGAAGGCAAGATGACTCTCATTACTGGCCTCACGAAGGAGAGGTCGAGTATGAAGGCCTCGCCACTTGACATCTCGATTGTGGCTTCTATGCAAGACCAAATTAAGCTAGGCGAGGAGCAGTTGCAGGAACTCAAGAAATCTCATGCTCAGCGGGAGCAGGAGCTTGAAGAACAAATTGCGAGCTTGAAGGCCCTACAAACTCCTGTCTTCCCAGAGGAGCCCATCTCTCCTCACCAGATGGCACCTCCAGTCACGAGGTCGATCGATGAAGATGTTGAGAGTATTCCTTCTCAGCAGAATGAAATCACCAAACTCCAGCAAGAAGTAGCTGAGTGGCAGTCAAAGCACTTGGAGGCAATTGAGGCTACGAAGGCCTCAGAAAAGCAACATAGAGAGACTGTCAAAGAGCTTGAGTCTGCCATCAAGAAGTTGAAGGCCGAACATGCCTCACGAATCACTGAGTTGGAGCAATCTAAGAATGCGGATGCCGACGCTGAGCTTGAACGAGAGAGGTCGAAACATGCTGAACTTGTTTCTGCTTTACAGTCACAAGTTGATCATCACAAAGCTACAGCCATCCAAAATGCATCCCGTCTGGCCGAATTGGAAGATTCGCATGCCAACATTTTAAAACAACTTGAGGGCGATGCGGAAGCCAGAAAGCTTACAGAGAAGGAGCTTGAGACTCACCGGTCGCTTATCTCAAACTTAGAGAAGCAGATCGAGGAGCACAAGGCGGCTGTTGAGATTCATCAACAAGGACTAGACTCGCTTAAACAGACTCATACGTCTGAGCTAGAGAAAATCACCGCCGAACTTGCTTCTCATCAGAGCTCGGCGCAAGTGCTTCAGGCCGACCTAGCCCAGGCAAAAGCGGACATGGAAAATCTCTTGGCGGGCGTCTCCACGGCTTTAAATGAAGAAACAGACCTAACGAGAGTTCAATCGCAGATTGGGTCTTTGGTCGAGGAGAGGAAGACTCTGGTTGTCAAGTTGGATCAAGCGATCAAGGACCTCGGCCAAGCTAGGTCTGAACTCTTAAACTCTACTAATTCAATTACAACGCTCAAGTCTACCGTCAAGGAGCTCGAAGTCATCAACGCCGAAACTCTGAAGGAGCTGGAGAGAGTTAGTGACAAGGAGCGGAAGAGCTCGCGGCTTGTTCAAGAGCTCGAGGACCAGCTCAGCCAGAATTATGATCAACACGAGGCAGCTACCAACCGTCTTTCAGCCCTCCAAACTGAACGGAGTCGCGAACTGCAGGATGCCATTCACCGCAAAGATGAGTTGGAAAGAGAGGTTGAGGAATCCCGTGTGAAGATTGCTCTCTTGGAGGTAAGTTTATGAATCTTTCCACGTAATAGGCCCTCGGACTAATTTTCCAGTCGCAACTCGCCGATGCAAAGCGGAACTCGAATCGTGATTCAATTGATCCCAGGGAAACTCTGCAAAGGTCTAATTCTAATAACTCGAATCTCCGGAAGAGCACTTCGCACACATCCCTCCCATCTCCTCCACCAGCTATTCCCCTTCCCCCACTTCCTGGAAGTCCACCGCCGACTCAGACCAATGCACCTTCGCCACCTACTTCACGTCATCAAAGCAAGGATATCGCGCAGGCACAGCTAGTTGAGGATCAGGAGGCTCGCATTCGCACCATCGAGAAACATCTGTTCGCCGAGAAGCAGCTCACTGCCACACTCGAGGATGCTTTGACTGACCTCGAGGCATCTAGCCAGAAGACCAAGACTGACCTAGAAAATTGGAAGAAGAAATGTAACAGTCTCGAAGAAGAACTAACAGTGATGAGGAAGGAGCGCAGCGCAGCGCGACACTCGCTTCAAGCTGTCGAAGAAGAGCGTAATGCACGGTTGCGCGTTGAAGCCGAGCGAGCAAACCTCGAAGCCCGCATGGCAGCTCTGAACAACAGCAATAAAAAGAAGAAGAACAAGAGCACCCTCAACTGCTTCTAAATTCTTGGGTCGACATGTTCCCTACCTTCATGTATACATTACACATCCTTTGATCTGTGTTTTGGATTTCTTTTTTTTTTTTTTTTTTCTCCGGCGCTCAGGAAACGTTACATACCCCTATACACCTTGCCGATTTTGCCTGTTTTCGATGCCTGTCTTTTTATTTTTTCGAGATGTGTTTATGTTAACAGGACGAAATTTTGCAATGGGCCCCTAGGATTATCTCATTTGAGGCTTACGTACGTGTGGGCGGCAGGACGTATATGAAGGCATGCTGGAAGGGTTTTATACCACAATATTTTTTTTTTCGACCTTTGGTTTTGGTATTTGGCAATGAGATGTGCTAAATTACCTACTATCTATATATTCGTTCGCTTCTGAGCTATATTTTGTTCGGTATGATTTTGTTGGGTTTAATGGTGACCTTGTGAAAAGCGTACGAGGGTGAGGCTCAATCGCTTGGGATCATGGCTTTTTTTCTACAGTCACGTTTGGTTGTTTAAGGGGGGGCAAGAGCATGGCGAGCGGCATGGCATTAGCGCCTTTTTGGCTTGAGCATGGAGGGGAAGTGGGCGATGTGCCTTTCCCTTTCTTTTTTCTTTTTTCTTTTTTTTTTTTTTAAATCGCGGGGGTAGGGTTGGGTGGTGAATATGAGGTAGCGGGAAATAGTGAGAAATTTTCATACCCCCTTTTCGGCTGTTTAAAATAAAATGCTCCTTGTTTCGTTTGTTGGTTGTTGGTCTGGTTGTGGTGCGGGTGGGTCACGTGTGTGCGCAGTGATTACAGATACTAAAATTCATGTGATGAAGACAAATAATGTTTGTGGCAAACGAGCTGCGCACTTCATCAACATTTCGCGACGCGTCACCTAGTAACACAATGGCTCCACCAACTACTACTCAATTACCCTACGATGAAGCAAATATGGTCCTTGCTATCTCAGCTATCAATACTGGGCAAATCCGAAGCAATAGGCGCGCTGCAAAAACGTTTAACGTTCCTGAAAGCACGCTCCGAAACCGACGCGCTGGAATCCCTTCACGAGGCGATTGCAGGGCCAATTCAAAGAAGCTTACAGAGCTTGAAGAGGAGGCGATTACTAGCCATATACTGAACCTAGATTCACACGGATTTGCGCCTACCCTAGGTGCTGTACAAGATATGGCAAATACCCTACTTGCTGAGCGTCAGGCTGGCAAGGTTGGTCAGAGTTGGCCTAGGAACTTTGTCAATCGAACAGACCGCCTCACAACACGATTTAATCGAGTCTACGATAGGCAGAGAACTCTATATGAGGATCCCGGGGCTATTATGAACTGGTTTGAGGATGTAGCACGTACCAAAGCTACGTACAATATACTAGATGAGGATACCTACAACTTTGATGAGGCTGGCTTCATAATGGGCAAGATATCATCGCAGCTAGTCGTTACTGGCCTAGAGATGCGTGGTAGGCCAAAAGCGATCCAGCCAGACAATCGCGAGTGGGCGACAGTAATCCAGGGAATCAACGCTGCTGGATGGGCAATCCCGCCCTTCATCATCTTTGCTGGTAAATACCACCTTTCTACCTGGTACCAGAAGGATATACCACGCGACTGGGCTATCGCAGTTAGCGATAATGGCTGGACTACCAACGAGCTAGGAGTTGCCTGGCTAAATCACTTTATTGCGCATACAAAGGATCGTCGAGTAGGCGCGTGGCAGCTGCTAGTTATCGACGGCCACGAGAGCTATAACTCGGTTGAATTCCAGGAGCTCTGTAAGGAGAATAAAATCTACACTCTCCGTATACCGCCTCATTTATCACACCTCCTACAGCCGCTTGACGTTGGCTGCTTCTCGCTATTAAGGCGCGCGTACGGAGATCAGATTAGTAGCCTCGCACGCAGCCACATCAACCATATTACGAAGCTTGAGTTCCTGCCAGCCTTCTACGCAGCGTACAAGCAGGCGATTACAGAGGCTAATATCTGCGCTAGCTTTCGCGGCGTTGGCCTAGTTCCACATAATCCAGAGAGAGTGATCTCAGAGCTCAGCGTAAAACCTCATACGCCGCCACCAGCAGCCCTACCAGAGGCTCTATGGGAGGCTCAAACACCAAGCAACGCTCGTGAACTACAGACTCAAACAACACTAATTCACAATCAAACTCGAAGGCATAAGAGCTCTTTATCCGCTTCAATAATTACAACAATTAATCAGCTTAAGAAAGGAGCTGAAGAAATGCTACATGCAGCAGCGTTGCTTAAGGATCGCGTCTTTGCTCTTAAGAAGGCAAATGAGATAGCTACAAAGCGTAAACAACGCAAAAAGAAGCGAATCCAGAAGCGAGGCACTCTAAAAAAGGGAGAGGGAGAGGGGATTATTGGTCAAAAGGAGGTTGAAGCGCAGATAGAGAGCGAAAGGTATCAAGCTGCAGCGAGCCCAGGCGTAAGCAGGCAAGCCCTCGCGCGCTGTACGAGCTGCAGGGAGCATGGGCACAACTCACGTACGTGTAAGAAACGTACTGTAGATACTGCTTAATCTAGGATAGCGATTATTTTGATAGTATTTTGATGCGTTGTTGACCTATGAGGCTGTAAAGGTGTGAAAAGTTGATGAGGTGCGCAGCTCGTTTCCCACATATGTTAGAATAACCTCTAGAACATCACTCAACTAATCCTTACAATTCCATCGTTCACACATTCCTCTCTCCTCTCCTCCTATTAACACCTTATGGAACAGAAAACAAGAATACTTGTATCCATTCATATTCTATCCACTTCCGCTATCTTTCCTCGCACTAAACATCTAGTATAATCCCACCTATGCAAGGCCCAACGTTCTAGGTTCCTGCGTAGCATATATCGTTAGTATAGGCAAATGGACATCCAGCTCAAAACCAATGCTTACCTCAGATGAATGAGTGAGACAGGATTCGCGGTCATGGCGACGTGGAGCCGGAATAAGTACATAGATAAAACAACGCTAGTAGTAAATAAAGACCCGGACCATGTTGTATATGCTTGGTGGAAGATAGGGCAATACCCTCCGTCCTTCTCTGGCATTTACAACAATGGTGCTATGAGATGGGATGAGGTGGCTGGCTGGCTGGCCGGCCGGCTGCGCGGAAATAGACTGTATTTTATGTATTGCTTGTAGGAGATTCGGCCGTTGGCTACAGCGTGAACAAGCAGCCTCCGTGCAAGAAATCCTCACAAGCGTATGATAGATCCGATGTTTCGAATAAGAGTGACACGAATGTGGCACAGGAAGCTTAGTTCTACCTCACGTCCCTTCCTCGCCCACTCTTAAGACCTACACCTCATAGCAATCAAAACCACCAAGCCCGCATACTTTATCCCAAACATTAAAATAAACCAGCTACTAAGACGCCAATCCTCAACAAACCGTCTCCGAACCCAAATATCCCATCCAACACACTGATACAGCCCCTCCTTCTATAAGACATATCATAAGGGAGCGTGGGTATCGTATTCAATCCAGGGAAAAAAAAAAAAAAAAAAAAAAGGGGCCTACGAAGAGATTACCATAAGCCGGGTATCAAGATCCATCACAGACTCAGCGAACGAATGAAAGAATGTCTCGTACGCGCGTGTGTGCATATTCCATTCATTTCATTCCATTCCATCCCATTCCATCCCATCAAAACTCCACCAAAAGAATGTCTCCACGCGACCAATATGCCCTCACCCCCCAAGGATTTAAAAGTATAAAAATTGAAACTATCTTCCCGAAGTCGAGGGGAAAAAAAAAAAAACTCATCTCGTATAAAGAACCTTAAATCCGATCATGCGGCTCCACCGGCCTCGACATAGCCGCCTCAATAGCCTCGAAACTCGCCCTCTGACTCTCATCCCCGAGATCCCCACCCTTGGACCCAAACTCCTTCTGACGGAGCTCCCAGCTGCCGATGCGCTCATGCGTCCCTTTCTTCGCCGAGTCACTGCCGCCGAAGCTAACGATGCCGGCCGGCGGGGCGCCATTCTTAGGTAAATGGAGGTCGGCGTCCGAGGCCAGCTTCGCGCTACCCTTGAAGCCACCGAGGTCGGACTTTTTGCTACCGCGCTGGACACGGTGGAAGCGGATACCACCGAGAAACATGGCGATTGCGAAGAGGAGGCCCGCAACGGCGAGCGTGACGACGGCGCCAATGACGCCTGCAACGGTTGGCGAGACTTTGCTGCCGCCTGACGTGTTTTCTTGTCCTTCCATCGTGATTTCAATAGTGGAGTTATCGACGCCCCAGCAGAAGAGCGAGGGGGAGTTGCATTGCTCGCACCAGTCGCTGAGCGCGTTCGTCATGATGCGACTCATCAGGTCCTGGAAGTCGATCCATGGCATATTGACATCATTTCGCGAGTTTCCGAACATGGGATATACTGGCGGCGACCCTTCGTAGTCGGTGCCGTTCTGAAAGAGGAAGCGGACCCAAAGATCTTCCTGTCGGGTTGGGAACGAGGTATCGGGGCCTGAGCTGAAAAGCTCAAAAATCATGGTGGATGCGAACGGGGGAAGCGCTCGGAAATCCTTGCTAGTGTAATCGACTAGCATAAGAGAGGTGAGAGAGATGATCGGCTCGTGCTCGCCAAAAAAGAGGGACATTGGGTGCCATTCAATGGGGACATCATTTGCATCCAGTGTCGTGGTGTGATTCATAATAATCTTTTGGAACTGTCCTAGGACAAGGGCGGCAAGGGTTCTGCCAGCCATGGCACGGTAGTCATTATCGGATGAAGAGGTCGAAGTGTTGCCCCATAGATACCATGCCTGCTCGTCCGCAAGATAGCGCAGCTTATCATACACCCCAAAGTACGTAGAATCGTTAGCAAGTGTTTCGTAGACATCGACGTCATGCGTATAGGCGTAAGTGAGATAGTCATAAATTTCTATGGCGTTGAGATAATCTCTGTTCCCTGGGGTAAGCTACAGGTTCGGAGAAGAGATCGGAAGGTAATTCGCCTACATTCTATCCTGGCTCAGGTAGCCATTAAACATCGTTTCGTCCAAAGCCTGATAGAATGACTCGGATGCGGTTCTGGTATCCAAAAATTGATCAGTCGTCATGTACATATTACTTTCTTTCATGGACTCCGGGCAGTTCTGAGTGCCTGCAATATAGACACTGTTCGGGTCGAGCGGGCCCGCTACGTTGATTTCGGGGTATTGGTAGCCTCCAAGTGGAAAGTTAATGGCGGTGCCATTAGCAAGAATTCCAGATGTATCCAAAAGCGAAGGACCGCTGGTGTTCGAGGCTGGTGAATACGGGGGATACAGCCCCTGCATGAAAGCTTGTGTTGAAGAAAGCACGTATGGGGCATCGATAGATTGAATCAAGAATTGGTCGTTGTTCAAAATGTTAGGCGACATCCCCGCAATATGCTGATGTCCCATAAGGCCCTCATCATTGTTGACACTAATGTACCGCCCTCGAATATTTGACCCTAAATTATACATTTGCTGAGCGCCGAAGGCGCTGAGGGTTCTAGGACCGTCAACAATCCATGGCGTCCGTTCTCCGGTCCGGATAAACATGACAGCTCCATGAACGTGCTCCGACGGGTTTTCGTTTTGGGCTTCAATCAGCCAGGCCGCAGCCATAACCACAAGTAAGAGTGCGAGCATAGCGGGTGGCGGGGTGGGTAGGGCGGGGAATAATGATGCTCACGAGAGAAAAGAGAGGCGCAAGGCTCGATGACGGGAGCCGGACGGAAAGAGATACTTATTCTTTGGTAGCGGATCTGCCGCCTGGGTGGCATGCAGCTTCCCATGCTTAGGAACAAGGCAGACAGCATAATGATGTGCTAAATTGCTTATCGAGGGCACAAAGAGGCTGCTTGGCTGCGAGTTGGCGCATGGCCTGCCCTGCCTCTCTGGATAGCTCGGGTGGTAAAAGCTCGAACTGCATCGGAGCGCGGGGTAGCTTGCCTTGACGCGACTGGTGCTTCTGCCAGTCAGCTCTCTCGGACGTCTGCATAGGGTAAATCTGGGTGGAGGGCAATGGCCCGCTCTAACGAGCAGCGCAACAAAGCCCGACTGGCATTCCTGCACCGCATGCGACGATACCGCGCCCGACGTTCGCTGGATTCCCTCGACGAATGCCGCCGGCACTTGTCGAATGGAGGAGGCTGGGGCTGGAATGGCTGGCGGGGCCTTGGGTTTTGCCGCCTTCGATCGGCTCGATGGAGGAGTTGGTGTCGTTCACCTCACGCTCAGCTTATCGCTATCAGCGAGACTAGCGCCCAATGGGGCAAGCGCGCTGCATGGCAATATTCATTCACCGAAAACGAGCTCTGTCAAGCCATGGCACCATTTCGCACGTCACTCCTGTCAGCTGGACCGGTCGGGAACATCGCAATGCTCGTGCGATTCAAGCGGCCCTAATCGCCGTTCCATGGCACACGAGACGAGAGATGTTCCTGCGTCTGTGCAAACATGCCTGGGACGCAAACGTGCACAGTCACTACCAGGCCCGTGACTTTGGTCGGTGGAAAAGCCAGACGAGCAAGAGTCACGAGCAGGTGGGGTGCAACACACAGTCTGGGTCGCCGCGAGTGGGAGCGTGTCCGTCATTGGAGGGGAGCTCGGATACTATTACGTGCACCTCATATTCAGGTACATACGACCATGGAGCCAACTGTCTCACGTTACTCTCAGCCCGAGTGCCTGGCTCCGTCCGCGGAGTATTGGAAAATATGGACCACGGAGCTAGAGCTTCTAGTGAAAGCACTCCGGGAGCCTGGCTACAGCATGTCACTTCACTACCAAGTAAGCATTGCTGTTACAAGCTCATCCAGCAGGAGTCGCTCAAGAACGAGAATAAAATATTGCCTAGGCACCGTTGCACAACGGACGGTCAAGCTTCTTGAAAGTGTAATTAAATTACTATATCTCTATCGACTATTGTCGCTAGCCGAACGCTAGTGACTGCCACCTAGGAGCAAAAGAAAACATGCTCCGAACAATCGGGGCTTGCGTTGCTTCGCCCATAGAACCATCGAATATTGCTATAACCGACCATCGTGACTTTCTCTAACACGCCCAATGCATAGCAGAAGTCGCAAACGCCTCCTCAGGCCTAACGATAGAACCCTGATGCCACCCAATATTGCCCATTGTGCTAACTTTGAAATTACAAGCTGACCTCGACACGGCCCTCTGCTCCCGGTGCGCCGCCCTGTTGCAGCGATGGGAGGAGGTAAGTGATGTCGTCCCAAGGATGCCTGTAAAGCCCAGTCCTTAGCCTCTTCTGGTCGAGGAAATGGGCAATCAGACCAATGCTTCGGCCCAGCACGAAAAGACCGTTCAAGACACCCATCTTGAGATAGTCCTCAGCCTCTTCCGCTGAGAAAGCACCGCAGTTGCGCATCAAGTCAACAAAGCAAACAGCAATGCAGCCATCGACGTTAAGGATTAAGTTGTCCTTCTTCGAGGTGGTCACGGTCTCAACAGCAAGAGCGTAGTCGAGCAGTTTGGTGCTAGGAAAGTTCTTCTTCACATACTCCTTAACCAGCTCAACGCGGAGATCGGGGTTGTTCCGTGACTTGATTCTGTGACCGATACCGGGGACTAGATAAGATTAGCAAGTACGAAAACGATAGTAGGCCTGAAGTTTGAACATACTGAGCTTGTTCTCTTTCCTCATGGTGTCAACGAAGTCACGAGGACTGAAACCCTGGTCGTAGGCCTTGGTGAACTCTTCAGCAGCACCGTCCAAGGCCCCACCGAAGCGCGAACCAATGGTCAAAAGACCAGAGACCAATGCACTAATTAGATCCTTGCCAGCGCGAGTGGTGATGATGGTGTTCATTGCACCGGACACGGCTGGACCGTGATCGGCTGTCAGCATGAGCACCATCTCGAGGAAGCGGCTGGCATAATCGGGTAGGCGGCGACGGAACCAAAGTAAAGACATGACACCACCAATGCCGATACTCTCCTTGAAGACCTCAGAGATAGGCATGCCAGCATACAGGAGTTCTTGGCCACGGTCATCGGAGATGGTTGAGATGAATGCGGCAGGCTTTCGGATGAGGCCAAGCTCCTGCGCCCACGAGTAGTCAATCGGGATCTTAGGAACAACAGGCTCAGCCTTCGGAACGATAGTGCCATCCTTTACCAACTTCTGGTAGACCTGGGCGAGCAGAGCAGGCATCTCCTCGAATGTCTCTGGCACGTAAATACCAGCATCCCTCATGGACTTATTCTTCACCGCCGCGGTCTCGAGCTGAGAGTTGGCGAAAGAACCAGCGTGACCGAACTGCACCTCAGTCTTCAACATACCAGCAACGGTGCCAATAGCCCAAGCAACAATCGGCTTGGTGACCTGGCCGGACTTCACGGCGTCAATCACACGATATTCTTCAACACCACCGACCTCACCGAGTAGCAGAATGATCTTGCAATCGGGGTCGGCCTGGTAGCGCAAGACATGGTCAATAAATGTGGTTCCCGGGTACCTGTCACCTCCAATGGCGATACCCTCCAAAACACCATCGGTAGTGTTTGCAATAATGTTGTTCAACTCGTTCGACATACCACCGGACTTAGAGACGTACGAAACGGATCCGGGGCGGTAAAGCTTCGAAGCGACGATATTGTCCATCATACCACCAGTGTTACCGATTTTGAAAGCTCCGGGCTTGATACCACCAACGGTGGCGGGGCCAATGATCGTGATGCCCTTCTTCTTAGCAACGTACAGGATTTCTCGGGCACGCTAGCAAACATCAATGTCAGACCCGGAAAACTTCTACCAAAAGAATCGGAATACATACTCGCTCGGGTACACCTTCAGCGATAATAGCAATTGATTTGATCTGGGGGTATTCCATGAGCTCCATGGTAGAACTATAGACTGATCGCGACGAGGCGAAGTTGACAACTGTATCGACATCGCTGTGCTTGGCCATTGCCTTGTCTACGGACTGGTAGACGGGCAGGAGAGTCTCGCTGGTACCCCAGTACCTGCAATGAAGCTGTCAGTCGACCGCAATTGCAGAGGCACGGGACAATTCTTGGCAAACCCACATTTTGCTAACGAACTGACCGCCAAAAGTGTAGATGATACCGGCCACAGAGGGCGCCTTGCGCTTGCAGATGAAGTCGAAGTCGAGCATGCCCTGTACAGCGCGGGGCTGCAGTCCGCTACAGTGCAACGTCTGTCAGTGTTTCGCACTCGATGGGAACTTGCATTGCTGCAGGGACACTCCTTACTAGACAAAGCATCGTGTCTTCGGGTGGAAGAGCGTGTGAGCGGGCGGCGGACTCAATGGCCGGCTGGGAGCTGCGAAACGGCGGATGTTGTCGTTGGCAGACAGGGTGTCGCCTTTGACCGAGGTTGAGGTTTGGGGGGTGGAGGACCCGTTGACAGGCACTGCAGAAGGCATTGTGGCCGGAGGGTTGACAATCGAGATCAGGGGCAGCTCTGGGTTGCGATCTATAATGTGCGCCGGTAGACAGTCAGTATCCAATTCTTGGTGTCGTATGGCCCGTATGGTGGGCGGGCGTCGGGTCAAGAGGCTCAACGCTGACGTGATGCCCGAGGGCTGAGAAAAACGAGGACAGAAAATACAAAAGTCGCCGAAGAGACGGGCAGGGGCGGCGGGGGCTCGGGGAGCGCTTAATTAAAAGGCGCCGAACAGCACAGCAAGACTCACCTAGTTGAGAGTTGAAGCCAGTGGCCGGGGCAAGTCGAGAGGGCGGGCGAGAGAGGGATGGCGATGGGGGAAGAAGAGCGTAGTAATGGACGCTTTCCGAAGGTTTGGGCAGCTGTGCCTGCTCGGTGTTGAGGTTGGTCCCTGTCCGGGGCTGGATTGTTGGGGTAAGACCGGGCGCGGCACTAAGCCACCCTTTTCTCTCGTCGGGCGGTGAACGGGGAGCCGTGTGTCCAACAATCAGAGCGCTGGGGTTCCCAAGCGGCTGGACAGACAAGACGACGTCGGACTGCGTGCGGAACGCGGAGGAGAAGCGCTGCGACAACTCTAATAACGATAATGGTGGTGGTGTGGGTGACTAGATGGCGGCCCTGCGATATATGGAAGTCGTGGTTGCTCCGAGCGGCGACTGCGTATTTCCAGAGTTGGAAGGGACGGCGTTGCTGAGTTCGGTGCTCGCCCGTCGCGACTGCTCCGTCGTGGGCTGGGCTGTCCACCTCTTAGCCGGGCGTCCCCGACCGTGGTTGGCTGCTAGTGGCCCGCATTCCCTAGCCGGCCTAGCCTACGTTTGGCTGGCCCAACCCAGCACCTCTACGCTCAACAGCGAAAAAACATGCCGACCGCTTGTTTCCCAGGCATCATAATCCCCCCAATTGTCTGACACGAACGCCCATCCACCCCTCCGCGAGGCACTCTTATCAGTCCGAAACCTAACCCTCAACCACATATAGGTACGTCTCAGCAAACCCGGCGGAGCTGGTCGTCTTCTCTATCGCCCGGCTCTTTCTCCACCACCTGCCGACGCTCTTTGGCCGGACTTTTCAAAAGTCCATTGCCGGCCATCGTCGGGAAATCCTGCTGTACTGTCCTCTGAGGCCTCTCCCCTGTGCTCCTGTGCTTTGTCAATAACACTCGTCGCCCGTCACCCCTCCTTCCCTCTATACGCCGACCCGCCGCACCTTGCAGACAGCAGCGCTCACGAGGTCACAGCTGCCCATCTACTCCCACAATGTCTGCAAAGTCAATCCTCGAGGCCGACGGCAAGGCCATCCTCAACTACCACCTCACTCGTGCTCCCGTCATCAAGCCCACCCCTCTTCCAGCGTCGGCGACACACAACCCCCCACCCAAGCTTGCCTCGCTGTACTTCCCCATCGATGCGGACGTCAAGGGCGTCCTCGACCAGGCCGAGACCACATACCCGTGGCTGCTTATCCCGGGCTCCAAATTCGTCGCGAAGCCGGATCAGTTGATCAAGAGGCGAGGCAAGAGCGGTTTGCTGGCCTTGAACAAGACGTGGGCGGAAGCGCGCGAGTGGATCGAGGCGAGGGCAGGGAAGCCGCAAAAGGTTGAGACTGTCGAGGGTGTCCTAAGGCAATTCCTTGTCGAACCTTTCGTTCCTCATCCTCAGAACACGGAATACTACATCAACATCAACTCGGTGCGAGAGGTATGTTCCAATTCATTTCTAATTGAATCTTGTTTTTCGAGTCCTTTTTCGTGGCCTATTCGAGAAGAAGACCGTTCTTCGCATGTCGTGGTCAAGAGGAAACGATTCTGGCAGTACCGGTACAGGTGTTGTGCAGCAAGCGGGAAGCTGGTCTGCGTAGCGGGCGGGCTCCCAGTTTTTGGTCAAGGTCGTCCGGGCGAAGGGAAACCTTGCCCAGACCCACTGAAACTGCATACGGCTGAGAACTCCGATACGCACTACCGACTTCACATGCAAAACGCTCCTCATTTGCTAGCGTAGCATTTCTACGCGCTCCAGGCAACATGCCAATTCTCTGATGTTTCGTGTTGCGGCTCTTGCGAGGATGGTTTCGGCCCCGTGCGCTATCACCAATCACGTCTTGATCCACCGCTTACATTTCCGCTTTAGGGTGATTGGATCCTCTTTACCCACGAGGGTGGTGTCGATGTCGGCGATGTCGACGAGAAGGCTGAGAAGCTACTCATCCCGGTTGACCTCACGCAGTACCCATCCAACGAGGAGATTGCCGCTACCCTCCTGAAGAAGGTTCCCAAGGGTGTGCACAATGTCCTCGTCGATTTCATCTCAAGGCTCTATGCCGTCTACGTCGACTGCCAGTTCACGTGAGTATATCCTAGCATCACATTCAATACCGACTTCTAATAAATATAGCTATCTCGAGATCAACCCTCTCGTTGTTATCCCCAATGCCGATGCTACCTCTGCTGAGGTCCACTTCCTGGATCTCGCTGCCAAGCTCGATCAGACTGCTGAGTTCGAGTGCGGTGCAAAGTGGGCTATTGCTCGCAGCGCCCAAGCCCTTGGTATCCCAGTTGCTCCCTCGAAGGACCCCAAGACCACCATTGACGTCGGGCCACCAATGGAGTTCCCTGCTCCCTTCGGCCGCGAGCTGAGCAAGGAGGAGGCGTACATAGCTGAAATGGACGCAAAGACCGGAGCATCGCTGAAGCTCACCATCCTCAACGCCAACGGCCGCGTCTGGACTCTCGTTGCCGGTGGCGGCGCCTCCGTTGTCTATGCTGATGCTATTGCTTCCGCTGGCTTTGCTAGCGAGCTCGCCAACTATGGGGAGTACTCTGGTGCTCCTACTGAGACCCAGACCTTCCACTATGCCCGCACCGTTCTTGACCTCATGCTCCGTGCTCCGCAGCACCCCGATGGCAAGGTCCTCTTCATCGGTGGTGGTATTGCTAACTTCACCAACGTCGCTTCTACCTTCAAGGGTGTCATCCGCGCCCTGAGGGAAGTTGCGCCTCTCCTTATTGATCACAACGTCCAGATCTGGATCCGTCGTGCCGGGCCCAACTACCAGGAAGGTCTCAAGAACATCAAGAGTGTCGGTGTAGAGCTCGGCCTCAACATGCATGTGTACGGCCCCGAGATGCATGTCTCGGGTATCGTGCCTTTGGCGCTAGTCCCTGGAAAGACGACAGATATCAAGGAGTTCTCTGGTTAAGCGTATGTATCATGGGTGGTGTTCTTCGTGCTTCGGTCCTGCTGTTCTTCCAAAGACTGAGAACTAGCAGAGCCATTGGGTTAAGGGTTAGACAAACAGGCCGATAGTGAGTGGGTCTTTTTGAGAAGTGATTCCCTCGTCTAGATCTTTTGCAGGTTGTTTGCATTAGGTAGGCGTTGTGAACGAAATATAAGATTTAATACCACACGCAAATCAGTGTTTCCCCACTTTTAAGGTTTCTTTCGTTGTGTAGCGCTCGTCGTCCATGGTGGCTTCCTAAATCATTTGAGCAACGAGAAGTCACTACGAACTAATATGCAAGCTACACTCCAACTTTGTTATCAGAAGCGTATCCGAGCATAATTGAACGTATTCGTCTACCTATTTAGCGAATTGCTTCTCATTAATGCCAGGGTCAGCTTCTCAAAGTTTTTCCTTGTATCTAGCGTCGAGCAGTTTGGTTCTTTCGTAGGTTCTGTGCAAATAATTTTTGAACACACGTACACGGATACTAGACAAACGCAGCCATAATTTTCCACCTTAGCAATCGCGATGTCCTCATTGCAGTCAGATTTCACTTGCACTGTCGCAATGGGATTTCCCAACGCTATACAGTCCTCAATATAACTCCGGTCAATCGTCCGTGTATCTCTAGATTTGCGCTAACTTTCTGCAGTTATGCCTCGGTGTTTATTCGATATTGCAGTAATGAACCCACCTGAGAAAGAACGCGGACGAAATATTCAGAAGAATGCATCCTATATCAAGGCTTCATGTTACTTCTTTTCGATTGGAGCCCAGGATTTCCCTCCAGCCCCGCGTCACGGCTTGCATGCTTTCATATATAGTAGCCATCCATCATGCACTGCCGATTCCTTCAACTAGCACTCCTCACATGCAATTACAGTGCTTCTACTGACGCTAAAGGCAGCCAAACATACTCAATATAAATGGCAGGACCCTTCCTCTCAAAACCGCAGATCAAAATCGATCATCACTACGTCTCCAACGTGCTTCATTAAGGCATTTACAAAGCAGCAACACCGCACAACAACACCGCACAACAACACCGCACAACAACACCGCACTCCTCTCACATACTTCCAAAACCATCTCCTCGCCTGTTGCCGCCGATGATACGTTGATTAGATGGGATCCGTATTGCTATTCACTAGATAATATTCGCGTCGGAGATAGCATATTATATTCTGGAACGCGGAGGGCCGCAAGAGGGAGTATAAGAAGGCTGCGGTGGCTTTGAGAAGGCAATTAGGCCGCCATCCGCAGACACCATTGGGCGGTTTGTGCCACAGGGGTCTCCAGTATAAGAATCACATGTGGTTGGATCAGTTGTACATGGTTCAGACGTTTCATGCGACGTACACGAGATTCTTTGAGTCGGATAGCAGAACTACGTGGGAGAATATTGTCGGATGGTGTCTGGATTGGTTGTCCAAGGGTATGATGAGACTAGAAAGACTGCGTGAGCTGACCTACAGACCGGCACGGCACCGCATGTGGGGATCGGGCGGTGGGCTGGTATTTCATTGCCCTGGTGGAGGTATTGCAAGTTTATCCAAAGGAGCTACTGTGTTTTGCAAGGCGTATGATCTAATGCTTGAGAGGTTTGTCGAGCGAGAGAAAAATAACATCCAGAGTTGGTAAGGAACTGTTGAGGTGGGAAGCCTAAGTGGAAATGGCAGCTATGAGGTGAGCCTTGTTCCTTGAAAAATAAAATTTGCTGATACATGTAGTATTATATTAGCGTTCCTCTCAGTCCAAATGCCGGAAAGGGGGCTGGACCGTTCATGCTTGCTGCCACTGAAATGGAGGTATGGAAGGAATTATAATCAGTAAGAAGCCTTTGAGATAATTTCAGTTGTATATATAAGATAAGAGATTTTATTCGAATATCATGCACCCAATCCATTGAAGCAGTCACAATTTGTTACTTCGCGACCACAAATGCATCTTCAGAAAAATACTCCCAGCTACCATCCACTAGCCACAAATTTCGTTGACGCGAAAGCCAAGAAAACCGCGAGGTATAAAGCTCCAGAAAAGACGATCAACCCAGTATAACTCCCTCCATTTGCCTGCAAAATCGTCCCAGCATCAGGAATGCTAACAAGAACCCCAATGCTCGAGATTGAAAAAGTTTGCTCACACCTTTTTTCTATAATATTCCATCTTGCACGCCACCCCCGTGCACACTTGCGTCAAACTAATCGCCGCTCCAGACTAGAATCCAAAGACAACAGCAGAGGCCGTGATAGCTGCTTCACTAGCCCCAGCCGTCAACCAGAGCGCGAAGATGAGAGTAACCCAAGCAACAGACCTCTCACACATGGCACTGAACGGCCTAAATCTATCAGCGACCTAGCCCGGAAGAGTCCTCCCGGGAATCATGCTCTGGTTCAACTCCAACCTATAGTGCATACGAAGAGAGATACGTATACGGTATAAAGACCGCACACTCGATGAGGGAGATATCTAGGGTTGCTAGACTGTAACTAACATCCCCAAGAGTCCTAAGATCGATCGACACCCCAGCTTTCCTATTATGCGGCGGCTGTTCGCGAAGCAGTAGACAAAGCTAACGCGCTTATGACCAGGCAAATAAACCCGATGATCTGCAAAACCCAAGGAAGCCCGATGCGAGGCGGGAGATAAAAATATATATATATATATATATTTTTCATCAATGACGCCAGTCGTGCACGCGATCCCGGTGGCGAGAGAACGCCTCTTGTAGAACTAGTAGCCTATCGCCGCGATCGCGAGGTTAAATTGCAGACATGCGGGTAGGCCTCCCAGAACCCAGCAGTAGAGGAAAAAGTAGTGTTATTCTGTTATGATATAATGTGCATCGAAGACGGGGCCTGTGATACTACTATAAACCGTACACTACCCACAAACATTGAATAATAGGACTCGGATCGCGCACTCCCCGACGTGCGCGCCGGCGATATGCAGGAAGAATGGGCAGGCACTGAAGATCCAGCCGATGGCCGAGGAGGAGTAGTTCTGCAGTTGGTGCTGTAACACCCAGGCTTGGAGCACGCTGATGGTGTTGAGGCCCATGGTGAGGAATCATGGCGCATCAGGCTCCCAGGGCGATGAGCCAGGCTTGTGTACTGCCTTCAGGGTAGCCTGAATCTAGAAAATTGTTGGCCGTCGCTACTGGAGCGGATTCTGATTGGTGTGATTTGGTTTGATGGACATTTCTGGTGACTGAGTGGTTGCAGGATTGGTTGTATACGACGGATGGTTGGTCGCTTGATGAGATGGGATTGTCATTTGCTCGGGGACTTGCGGAGGACATTTGGAGGTGTGATAGGTGGCTATGATCATGGGGCTTGATCCATGTGGTGTCTACCCGGAAGTGGGCTTAGAACGAAGGTTGATAGTACCGAATATGACTTAAATTTGATAGAGTGTAATATGACTGCGCACGAACAAGTAAATTCTACCCTACTTGTTAGGCCCTTAATAGAAACTATTAGTGACGCATAGAGAATAGAGATTCTCCTTCGTTTACTTGTGGGATGGCAAATAGGTCTTCTTTGACGTAATTTTAGTGCCGAAGATTAGCTTCCGCGAACGACGAACTCGTTGCCAAGCCTTACTCAAAACTTTTAGAGGTGTTGTGTAGTCTGGTTCTTTCTCCGGGAATATCCCTACTCCTAGTGCACTATATTTCAGAAAGGATTTCCGGTGGAAGGCTATTCCGAGGTCGTGTTCGTGTCGTTCCGAGCTCCTCGGTTTTCAAGCTAGGCGTCGATTCCAATTGTGCGAACGATCATTGCGAACATTTTAGAAAATGTTGTATAGTGTTATATTTTGGATATAATTGTTGGCATTCCGAGGTGAGTGTCGCAATTGATTGATAAATTTGTCGGACGAGACCAATGCTCACCGGGACCGTCCACATCGAAATGAAATTCTTGACATTGAAGCCCTATCATAATCACGGTAGCATATTATCATAAAGACTTCTCACCACAACATCATCTACCCATTTCCCATCCGTAGTATCGCTTTTAACTCTATACCCAATTTCTCTTTCCTCGCCGGGTAACAGCCAAAAGGCATTCGAGTCGAAGTTTAGTACCACGCCCGCCGGATAATCCAACCATACCCATGCCGCTACGCCGGTAGTCGCCACTACTGTAAACTTCGATGTTACATGGGAGTGAGTTAGTTGTAGACCGGGATTAACTAGCTTTGCTTTTGATAATCGTTCTGCGTGAAACCAATTGATATGATTGAAAGTCTCTGTCTCTTTCGAATTTGGGAGGGATCCCTGCGCGGTGACTTCGGAAACTAGGAGAACATTAGAGGGATCGTAGCTGGAGATGATCTCGTCGAGTTTTCCCGATAACAAGCGGGTACCGTTGATTGGACCGACGACGATATCAGCTAGGACATGGGCGCTGATGTTAAGCCGATTGCCAGACCAGTCGTACCACGTCAGCTTCACCGACGCAGATATCGTTGACCAGAGATCCGATACTACCCACACCTCGAAGTCATGGGTCGTGACGTCGAGGAAAGGTGCTACAATAACGGGCTGGTATATATCTTTGGCCACGTAGTGTAAGACCTTCCAGCGCCCATCGTACTCGATTCCCGCCCAAGTTGGCGCTTGCCACTGATCCTCCAATTGCCAATAGAGCGACCCCAGTTGCCGCTCAGGCATTGCACTACCCCTGCGATAGAATTGAATTTGAGATTTGTAATAATCAGCCTGAAATATCTGCGTTGTATGACACCAAGCGGAAAAGTTTGCAAGGGATTCAGCTTTGTTTGGGGTAGGATACCAGCGCTGAGCTGCTATAGTCATTTCTCCCATGCCTTTTGATGCATTGACATAGTTGTCTGTGAACAGGCCTCCTGCTGGATAATGGTGATTCCTTAGTGTGATCACGGAGGAATTGAAGTGGAGGTCTGATGAGTCCACGGCTTGTTGCCAACTCTGAAGGGATGGCATTGAGTGGTACCCAAATTCATTTGCAAAGCGGCCGATTGGGTACGTGGAGTAGTTGAATGAATGGACAGAATCGTAATCATAGTGATCTACAGGAATAGGATTAGCTCCTGGCTTTTATACGAAGCCTATAACTTACCCGTCACTCCATAAATCGAGCCAGGGGTAAGATTATTATATCTCTCTGTAATTGGCTGCGGCAAGGAGAAATTCAGGCTTAGCCATCCATTGCTCGTGCTCGATGGGGAGTATGAGATGCTGCGTGTATTCCCAAATAGGATCGGGACGATCGTATCAAGAAACAAAGTTTCGTATTCGGCAACATATCTTCCAAGCTCGTCGGGTGCTGTTAGATTCACAATAGCTAGTTCGAGGTTTTCGAGCTCGTTACCGCCAGCCCAAAAAGCCAAAGAAGGATGATGGTTAACCCGCCGAACTTGATAAGCCACTTCCTCTTTGACGTTGTCTAGAAATGCTTGATCAACCGGGTAAAGGGCGTCACCAAATTCGAATTCCGTCCATAGAAGAATGCCCATTTCGTCGGCTAGGTCGAACATGAAGTTTGGTGAGTACGCCCCAGAAGACCACACACGAAGCATATTCTGATTGCCGTCTTTTACCGCTTCGAGTAGCTGACGTATGCGACTTTCCGTAACGGTTGGCCAGAACGGATCAGGGGGGATGAAGTTCGAACCTTTCGCGTAGAATTCATGCCCATTAATTTCGAAATGCCAATTGTTCCCCGGTGCAATGCCTTGACTAAGCTGTTCCTGGTTGATGGGTAACGCATTGAGAACGATAGTACGGAAGCCTATCCGCTTAGATGTTGACGAAATGATAGAACCATCGATGCTGACAATCTTTAGTGTCAAGCTGTATAGTGTCTGGGGTCCAAGGCTAGTGGGCCACCACAAGTCTACTGCATCGTTCGGTATAATGACCTCGCCGGTAATAGAGGCATTATCTGATGTAACATTTTGCAAAGTACCACTTAATACGGCGATATTGTTGGTGTCTGCTAACACGTACTCTAATGAGGTGCCATATGGAAGGTTCCCAATATAATCGATACTAGCATTCAAAACCCAGTCTCTGGATTGATCTGGCGGGAGTAAGTTTAGTTGACCTTCTCGGTAAATATCAACCAATGTATTCCGGATATAGATATCATCAGGCCCTAACTGTACAATGTATGCCGGTTGCCATGGCCCGGCCTAAAGTTAGGAGAAGAGTTAGCATACTACTTGCAAAGCATTTTATGAGTCATTTTTACGCCGGACTTACTGGAGCGAATGCAGGGCCCCAATCCCAGCCGAAGTCATTCTGCTCTTTACGAATGAGGTGCCGATTTGGAAACTCAAACAATCCTTCAACTCGCCACGGCCAAGCTAATAAGCAAATATTAGTTGTCCTGCAAACAATCTTTCGTTAGGCGCCCATACTTTCCTGTCCGGGTATAGCAGCTGTTGCATTTGCTATTACAGTTGCACTTCCAAATTTGATACTTAGGACGGGATAATTGCAGGACGTTAGGATCTCAGAGATCTCAAAATAGTATTGTCTAAATTGATTGTTCGTTGAAGCAATATGGTGGCCGCAAAAATCGATGCTCGTGAACGTGTCTAGCCCATTGAATATGAGCCATGTCGAACTAAAGCCGTCTTTTCTAAGGGAATTATTAGCGGTTTACACTAGCTAATCTCGTTGGGGAAACTCTCACAAAGTAAAAATTGGTGCTGATGTATACGTCCAATTCGAGTCGGCTATCCAGCGAAGGTTGAAATCATTCAATCCAAACAAAGGATCATCGATAACCTGTAGGAGTGGAATTGCCTAGTGTTAGCGATGGTTCTTGGATAGTTGAAATACTTTTGGTGAAGCGTACATTGGCACTGTAGAGATCTATATGTACCTGCGAAGGTATTGCTCCAGGTACTGAAATGTTGCTGAAATTAGGGCTCGTTATAGTCCAACTAATTGAACTAAGGTCCAAAACCTGCTGGGCACATGCTATGGGTGCTGGCAAACCGGTCAATATTTCCTGTAAGCTGCGGCGGATTAAAATTGAAGACCGAGTGGACTCCACAGCCAAGCTCAGGAGATCAGAGAGCAACAGCGCTAGGAGAGAAGCGCTTGCTCCAAGATAAAGTGGCCAACGCATGCTGGCCCTCAAGTATTTAGCCATTCCGGAGTCTACTTATGATGTAATTTACCGTCACTCTTCATGGTGCTGGAGTGCAAATATGAGTAAACTCTGCTAGACACAAATCCGGTCGTAGCGGGACTTGCAGAAAATGAGGGGGATGTGACACTCGATGAAGCGTAGCTGCATGTGAGCCCTTGATATGTCTAGCGGAGGCTGGTTGGACATCTGGTTGGTATGAGAGCGTCAGGACGCAAGCCATGATCTCAACGGGCGCTATCTCAGACCGGGAAGTGTAAGCGAATGGCTATACTAAGTTTAGATTAGCCTTCTAGGTCTACTCAGCCCCGGGCCCTTCCGGAAATAAGATGCAAAGCGAGAAGTTCACTAATATATCAGAGCTGGGGGCGTGTTCCGCTGCTGATGAGGATATTTGAATGAAGTTTCCAAGTAGGTAGTTCTAGTTTTGCGGTTCTCTCAGACCGTGACGCGCACATCCTCCACTTCATGCTAGAGTAATTGAGCCTACTGACAACTCCGTCCTCTAAACCGTTCTAATTGAACTTATACGTGTCTAACGCGCCCATTAGAAATGGATAGTATCCGCCTTCTAAGGTTCCTATCTAGTCAATATGCAGAGGGATCCATATAATATAGCCCAGTGGCTAGCTCAAATCGAGGATATAGAAATGAGTGACTCCATTGTGTATGGGGAGTTACGAAGAATACTCTGTTAATATGTATTGGAGAACAACAGCGTTGAAATTCTGCTATCAGCAATATATATGACGCGCCCCCGCGTTTGAGAGATACGACATTTCAGCGTATTGGCGCCATGGGCACGATGCATGGAAAAAGAACTCCGAGTCATTGTAGTAAGTTCAATAGAGATATCGCATTTTATTCTTTATTGGATAATCAATTTTAAATATTTTCCTACCTCTTAGCTATACTGAGTAAGAAATTATTCTTGCTTTAACGTTTAGTGGGATTTTTCTTTTAATGTTGTTGACAAGTGACAGCAAAGCGTAGAAGAATTCAAGGCAAGCACCAATTGATCAAATGGTAGCCACAAGTAGGGCAAAAGCGCGATGGCCAAGTGTTTAAATGAGACTGACTTGACATAGTCATTGCTTGGAGGGTACCTTAACCTCTGAGTTAGCTATTGAGGATTGTTTATTGAGGTTACGGAGACGGCTCAAGGATCTAAAACTCAAGCCCTGCTCTGTCCATCTGCAAATTAATTTTAGCGTACAAGCTTTCGAAACGAGTATCTTGCTATTACATTCGCCACTGGGAGGGTCTAGTTCCTTACAGTCCCTGTTGATCAACGCGATGCCCAGGCTCGTCCCACTCACGACGATCTATATATTTTGCCATAGTCTATCTGGGTTCTAGCGTTATATGCTCTATGAAACTAGGACGCCTTGCGGGGTGAATGCAGAGGGTGATATTTGCAGAAGCTCCTTGCAGAAAGCCCAGCCAAGTCATGGTACCTAGAATCTATGGAGGAATTTGTTGAATGAATTTGAGGAAACAAATATTGTATGTACATTATTACTGTCTAGGTATATAGAGGCTGCGCTGATATATGTCTGTGAACCGACGCGGGGACTACCTTGTGTGAATTGGTCACGCGATATAGTTCTGAACTAACTTTGGAATAGAATTACGCGTTTTAGTCAGATAGTAGAAGGCAGCCACCATGTAGAACGCGAAGAATAAGGATAAAGGCCAGTGGTGCTAACAAAACAAGGGCGGTCTAATAAGAAAGCCACAAGTGCTGCGTCGCGAGAAGCGCCCACTCTTTCATGAGGTGTTACTCTAGAACTGCGATATCTCCTTCTGTTCTCCTCATTTGTATCGCCTTTGACACCGTAATCCATTTTTTTCGCACCAAGCAGCACAGTAGCTTAACCTGGGTAACTGGGGTGGCTCTTTTTAGGGCACAGTGCTCCTCTCGAGACCAGGAAAGATACCTTCTAGTATGCGAAGAATTAGTCTGCGAGGCATTGGTTATAGCCCTGCTTGGGTTTTTATTTCGCCTTCGCTATGGCATATGGAAAGATAGGAATCCCGTCCTTACAGCTTTAGTACACTTCTACCGTGAATAGAAGCTGTCTCTATATCTGTGACTACACTATCCTATTCTTCCGAAGACACCACCTGAATAATAATAAACTTTCTAGATCACCTAGATGAATCTTGATGCTAACAAGCAATCTCTAGCCTGTTGTCACCCTAGTTTGAGTCTCCTTTCATCGGGCTTCTCTACTCCCTACTGTCTATAAGTCGCATCCCTGTCGCGTATCAGGGAGCATCAATTGCTGAGGCAAATATTGATGTATTGAAGGAGGGTAAGTGGCCTGCTTCGGCAGAAGCTGGCGATGGCGAGACTATATAGGCCTGAAAACAGACCAACTATATTAGGATAGTAGAAACATGTGACAATCCCGACTGCTCTCGATCCGCATGGCTTCCACTCGGCATTGGAATTGCATCACCTCTAGCCCTTGTGACCAACTATCACTACAGCAACTTGTTTTTTGCTAGGTCTGTTCGGGCTCTATGGATCCCTTATTCGCATGTCCGAACTGGGCATGGGGCCCGCCAATAGGCCTATGTAATTAGGGATAATCGATACTGTACAAACAATCGGGTCTCACACGGCTGGTATGTTTGCCATATTAGCCATCGCCTTGATCTCCATCCTGTCGCCAGGGACCACTCCCTATGTCAACAATGTCTTGGCTGGCGGCGTAAAAGCCATACATAGGATGCCGTATCCTGGCTCGTAGGACATCTCTCAGCCTATCTATTTCGTGTGCTAACTAACTCGCTTAGGTGCAAGAAGTTTCATGGGAGATTGCACTGATTATCCGGACTTGCGTTGCGCCTTGCGTAGCTCGTCTATTCCAAATGTCTCTGCTTCTATGGATATGCTCCAGACTTCCACTCGCACGGTAGTTGCTGTCTTAGCCATATGCCAAATCATTATCTTTCTACCGAAGGTCACCCGAAGCCAGTATGTATTATTCATCTTCGCTATAGTACCCACCATTTCTCTTGTACCCCACACACCTCGAAGCGGGAGGGTAGATTTCTTACAAGGAAGAATTTGGACTTAGACTCTCTACAGCTCGGGCCTAAACCCAAGTCCACATCATTCGATAGAAGGGCTTGTCATAAAGGTCTAAGCCAATTTTGCCGTTCTCGTTGGGAGTCAATCCAAAACCTTTGAAGATACCGGGTTAGAGTATCGCAGAATATATTGACGTGAACTGCCGTCGGGATCTAGCAAATCAGTTGCTTACGCGTAGTCCAAGCAGCCCATCCTAATCAATGACTTCGATATGAGAAACGAAAACCTGAAGCCGTTTTGGAAGGTTCCCCCTTCCCGTTTGCTCGAAAGCACCAATCACACGAGTTTTGAGCATTTAGGTTTGCAAAAATGCGGGCTTACTAGCGGGAAATATTATGAAAAAGTTGCGGCTGGATCGTCGATGATCTTAGGAAGCTGCTTGACGATGTGTCGTAGGATATTCTCGATGTTGAGTTCACTTTCGACGTAATTAGTGGGCTAAGATATTACCCTGGAACCTCACAATGGCAATGTCTACAACTACAAGATACCGTTCGTTCAAGACTGGCATCAAGCGAAGGATGTTTACAAGTATCCCGAATTTGAGCAAATGCATGGTTTCTTTTCCTCGCCCAAGACTTGCTTACTTAACAACGCTCTAATAGCAATCTTATCTCAGGCGGCGCTGACCTCCTTTTGTGACATCATGTATCCAAGCCCTTGGTACACAGAAGAATAGGATCAAGGTAACTACAATGATGAAGGGATCCTCAATAGGAACAAAAAGCTGACAAACTCTATTGGGCGGACAGTAGCACTGATAGCTATAGCACGAACGGTAGCTGGAATTACTCGCACCGTCAACACTTCCTCAAGCTAGTTCAGACTCTGAACAAGACGAGCCACAAATATCTAAAGCAAGTGAAACCGGGTGTGGGGGGCAGCTATGAAGCAGTGGATGACCATCGCAATCTGTTCAATGTCAAACTCACTGCCGTTATGCAATGCGAAAAGGACTGCGACGAACAGAAGAAACGTTTCGACGTTGGCAGACAGAGGATTCAGTAGTTCCGTTCGCGGTTCGTTTTCGATCCCGACGGCAACTCATTCAGCGGGCGATACACCCTGCTTTAATCAAGGACTGTTGCCCTTAAGTAGACTGTGCTGGAAGAGTGGCATGACGAGCGCATCCTACCCTGGGTGCATTACGTTCCCATTAGTCTGTCTATGGAGGAATTGCTGGAGGTCGTGATATACATGATAAATAGTGATGAAGGAAAGTAGAGGGTGAAACAGATTGTTGACGCGAGTCGGGAGTGGTGTAGGCAAATCTTGCGAAGGGAGGATTTTACAATCTATCTCTATCGGCTGATGCTAGAGTTGGTAAGAATCATGGACCTGAGTCGCCAAGTGGAATGTCCGGTCTGGAGAGCCTAAGTAATCAGGTAACGGGTGGATCCGCATCTCATGTGCGCCTTTCCGTGAGTCGAACGTCAAGGAAGGACGCGAATAAAAGGTAGAAATTAAGTCTAAATTACTAGATCGATGATGCACGGTACTTCTAACACTCTCTGGTTAGCGTCCCTGACGGCTAACGACAGTGTTCAAGCGCCCCTGGCTTCCAAGACGACTAGAGACAAACGGACATAGATACGCAAGGCCACGGGGCGTGCCACGCGGGGGAAATGACCCGACTAGAATTCAACTGAGTTCATTCCATATGTGCTCAAACATGACCGCCACGGTCAGTTGGACAAGTCTTAGATTTTTTTGAGCTTCCTGAGTCATGATTATTGTACCTCTTGTATTGCATAGAGTGGACTATATGTTTATTATTGCTTGTAAACTTGAATATCAATTGCGTTATTATACCTAATAAATTAGCTATATGTGGAGTAAAATCATTATCTGTTTAAATTTTGGCCAAATTCGCACCACTATTCTCTTAATCCTCACCTTAATTATTTAGCACAAGGATCTTTCAATCTTAGACTGCCAAGTTACCGAGGACACTGCGCTTATTTTTGTATACTCTTAATGGATATTGATTTAACGTATTCTTAAATTCTCCTTGACATGTACATATTATTGTAAATCATAATTGGTGTTATATATCTAAGTGCCGATCCTGTAAACATGAAGTCAACTATTCCTGCCCGCTACCATGTCGAGCATACAAACTTGAACTGGAATGCAGATACCACATACGAGAAGCAGAACCGTTATGCTTCCAATGCTCGCCGTAATACTCGTTCCTACCTAAGAATACAACAAATCCCACTATACGTTCCTCTTTGCAAAACCTCATAGCTTAGTACTCGAAATCATCATCGACACTGGGCCCCTTATTCTTGCTCACGCTCTCCTGCCTCTGGTACATCTCGGCGATCATCCGCGATGTACTCGCTTGATCTGGCTTCTTGTCATCTCTCTCCTTGATGAACCTGGGAAATCGCAGACTGACACCTTTTCCGCCCCCAGCAACTTCGTCCGCAGCAGCCTTGTACCTTGGTGAAAGTGTCAAATCTGCCGTCTTGACTTCCCACACATACTTTGCTTCAAACCAGACGTCAGGTTGGTCTTTGTTCCCGCTAGAGTGCATGTAGAATGGCTTGGGACGAGCGATCTGGATCTCAGAGAGCTGATCGTAGAGGGTCTCAAGAATGGCCTCAGAGAACCCAGTTCCAATATTGCAGACTGTCTCGTAATTTTGCGTTGCTGGGTTGTAACATGCAAGTAGGAACGCCCCGTACCAGCTTGTGCGCTTGCCCTTCCCGTAATACGCACCGAGAACAACCAAGTCAAGCGAGTCTCCAACACCAGATAGATAATCTTTCTTCACCTTGAGCCAGTTCTGAGAGCGTTTGCTGGGCTCATACGAACTTTCAGGCCCGTCTAGCATCTTCACCATCAATCCTTCACACGAGGCCTTCACGCTCTCTTCTAGAAGTGTTTGGATCTCTTCAAGCTCGTTGGTATTCCCATACTTGGCAAAGGCAAATTCTCCTTCTACAGGAACGAAAGCACTATGCAAGAGTTCGCGTCTGGCACGAAATGACTTGTTGACGAGTGCCTACGGCTATTAGTAGTTTTTAGAAGTTTGGAGTAGGATACATACTTCACCATTTAGATAAAGTATGTCAAAGGCAAAGACGCAAACTTTAACCTTCACATCTTCAACCTTGACATCCTTTCTCTTCCTTGTCATTAGCTGTTGGAAAGGCAACACTTTCTTCTCGACGATATCCCACGCAACAGTCTCGCAATCCAGGACAAAGCTTTTAGTATCCTCCTTGACCCAAGTCGGAACCTTGGCTAGGATGTCGGGGTACTTCTTTGATAGATTCTCGGAGTTTCTTGAAAAGATATTGGCTACACCTCTTTCGGATTTCCCAGCGGATGGCGCTGTTGTTGCGAGTTCCTGGGTAGCATCGTGAGGAACGAAATGGATTTGCGCTCTTTCGCCATCATATTTATATTCACACGAAAAGTCCTTTCCTTCAAAACGATCGAGGACCTCTGTAATTGACTTTGTTGGCTTGGCAAGCATAGGCTTGAGGGGAATGCCTGGTTGAAGTCTACAGTTCTCTGGCAGGTTTAGGATGCCATGCTCGAGCATCTTTGGGATAATAACTTCATAGCTGGGTAGTTCACTGGGCCTCGGTTAGTTGCACCATGCAGTAAAATTTTGATTTTTCATACCTGTAGACGGATTTTAGTGTGGACTCAGCCTTAGCCAAATCTGCTGTTGAAGGAGTCTTGCCTTTTTGTGACATCTCGTAGAATATCATAGCCTGGCCTAGAGCGACTAGGACTGTTCTCTCCGCGAGACCAAGCCGGAGCTTACCCTCCAAAGTCCTAACAATATATTTGGCCTCACTAGGGCCACCTTTGTTTTGAGTGATATCGACTGCTTTTCCAGCGTTGTGAGCATCGGCAGCAGAGAGTAGTTTCTTGATGCCATCCACCTTTCGACCCTGGGCACCTTGGCCTTCAACAGTAGCGATAGTCATTAATCCTTTATGAACTCCTGAGACAGTGAGAGCCTTAGGCTTGAACATAGTAGGCTGCTTGGATCTACTCTTCGCTGCAACAAGTCCGAGGTCGCCGATTTCATTTTGCTCAGCCTTGATGTGAGCCAAGCTCCTCCCGGTACTTTCAGAAATTGCTTTCATGATTAACGACTCGCCGATGCCCAGCTCGATACCGGAATAGTCCGCAGCAAGTTTGTTAATCATCAACAAGATGGTAGGCAATAAGTCTCTAGGAGTAAGGCGTAGCACTTGACGAAGGAAGAGGGAACAATGTGCGAGAATCTCCAAACGTTTGGTGGTCATCTCGATCTTCGAAAAGGTCATACAGAGCGCTGCATATGGTACAGGCTCGCCAGGTTTCCAGTCCGGGTATAAGTCTTTGCTTTTGGAAGTGAGTGTTGATTGAACCTTCTCTCGAGCCTTCGCCTGAACTTCCGGGGATTCCTCGTCCGAACTTGTGACTTCTTCTCCCTCCTGTGGACTCGACTCGTAAGTCGGGGTCTTCTTGGGGTCTTTCTCCGGGCTCTTCTTCATCGCCGGGGCCGGAACTTCTCCCTCATGATCTAATGATTCCTCTACATTTGTCGCAGGAGCAATCTTTTTGGCCTTGATTGGGGCCTTCTCTGTCTTCCTCAGTCTTCCCCCGTTTGGGGGTTCTTTTCCAGTCTTCATCGGTTTCCGTCGCTGCCTCTTTGATGGAGGTTCATCCTCAGAGTCCGATTCATCTTTGACCTGACGCTTCTTCCCAGCCTCCGAAGGGATTGCATCGCTATCTACGTCCGCGGCATCACCATTGGATTCTGCTTTGCCAGCCGCTCCTGCCTCGGTATCCTCCTCCTCCTTTAGTGGTTCTTCTGCTGAGGACTTGGGCTCCTCTTTAAGTTCGGTCTCCTTTGAGGCATTGGGCTTCATGGAGAAGGCAAGCTTCGACTGTTGCGGTTTGGTGGGGGCGCCTGTCGGCGTTCCGAAGAACTTCCTGTGGACGTTCGTTAGATGTGCCGTACGAGATATGCCATGTGCGTTGTAGGGTCTTCATCGCACCCTAATGTCGTCTGAGAGGGTCTGACATACCCGAGAGTAGCCTGTCTGGGAGGCATGGCTACAGAATGATGCCGAGCTGCAATTGAACTAGAAGCTCGAAGGAAATTCGGTGGAGGATATGAGGACGCTGCGCGAAGTAGTGAATGGATTGAGGAGCCTTGTAAACGGCGGAGACAAGTTAAGTTACTCAAGGCAACAGCGTCGAAGCGTGGGTGCATGCTCCGACAACAAAAACGCCAATGGCGATGGAGTGAACGTATGTAGGCGCGTGCAAATCGCGTTTTCCGCGTCTTCGCGTCATATCGATAAGGTGTTGCCAGCTAATCACCACGCTACCGCTAGCGAGGTCGCCAGACTTCCATTATTGTTCTCTGATGATTGCTATCTTGGATGGCTCACCGCTCACGTTCTATCTTTATAGAGTGGCCCGCTAACTGTATTGAAATTGAAAGAGTCTCTACATAGGACCTTCCATCTCCTGTCGACCTGGCGAACTTTCTCTGGCAAAGAGCTCCTTCGAGCTCTCAACCAACATCTATACCCGAACATACAATGTCTCGACCTTCAGAAGCGCCGCAATTGACGCCCCAATTTTGCTTTAACCAGACAGCACTTCGAGGTGCGTGTATATTCTCAAAGCCGGTATTCAACACTAACTAATGCTGAAGCCCAGATTTTCTCCGGCTCTCACGTTCCACAATCGATGACTCGATAACACAGAATCTAAACGCCCTTCTCACTCCGGCTGTAAAGGGATTCGATCCCTCTTCGACTTCCGTGCGGCAGATCCAGCCTTCCGTTTCCTCGCGCTCGATACCGTCACAGCAATGCGACGCCTTTATGAAGCGAGTTCTATTTCCTAGCTGGGCTACACGGTCGGATGTTCTGGACTATTGCTCAGGTGTAGCTACATCGCCAGATCCAGATGATCCAGACAGTGTGCTGCGACAAGTGGAGGATTCGAAGGCTAGGGAGAGAGTAGTGGACGAAAGATTAGATCCATACAGCGGCCGGTACTTCCCACGAGAGGCGCGGACAGGGAGCTTGGCTAGGCTAATGCGAAACGAGCGAGCTGTGGAGAAGATTATTAGGAGTAGGACGTGGTCATTAATTGGAGAGCGATGTGACTTGAGCAGCGATACAGCCGAAGAAGCATTTGACAAATGGCGGAAGCAACAGGCGATGTCATGATAATCAACAAAGCCACTTAGACAAGCATTTTGCGATTTACCACAGATGGATTTGAGCATCCGTTGGCGAAAGTACTTGGGCATATACATTATATATAGCATTGTATAATAGGCTGTAGCGGCGACCTAGCTCTCTAAACATCGACGTTGATTCTCTTTTATTCTGGAGTTTGTCGGACGGGTTCAACTTGCTTGATAGAGCGATTGGCGTCAAGTACGAAGCTGAGAATTCGAAGCCCATATTCGCAATACTTGGGTCACATTTGGGGAATAACACATCGCGATAGAGATGCTCTCAACGCAAAGCCTATCTCGGTAGAAGCACCTACGCCTCCAATTCAATCTGCAGGCACAAAATTTTCGCACTATCATCACTTCAAAGAACACGAGACTAGACTGCCTGTGTCGCAATTCCGACTTAGTCCAGTCATTAAAAAAAACAGAGTATATCCCGTCCATCCCACAACTCCGATCCATCTTTTCACGGACAGTACGCAGTTGATTAGGAAAGACGAACGGATCTTCTTCTACGGGGCCGGGAACGGAAGACTATTCACGGATAATGGAGAATAACCCTCAGCAAGCCGCCTTGGCGGAGCCACGATAAAGGTATGAATACCTGACTGATGATGTCGAACAGAAGAGGGTGCGAGGGGAGCGCGAGAATAAATACTTTACTAGCGTGCGGGCGCACGGGGTTCGGCGCAAGTCGGGCCGAGACCCTGCGCCCGCGCTGCGAAAACGTGTTGCAATCATCTTGAATTTTGCATTTGGCAAAAGAAAATGGAGTTTACTGTATTTTATGAAAGTAAGATCTCACTCAGCAGGCATAGTTTGTCGAAATGACGATAGTACCGGTCTATGGGCTTCATAATCTGTTATTGACAAGCTACATTAACGCCCACACTTTTCCGGTATTTCTCATAGAGGTTCAGTAAAGACACCGCCCAAAGACAAGATTCCAGATAAAGGCTTTGACCCATAATCTTTTCATGATCCAACTTCTAGTAGAGGCGCTTGGGAGGAGACATAGTAGCCTTGATGGTCAAGGAACCGACGTTCTGCCATCCTTTCTTTAGCAGCGAAACAAGGTAGTTGATAGCTAACATGATGTTGGAGATCAGTTCGTCCTCGGTCATTCCGACGTTTCCGACTGCAACACCCATGCAAAGCACCTTCTTAAGCTGGAACTTGATGGTGGACTTAACCTCGGTGATCTTGTTGGCGAGGTCTTCGGCGTGAGAGACGGGTGTTGGGAATTTTCCGGCCTTGGAAAGACCAGGACCCAAGAGACGGGGGATTTGCTTAATGAGAGCGTCGGAAGCGACGAATGCCTGTTAAAATGTTAAAAGGATTTATTCTTAAGTCGAGATCGTGTCCTCCACTTACGTCGTACTTGCGGGCGAGCTTCTTGATCAGCTTCTTGTTCTTATTGAGCTTCTTCAAGTCGTCCGCAGACATAGCATCCACGCCATGGTGCTTAGCACGATCAATATCATGCTGGTCACCCAAAACGCAGATGCTCATGCGAGGGCGGGGAACGGTAGGAAGCTTGACGGTTCCGCTGAAACGCTTATCACGCTGGGGATCGTAGTTCTTCAAGCCGATCTGGAGCTCGACGGTCTCCAAGAAGTTGCGTTTCTTAGTGTCGTTAGAGTACTCTAAGAGCTCTACCCGGAGTCAATTATTTCGTCTCATCTTCATCCTCATCGAATACAAACTGACCCTTAACGTTGGCGCGAACACCAGCAACAGAGATTTTCGACATCTTGATACGTCTCCCAAAGACTGGTTTCCTTTGGTGGCTCTGTCTATGGCAATGGTAATTGAATGGGGAATGTGAGGCACAGCGTTGCGATTTGATCAGTGGAGGCGTTGTTCGCTCGCTTAGAAATGACTCAGCCGGTCTTGGCGTTGAGTCGCTCCGCCTCGCCTGAAAAAGCACATGTGGGCATCCCAGCATCGAAATAAGATGATTCGTGATACGGCTTTCCATTCCATACTCGAACGTTACAGTAATATACACATTCCTAATTATAGGACTTAACTGACTGAACCAACTCCAATGCAAGATTCCGGACGCCGAACATATCCTCCACCACATGAAGTAAATGTATGCATCACTAGTCTACCGCTGGAACATTTGTCACGGGTATCACTTCAAAAGGCCTTGAGCCTCGCCCGCCAACAAAACGCCAAATCTTACATACACGCTCCAGATGCATCCTGAAAAAAAAGAAAATGAAATGGGTATGTAACTGGGAATGTCACTGAAGAAACCATTTGCAAGAGAATATGGGAAATTAATCCTGAGAAGATTAATTGAACCGAGACTTTTAGCCAAACCTAAGGAAGCGTGGGCTATGAGTGGCGTCGAGTTTTCTAATCAATGTAGCAATTGCTGGTTGTTTGATGGTTCAACGACATTATCGGAGAGGTTGATTAGAAGTTGCGCGAGGCACCTTTTTGTGGCGGCATCATCACGAAGGACTGAGGAAAATGTCGCATCGCGAAGTGGCTCCGGAAGGCATTGGCGGAGGGCTTCTCGGGCGCGAGCATTGTCGCTCAACCTAGCCATTTATTAGCTTCTTATATAACTGCTGAAATGTGATTGCACAATACCGAAGGAAGCAGCGAACGACATGCTTAAGCAAACGTACTGTCTGCTGCTCGACGAGTTGGTTGACCATGTTGCTGAGAACCGTGCCCACAGCGTAGAAGCGCTCATAGGTTTGGCAGATATAGGCAAGGCCAATATCGTCTAGCAAGATCTTCTGGACAATGAAAATAGCGACTGTCTTGCTAAGCTCTGAACCTGTCTCCATAATCCTAAGACAGAGTGGAATTATTTCGGTGGTGAGCAAGAAATTGATGACTTCAGAAGAATCATTTTTAACTAAAGCACCAATAACGCCGAGAGACGTGAGACGAAGATACTCGAAAGGGCGCGACTTTGAAGTGGTATTGAGGAAAGGATATAGGAAGAGCGGAATATGAGCTGTTGTACAGTCAGTTAGATACTTCAGCGAGCAAGAAGATGTAGCGTACCGCTCAAGAAGAGGTTGCGAGTCTCTGTGTGAGAAGCAACGCACTGGAGAAGTGCGAGAGCGTTGCAGACCCGATTCGAAGCGGCAGCCGTTAGCTGGGAGGGGTTGAGGAGAGGATAAACGGAGATTATCTCTTGCAGCAATGAAGCCATAACGCCTGGGAAACATAAATTAGCCGATTTCTAGTGAAAAAATCGAAGACAACATACCGAATGAATGCCACAAAATCAGAGCTAGCTCCGGCACCTGCTCGCGTTTTTTGCTTAGTTCCAAAAGGGCCGTCTCCCTCGTCGCTGGCTTCATTAATTGAGCAATCCATTCCAGCACTCGCCTGCTCTCCTCGGTCACCCCTATCTCCACATTCATTTGGCCTATGTCATTTGCGGGTCCACGCGGAATGCCGCCGGCGCCCGACATAGAAGTGCCGTTGTTGGATGCAATGCGATTGTAGTGCTGTTGTTGAGCGGCAGCGGCAGCGGCAGCAGCGGCTTGGGCTTGGGCTTGCACCTGAGCTTGAGCTTGGGCCTGGGCGTGCTGGGTTACATGATGATTCGGATGCTGATGGTGACCTTGAGACCACTCGCCCGGAAATTGCTGCTGGTGTGAGAAGAGGTGATTCATGGGGACTACGAAATATCAAGGTCGTTGAATATCAAGGGCGAGAGAGGCGGGAGAGCCTTGCAGTGCGAATTCAAGAGGCGGAGGCGCGCGGGCTTGAAGAGGGGTCTAAAGAAGAAGAGAGCCTTTGCGGAAGAAAGGGAAGAGAGAGAGAGAGAGTGTGTGTGTGTGCTCTTGCGTGGGGAAGACGGATTGTTTGCTCGAGGTGAAAGGTGAAGGAAGGCCCACCTGGACCGGTGGACCCCACAAAGGTCCGTGCGTTTTGTGTTACACGAGCTTCGAGGCCAACCGCGACGATTCTTGTTCCACTCCTGCAGTGATAGAATCGCGACCACATGTGACTTGGCCGGAAACAGTTTTATTACCCTAGATATTGGCTTTACCAGTGTCCATCCAATTGTCGCCTCCTACAATGATCCTCTTGCTCATTCTACGGGAGAGTGGAAAATAGTTTGCGTTGTGAGCCTTAGATACTACAAGCTCACTCACTCTCGAAGCGCTTCGTAATTACTCTAGCATACCGGTGCATAACCCAAGCGAAAGAATCATCAGCCTATGACCGTTTCCAAAATCAATTGATTACAAATGAGAATCATGGTACGTGCATCTGGGCAAGCCCGAGAGAGCGAGCTCTGCTCAACTCCGGCTTCTACACGTCACCGTACCGAAACGACTCGCAAATTCATTAAAACCCTTCGCAATGTTTCAAAAACCATGACGCTGCACTCACAGGCGTAATTCTGCCAGAATTTTCTGGGCCATGTTCTTATACTGCCAAGTTCCACCATCCACCTTCTTAAATTGTATGCCATGCAACTGCAAAAGTGGTACTTTCACAATCAAAATCTCAAAATGCAAAACCATGCTCTCCCCAAGGTCGTTCTGTACATGCGTTGATGTCTCGCCCGCGGGAACTGGCCTGCTCCGCGGGCGTCTTTCGGTATTGCCGTCGCTTTCATCCGATTCATCTGTATTGGTGTAGCTGCGATCACCAGCCGACGGTCGGTTCCGTGAGGACTTAGGCGTCTGCGGCACGCGGTGTTGCTCTCTAAACTCTTCTCTCTCTCGGTCTGCTCCACTCCTGAATCCACCAAAGCTTATCCTTCGTCGGTGACCGCTGGGCGGAGAAGCCGGAGAGTCGACGACTTTGTTTAAATCAATGCTAGGCGCATGACGGCATTTGAAACCACCTCGGATTTCACTATATTCGACTCCAAGTTGGTCTAGCACCCGAATAATGTCGGCCTGAATGAACGCTAAAGGCTTGTTACTTGTCGTCGACACGCTGAAAAGCCCTTTGAGGTAGACTGGTTTCACCGCATCGGGGCTGCGGCTGGACTCTGCGTTGGTTTCGGCCAGCTCCTGGTCAGTCTCCTCTGGCACATTTGACTGCCTCTCTTGTTCTCTACGGGCTCGCCGAGCTTGTATACTCTCCCTCCTTGCGTGGCCTAGGGACTTCGCGCGAGATGCTGGCAAACGCCGAGGGCTGTCTTGAAGGTCCTCCGAGGCTGCATCACTTGCCTTAACTTTGTGAGCGGTAATGCTCGATCGATCCGACCCGCTCGTTGGTGGAGGGTTCCCTGGGTCCTCGGAAGACCTGCCGCGTCGACTTAATCGTCTTCGGAGATCTGCTCCATTCACGCTAGTCGAACGTCCCAGTGCCTTCAACTTCCGCGCGGTGCTAGTACCTCCACTAGGCGGAGAAAGGAGTTCTGGTTGTTGCGATGTACTTGGATGAAGATGGGAGGAAGATTGAGTATCTTTCTCACGTGTCCTTCGGACACTAAAGCTTTTCCGGGGAACATGGGATGATTCACCAGGGCCAGACACAGCAACGGAGGGCGTCGGTGGCTGGTCTCTTCGGTCGTAGTCGGGGTGTCTGTGTTTCCTTGTACTGAATCGTCTTAGGAGGCCGACAGCGGGGTTCTCTTTCTTTGTCGAGTGTTGCTCGATCTGGGGCGATATAATAGCTGGCGGGACGTTTCCGCCCGGCGAACTGAGATTCAATTTCTGCAATCCTTCGGTGACTTCGTCTTCACCGTGAGTCCTTGCGCGGGGCCGAGACCGTCCGCCTGTCGGCTTCTCTCCAGCCATTTCATATGTTGCGGAATTGGTGTACGCTGCCTCAGGGGCGGGAAGGTCCGGCAATTTTAAAGGTTTCTCTTCCGGGCTTTGGGGCATGGCCAAAGCTCCGGGATTAGCTTCAAGTCGTTCTCGATCTCTCTTCTCGCGCACAAGGAAATAAACCGAAATGAGTGGACTGAATGCGTTAACTGGATCAAGCCCGCGTTGTATCTCCTCAGAAGAAGACGCTGACAGCTGCTCTCGACTAGAGATTGAGTTCCGTCTTTTGTAAAAGTCGAACATCCCCCTCTTCTTTTCAGCCTCTGGTGTCTGTACCTGGCTTTTGCGAGCAGCTAGTCGAACTACGCGCTGGTACTCTTCAGATTGTATGACATTTGTTAGTTGTGAGGTGATGTACTCGGGAGTACCAAAGTCAAATCCGGTCATCTTCTCAATGACTTCCTTGTCAAGTGGAAGTTGTAAAGGCTCCCGATGGGGCAAGTAATTTTCAGGAGGGCTGTTGAAGCCTTTCGTCAACCAGGGATGGTTCATAATCTCCCCTAGGGTCATACGCTGGGACGGGTCTGTCTGAAGCATCCTGTGGATGAGATTGCGGCATTCTATCGGGATTCAGCAGGACTCGGAGGACTCAGAAACCAAAAGTCTTACCAGCTGATAACCAAGGCGGGTAGTCAACATGTCCTTTCTTGATCTTAGCATGCAACTGTGGCATGCTTTGATCATCGAAAGGAACTTTTCCACAAACTAGAACATAAAGGACGATCCCAAAACTCCAGACATCAACTTCCGGTCCAGTATATTGCTTGGCCTGGAGCAGTTCGGGGGCGGCAAAATAAAGACTTCCACAAAACGTCTTAAGATGGTTTCGGGGAGAGAATAGATTACTCAGTCCAAAGTCGATGATTTTGATATCACCTGTTTTGCTGATGAGGATGTTCTCAATCTTTAAATCGCGGTGCACAATGCTGTTCCGGTGGCAGTAGTCTAGAGCACTTGCAATTTGACGGGCAAACTTGCGAGCTTGTTTCTCCTTCAATCTACCGTGTGAAATGATATAGTCCAGCATTTGGCCTCCATTTACATATTCAAATAGCATGTACCAGTGGTAGTTCGTTCGAACGACGTCTCTCATGCCGCATATATAAGGATGGTTCAACAGGCTCACAATTGCAGCCTCTCTAGCGGTCCGGACTTCTTTCGAATGGTCTGCCCTTTCGCGATCGGCTTGACTATGGTGCTGGTCGGTTGATTGGCGAGGGACGATTTTAACGGCAACCTAACATTGCATCGTCAGTATTCAAACTCCTCTACAAAGCCGAACTCTGAGCCAGCGCCTGGGAAGTGATAGCCTGGAATTCGTCCTCGAACCCCAGCCATGAGGTGTTCTGGGCGAATATATCAGTCCCGGCGGCTGAGGGGACATAAGACAAATTTGGAACGCTTCGTAGTATCCCGACAGCATAGCGGACTCAGTTGATAAGCGGGGTTGCCCTTGCGTATAACACTCGGTCGATCATCTGTAACGGCTCAAGATAAGGAAATTATATCGTACCTGTTCCCCTGTAGCGACATTCTTCGCAAGCTTCACCTTTCCCATGCTGCCCGCTCCTATTGTCTTTCCGAGCGCCCATTGTCCAGTGTTGGGTGCAGTTATCGTCGTCCTTCGCTTCGTGGTGGAGGATTGGACTGCTGGTGTCCCCGCATTGTCGGTAGCTACGCCGTTGATGGGCATTGCAGAGTGTGTAGACGCGTCAGACGCATAGCGCGCGTGAGTCCTTCTCGAGTCTGTGCGCGAGGGAGCAGGGGCGGTCCTGTCCCTCGAGGAGCTACGGCGGGACGCTGACGAGCTCGCGACGTTGGCCAGATTGGCTTGCTGAGGTGCGGGTTGACGGCTGTGGCCCTGCGAGTGGGAGTGGGAGCGATGAGGCGACGGGGGCGGTGGCGGCTGGCGAGAGGCGGTCGACTGGGCTCGATGGGGTCGATCGGATGTGCTGTTGAACTGCTGTGGTCGGCGGGAGGTTGACGATGTACGGACAACTGCGGGCGATGTAGGGGCTGCCGTGGACATGGCGAGGCTGCGCTGGGGGCAGGAAGGGGTCCGCCTCTGGACTGCTAGGTTCCGACGCTGAGGCGGGCGAGCGGCGGGCAGTACTCAACGCACGATGGCTACTTGCTGTGCGGGTGTTGGGGATCGGAGGAGAGGGTTGCGCGCGGTGGTGATGGCGACGGGGAGCATGGGAGCGACCTTGGCAAGACGGAGCTGGAGGCTGGAGGCTGGATCTCAGATCACATTTGCTGGCACCACGGCGGCAGCGCAGAGCACCAGACGGAGCCCAAGGCACGGCCAGCGGGGCATTTAGCTGGGCAGCAACAACACGATGACGCTTAATCCACACAAAAGAGGCCAGACGGTTGTGCTGTCTCTCGGGCTCAATTGCGCGGGTGGGCGAGTTCTGAGGACGGATGGCATAGAGGGCGCGACTACAGTCCTGCTCTAATCGCGCCGTCCTGCCCTGGATGCCCCCAGCGAGCGCCAAGGAAGAGGCGTGGGAGCGAGATGATGCGCGAGGCTGGTGGAGGTCAGGTCGCCGCTCGATCTAGCCATCCGTCACACTGCCAGTAGCAGTAAGTACACTGTACATTACGCATGGTGGAGGTGGAAAGGCTTCAGACTGCGGAGGAGGAGCAGTAGTACTACTACTAGTAATAACGCTTGGTGCACATCTCCTACAAAGGTACCCCTTTACAAGTACAGCATTCGCCATTCAGGATCTCCGGCGTCTGCACGCTGCCCTCGTCTCTCTACCAGGTTATCGCCACCGTCGACCGCAGTCCGGGTCTAGTCCAGGTACTGCTGCCAATGATAGGCGGCTGGCCTGCCTGCATCCTGTGCATATCCGGAAGCTCAACGGGATAGATGTAAACTACTCAAATGCTTTCGCAGTGTATCGTTTAGCATGCTGCTTAAAACAGAGTTTCTGCGTCGATAGACATTGCCTTGGAGACATCACTGCAAGCACAGTACAAAATGGCCTCCATCACAATTGTAGGATTGCAACTGAATTGGCCGGAATATACGCCTAAGAAAACGGTCAACTGTAGCAGTCAAGGGTTCCAGACGTCCGTATTACTGCTATCTCCACAAGCGCAGCCTTAGGAGACAGGACTAATGTTTGATTGATATTTGACAATGGCCCGCGTTTGGACGGCCTGCATGGCAAGGTCGGCGAATAGCAACTGACTTGTCCGCGTCTTGGCATCTGGATCTCTAATTATTGGACAGTCACACAGTAACACTCACTTTTGCACCTCCACTCCACCTTCATCATACCTCCGCAACATCAAAGCCCTAGCTATACTGGAGCGCACTCGCTGATGAAGCTAACTAGAATGTCTGAGGATTAAGCTCTCGAACCGCGCCATATCTTCGAAGCCGATCTGATCTGCAGCAATGACGTACAAACGGCCCCGTGTATCCTCGCCATCCACAGCTCAGAAGCGTTCTCGAGGGCTAGAGTGGGGTGGCCAAAATATCAAATGGGGCTCACCACTGCCCGCTGATGAGGACAACGACAAGGGTTCTTTCCTGCCTGTGTGGAAGCAGACCGTCACCGACGAGCACGGTCGTAGAAGACTGCACGGGGCCTTCACGGGCGGCTTCAGCGCAGGGTAAGTTTAATCATTGGTATTTCTCCGAAGTTCACATTTCTTGACTTTTCTAAGCTATTTCAACACCGTCGGATCCAAAGAAGGATGGACCCCAAAGGCCTTCGTCTCCTCCCGCTCAAATCGGGCCAAAAATCAAGATGGCGCTACCCAACGTCCCGAGGATTTCATGGACGAGGAGGATCTGGCCGAGGCTGCCCAATCTCGCAGGCTGGAAACCACACAGTCATATGCTATGGTCGGGAGTGCTGAAGGAAATACCAAACAGCAAGACGGCTTCTTCGGACTCGTCATGGCGGACGAAAATACTATGGCGGTAAAGCTACTACAGAAGATGGGGTGGCGGCGAGGCCAGGGCATAGGACCTAGGGTACGCCGGCAAGCTCGTCTCGATGAAGATAGCGGCATCCCTCAGTCCAAAAACACTACATCGGAGCATCTCTTCGCCCCAGAGGACACTCAAATTATATATTTTACTCGCGATGAAAAAGTGGCTCGCAAAGGAATAGGTTATCTGTCAGCAGCTCATGCTTTGCCTAAGTTGGGTGAGGAGGAGGGTGAGTCTGCAGCACAACCTGCTCTTCCATTCCTTGAACGGTCGCAGAGACCGAATCCTACCAAGGAAGCCCCACCCAAGAAGACGGGGTTCGGAGTCGGGATACTGAATGACAATGGCTCTGACGATGAAGATCCCTACGAGATTGGCCCTAAGATTTCATTCAACAAGGTCTTGGGCAAAGAGAAGAAGTCAAGGAAGCCTAGCAAATTTGCAAAGTCAGCTGTCGGAGAAAGGCATTTCTTCGTGTCTAAGAAAGGCAACTCATCAATTACCGCACCTATAACGACGTCTCACGATGGAAGAACTCCACTCAAGGGTTTTGTATTTGCTACTCAAGCGACAATTATGCCAACCGGACCGCAATTCCCAGCTCCTAAAATTCCGGAAGGGTGGAAGTCGTCAAAACGGCAGGCTCCTGAGCTTGGGGTACAAGACTTCCAATCAGTCGCAGATACCGCAAAGATGTCCACACTTGATGCTAAAGCTCGCGCAACACTTCTTGGAGAAACACCCCTTCCTGCTAAATCCATTTTCGATTATATGTCCAAAGAGTCCCGAGATAGAATTGCTGCAATCACCGGGAATCAAAATCTTCCGCCGGGCAAAGGGGAAGTGCTACCGGAGAAATATCGACGGAGTGAGGCTGCACAGCAAAAGGATCTATGGAGCTTTGTTCCGGCACTAGATAGGGATATTGCTGCGTCCGCCTTGGCCAAAGGTGTCATAGGCTGGATGCCCTATGCGGAAGACCCTAAGAAACGAGGAAGGTATGTTGGCTTCCTAGAATTGCATGCGGGCATAAGAAATGCGCTACCGGAACGGATTACTAGCATGTCTGTCTACGATTGGGCAAAAGAACTTGAAGAGTTCGCACATGCTGCTCACATCTTTAAGCCTGTTCAAGGATTGATGGCTTCCCGCTTCACCTCCTCAAGTTCATCTACCCAGGCTTCAAAGAACGGCGGCGGAGTGGAAGATCTTGTACACACACCAACAGCAAAGCCCGGGGATCCAGCGGAGCAGGCCGCAAAACTGGGCATGTATGGGGCAATGACCAGGCGCGTCATCCCATTCCATCCAACCCGACTTTTATGCAAGCGTTTCAACGTAAATCCTCCGACAGACGTTCCATATGCTTCAGAAGTTGTTGGTGAGTCTGGCTCGAAGACTCGAGAGGCTGTTTCTAAGACTTCAATGGACAAGCTCTTCCATGAAGCAATGACACGGGGACCAACTCTACAGCGACCTTCATGGATGACGCCGCCCGTAGATGTACCCTCTCCTATCCCAATTACAGAATCGGCTCCCATGGACGTGGAAACCAATGATAACCTTTCAAAGGATCGCCCGCCGGATGATGTCTTCCGGTCCATCTTTGGGGATGATGATGACAACGAGTAGAACGTGACTACTTACTCCATTATGCCGCTTCTTATGGATTCAGCTAGCTTAAGTCACTTATCTATCAGGTAAGTTGGAGCAGGAATAGGATCTGACGTCCCAAATATATCCAGTAGGTGCAGGCACAAACGATGCTATGCGTGGGATGGCTTCATGGTCCTTTACCATGTAGATGTGGACCTCATAGGACCTGCTAGCGATGCAAAATAAACATTACAATGAGTTTCCTACGCGATATGGCGATGTGATGTCTCTTTCCTACCTACCTGTGCCACTTAGCCAAACTACGAGTTCTTCATCCCTGTTACCCTTCTCCTCACTGCTATAAATCTTCTATTACTAAGGTTAGGACATCTATTTAGCCATCCTATCTATATTTCCGTATTGACTTTTCTGACTCTTATGTGTTTTACATAGAATGTACACATACGGTTCTATTGCCTGACTCCAGATATAGTTCTTAATGTGCACTTACAAGCTTCAGACAATAGAATGCGTATGAATGGCTCTATCAATTCCTCCCGTACGTATACATGCCTTAGCGACTATATTATAATGAAAAAGGAAAGACGGTATAGGAGTTGTTGTGATTAAAATAGTATTCGGACCCAAATACGCTATTATGTCCTCAGCATAAACAAAGAGCAAAGTGAATAATTAGATCTGAAGCCTCCATTGCATGACTACCGTATCCGGTGCCTCCTCTGAATCGGTCTGGTCACTAGCAATGACGCTAAACCCTAACCTCTCATACAATTTCAAAGCCTGAACATTTGTCGATGCAGCCGAGACCTTGACAAGCACCTCGCTCGCGCCCCTCTGCTTTCCCAAAGACTTTCCGTGCTCAACGGTAGCTTCGACAAGAGATTTGCCTAATCCAAGATTTCGTGCGCCTGGAAGAACAAACACTCCGGAAATCTCAAATTCTGTACACCGCTCTTCATCAGCCATTTCTCGCATATTCCCTGGCAAGTCGCCCATGGGTCCAGCAAGCACCCCCATACCCACCCATTCGCCATCAACAATGTCGGTCAGATCCACTGTTTTATTGGTCTCGGTCTCGGTCTTGGAACACTTCAATATAATGAAGGTGTAGGCGAGTGGATTCTGCAGTCTGGCTTCCCAGTCCTTGTCCGAGAACTGCTCTTCCCGTTCATAGCTCGATGAAAAAGATTCTGGGGATATCTGAAGAGACCGCAGACGGAAGTCCTTTTGGTGAGCGATGATGCGGGACCAGATTGCTGGGTCGGGGTGTGATTTTGGAAGAAGAGTTACTATGTATGTTGGCGACATTTTTACTTTGGGCAGCCTCTCAATGACCCAATGATCTTCGGTTTGTATGCGTTAAATTGAGGATCGATTGAACATTCGGTTATCTTAAAAGTAAAATCGCTAATTGGCTCAATGGGGAAGGTGAGTCATGCAAGCGAGGGATGAAAAAGCCGAGCAGCTCTTCAAACCTGCGAACTGTTAATAGTAGTATGTGTTCTCAAGGGCAGGGAAACTTATAAAAAAAAAAGGCATAGCCGCCCTTAGGACGGCATTACCCGACAACCCCATACGCCACGGACCCCTACCTCCACGCAGACAAAACATTGCAACATACCCGATTCGAATAGCACTGGTTTCAGCCCCCCAGACTTAGACCGCAGACACGCCACAAAGAGGACGATTTAATAGCCAGCAATCTCAACGGAATCGAATTCAGACAGGTCCAAGCGGCTACACGATGTCATAGACAATTTGAACGGACAGGTCGAAGCCTTGACGCTCACTCTAGAGAGGTCCCGTCGCTATCGTCGATAATCCATGTAACTTGCCTCTGGGCCGAAATCCGTAAACTTCCGCTGTGACCATCGTGTTTGGAGATACGCTACCTTTTTGCTGCTGTGTCGTTGAAATAGCCGTTATCCAGAGGGTGATTAATGTATTCGAACCTCGGCGTCACAATGAGAGCTGTGATCCAGTAGAAGCTACTCATTACACTCCTATCGTCTTGCATTGATCTCCTCCACATCCAGAACTTTCGCTTTCGCAGACCAAGCCGTCCATTGACAACGCCCTAATCGCGGAAGCACAACGGCCACACGACATTCCGTTCAGGAACCATCATCCTTGGGTTATCAGCCCACAGAAGCTTCTCTCTGTATGTAACAACATGTCTTTCCGAGACTAGTTTTTGTTTCCTCTCCGGTCTTTTCCCAGGAGTTGGAGGGCAAGTCATGCGGACAAATAACATCCTCAAAAACCGCATGTTCTCTCCTTAAGAGAGCGTTCGTATTGACAAGGAAAGCCAATCGAACGAGTTGTGACGGCGTTCGCCAATACAGCCGTACGCTAAACATACAGGTTGACAATTAACGCGACTAGCCGGACAATACCAGAGGTAACAGTGTCGAAGAGTCAATAACTGTGACAAAGGCTTCATGACATTGGTGGATATAATTGAGACACCTGGCGACGTATCGAGCTTGGAGAATGATTGAGGACTTGCGCCCTTTTTGTGGTAATCATATCTGTGGTGTGTGGCAGAGAGCCTTGACAGATGCACGGGACGTTTTCACCATCTCCACAGCTGATCCACTCCGTAATGAGAGCCGCCAGTAACGCCACGTACTGAGTCCGACGCATGTGAGCCCTTCCATTGCTCTCTGATCAACAACATTGGGGTTCCGGATCCGGAGCGTGACGGCCTGTCGTAGTAGACAATATTAACCCTTGGCGATAAGACCTCGCTAGGCATATCACCTTTCCGACGAGTGGATCTTAACGACCTACCGGAGTAGAACAGGTTGGTACGTCCGTATGTAAGACTTGGCCAGAGGCCAGACCGTGCTCTTCCTTAGCCCGTCCATCGTGTTTCAAATCGCCATAGAAAGACCCATTGATCATGTCTTCGAAGCTGGAACTCGGTATTACAGCTCCCTCACGGCCCCCATAACGGAGCAACCAGAGCATTGACAGCATGTGAAAATCCCAAAGACAATCCTCTGAGAGGTGTCCGACATCTCCCACAAGGTCTCTCCTCGATGCAGTCGCCATAAACATCAGCGGAAGCTATCCATAATGGCTAGAGTCTGTTGTCCAGACTGGGGAATCGACGTGGTTCTCACTCGAGAACTTTAACGCCCTGACAGGCACATGAAGTCCCAGTGTTGAAGCAAAGCTTCCCAGACCTCGAGCCTCCCTTTCATACGCCTTCATGCAAGACAACCGACCCGGAGACAAGTTGTGCAAGCACTCTAGAAACTAATAGGAAGGCCGGCGACGTAACCGCGATACTGAAACCAGAGAAAAATTAGGGTTAAGATCCAAGCCCATCCTCCTCGTGCAGCCGAATCCAATGTTGCCATCGGAGTGCATGGACCAGACATACAAACAACCCATTGAGACCATGCTGAGAGGCTCGAGTGTGTGTCAGCAGCCCAATTACAGGCCGCATGAGGCGCCGTGAGGCATTCCACATCCGAAGGATTGGAAGACAGAGCTCGGGTGCTATAATGAAAGTGGCATGCGTGGGGATTATACTTGCAGGGCAAGCGAGAGAAGAATTGGTACTGGCGGAGAGAGTTGTGGAACCGTCCCGCCGTGGTCGACATGGTCAGAAGTTGTCAATGGATCGTTCGAGGCGCGGAATCCAGTCCCAGAATAGAGGATACCGAGATGCATTTTGACAGGAGCAAACTCTGCGTAGCAGTGGAGTTGTTGGAATGATTGGGGAGAGGGAGAGGAACTACGAGATCCGTGGTAGATGTTATGCTAACTATGGACGCGCTACTAACGCGCTAGTAACCATGTTTGGGATAGTGTCTTCGCGCAGTCACGCAATCGCGTTTTGGTTGCATTATTCGCAACAAAGCATCGGTTTTCAACCGGTAGACTTTGCCACTTTTTCACAAACCAGTTTTCTTTTGGGTTTGCTGTACGAGAAAGCCATGGGGTACGTAAGAAAGGCAGTTGATGCTGCCGTTGATTTCATAGGCCCATATCTAGAAAAGAAACCTCATCAGGAAGAAACCGCTTCAAACCACCAGCATGGGCTTCAAAGAGATTGGCTCGTGAAGCAGGCACTTTCTCACTTACAGGAGATCAATACCGCTGAACAGGCCAGAAATCCAGATGCCCTGTATGATGGATCTATGGTCGGTGTTGTCTATGGTCTTCTCGACTTGATCACGTCACATGGCATCTTACCCTTTCTTTCATCAGGACTAGCATTTGGACAGCGTCCACAATCTGTGCTTCTACCCCTTGTCGTATCGTCTGCTTCAAGCAACTATTTGCTCTTCGAAGTTCTTAATACCTTGATTCCTATTTCAGAACAAAACGGAACGGGTGTCCAACCGCTTATCATCCAGCGGGCCCTACCAGACCTTATCTCTGGTATTGCAGAATTAGCTTTCTCTCCACATATAAGCGAAGAATACCATATAACTGCCCGGCCGCAATTCGATAAGATCTTAGCAATTACCGCTACCTCTCGGCTTCTGCCAATTCTCACAACCTTTCTCCAGCAACCCGTTCCCTCATGGATTCAGCCCCGGCTTGCGACAGAGCTCGCATTGATCCCACTCCGAACTCGTGGAGTACGTCATACTATTGAGTTTCTTTCCTTAGCATATCTAACGAAGAACTCTCGAGTCCACGAAGAACAGTATGATTCTTCGCAAATACCGATTCCTTTAGAGGCTATAATGCAGGCTTCTCGACTTCTCTCGTCAGTACCAAGCACAATGTCGCCTACAGAATGGTTCACAGAATTAGCCCCCCAACTTTGGGACTTACTCGATGGCAAAGAGGGCAAAGAGCTAAGCAGAGCTGCCGGGCAGATTATCGCTAGCGGTATACTAAATCGTAAGTCGACAGGGGCTCCAGGGGCAATAGGATGGGAACTCTTTGCCAAACCACTTATCCGTACCACCAATCCAGAGAACGTCGCACGTGGTGTCCCAAGGCAAAGCACATCTGACCATGTCTTCGTTCAAGAGCAAGATCTAAAGCTTGCTTTGAAGCGGCTATCGGTTATTGCACACTCCTCCTCTCATCCTGGACCCATCAAGCGTCTTCTTGGTCCTATACTCCTTCCATTGTGGGGTTTAATATGGTACGTTAAGACACGGCCTACCTTGGACGCAGAGTGGAAGGAGTTGCCGGGTTCCTTGATACTGAGATATATGAACATTTCCTGCAACTCAAAACATATCGACATTCTTGCTACTAGGTTATTCTGGGATGGGTCTTCAGCATGGACCTTTGGTCCCGGCTCCCAAGGTGGCGTAGAGATTCGCCAACGAAGGGCAAATGGTGATAATATTGTGGGTATGACTGGCCTTCTCTCGCAAATCGGAAGCCTGGACGAACGTGTCAACTATTTAGTAGCCCTTCTTGCGGAGGCCAGCATAGACGATGAGACTATTGGGGCCATCTTTCTTAGCACCATGTCCAGGTGGTTGGCACTTGGCAGCAGCGCTCAGTCAAAACCATCCTTAGCAGACGAAGATATAGATCCTCTAGCTGCTCTCATGGACGCGAAACTTTCCGAAGCCATGGCCGCCAAATTTAGGGAAAACTTTGCTCGAAGTCCCCAACACATCATGGAACTCATGGAACAGCTCGTACACAATTTTGTTGACGAGCACAAGAACAGGGTCGGAAGACTAGCGGACACTAACAAGCCAAATCGGGAGAACCTTCGCAATTTCATCAATCTAGACTCAAACAACCCGCATATATCTGGCTTCACGAACAATGAGTCTGAAGACCTTGTATCTTTTGCCCTTAGCATCTTGAGCACCTTGGTTGCCTCTCCGAACTTCGAGCCAAAAATCAGCTGGCCAACGCCTCTTGCTTCCATAGTTCCGTCATTAGAATATCTAGCCCAACCACACCAAATACTTCCACCGTCCCCTCTCATTGTCAACGCATCCGCGAATCTCCTACAGTTCCTCCAACCAAAGTCAGCGGAGTCTCAACTTGAAGACCCACAAATGCAATATCGGGCCACCCTAGAGAGCGCAATTTCAGATCTTATATCTCCCGACCCACCAGACCGGACCTGGGCAATTTCTACCTTGCGAAAACTGGTACAGGATTCCTCTGCCTTCCCGCTTATCGATATCCCTTCAACTACGCACTTACTTCTCAATGAATCTATAGCAGACCAGGAATCCTACGTCCACACTGCCGCAATCCCTCTACTAGTCGACCTTGCCATCCGCGCACCGAACCCAACCCTTAGCATCCTAGTTGATGCTTTCATCGATATCAACGAGCGCTCTCTTCGGCTTAAAAAAGAACAAGAAATTGAACAAGCACTCGACTTCCGCCTTCGCGTGGGCGAAATCTTGAACAATATTGTCATGGATGACAATTTCTGGCACCAAGGGAGCAACCCAGCAATACGCTTCAATAGTATTAAGACACTTACTGAAGCTACTATCTCTTTAGCAAGTCGGCGCGGTCAACGTCACCAAACCTTCTCGAGGCGTCGGGACATTGCTAAAGCAGAAATGAAAGAGCAAGAAGAAGGCGAACGCGCTTGGGGCGGTCCTATACCAAATTTACTTGATCCTGAAGGCGAGAATCCTACTGAACAGCGCGAGCGCAATTCTTTACTCAAGATTGTGCACGGTTGGGAGGATACAGGAATAGAAGAGGATGCAAGAATTCGCGCTTCTGCTTTGAGTATCCTAGGCTCTATTATAGAGAAAAGATTGGAGCTTTTGAGCCAAATAAGCATTGATGCAAGCCTGCAGATGGTAATTATGATTTCGACTATGGAGACGGGTCTTGAAAAAGGTATTTTGAGGCGAGCGGCAGTGTTGGTTCCAATGGGACTGCTGCGAGGTCTAGATGCGATGCTTGAGAATAGCAAAGAAAGTACAGCAGGATTAGGCTTAAAGCAATCTGAAGAGCTGGAACAGGTTTTGAGGTGGGTCAGAGATGAGGATTGCGATGATTTAGTCAAGTCACATGCGGAGAGTGTATTGGACGGTTTGGAGACGTGGAGAATGAAGAAGCTGTTTAAAGTCAGGGACGACGGATTTCAATTGGGCGCCAATCTTGGTCTAGAAAGAAATCTAAGAGGTCTCGATGTGAGCGCCAGTATGGAAGAGAACAGAGGCGGAGCACCGATAATTGAAGAAATTGATTAGAAGAGGCATTGATAGATCCGCTCATTCAAGCCCAGCTTTTTTTCGTCCCGCTTTTCCTTAGATATGCGCCAAATCTGTCGCGGTATCTGAAACCTTCTGATCGTAAATCCCCATGATTCCTCGATTTCAGTAGGGAACGGGCTACTCCACAGAGGCAAAACCTTCGTTTCCGTTCTGAATTAATCTTGTAGACTTGTTTCAGTCATGATATGACCTCATAGCACAATTCCCATATTCATAGTCTGCTATTTCAACCTGACATACTCGTGTCTTCCATAGGTTTCGGTTCAACTCCCTCCGCACGTGCGATCCAAAGGACGTTGTTGCATCTGCGTTTGAATCAGCGCTAAGATCTTAGTGAAACGGAAGCCATGAAAGAGTCGCACCTAATCAACACCTGCCCCAGTGTGCCCGAGCTTACGCCATTTACAAACTCCTCCGTGTTAGACAGCTGGACATTCATGTAAAGATCTACGGAGACGAGTCGGCCTCTGTACTCTGTGTCTCCCCACTTCAGCTTGACCACGATATCCTTATCAACCCTGATTCTCGTAAGCGCGCGATTACAAATGGGCGACGAAGCGTATAGCTTCATACAAGCTCTGGAGCATCGGTCGCGGATTGAAGGGCGCAACAGTCTAGTTATGCGTTAGTATGCAAAGACAGCATTCATAACTCAGTTATCTTACAGCCATAGTTAACAATTGTCGGATAAGTTCAAGTCGTAGAGTATGAGCAACTGTAGTATTTGCGGTCGTTGCTATTGCTATAGCTTTCGGCCGTGACGAGCTTCGAGGGCAGGGCGGAAATTTCCAGGGCTGAAGTCGGAGAAAAGGTTTCGCCGAAATCCAGGCCATCGTCCTCTTGTATAGTCCAGTCTAACGGGCCAAAACTACAACACTCATCAAGCAACTGCTTACGGAAGAATAATCATGAATATTAATTCTTTAAACTTCGTAAGCATTCATTCTCTTGATATGTTCTCTCAAGCCTTCCTTGGTTTTCCTATTCATTTAGTACTAAGTACAATTCACATGCCCTCCAACTACATTACTCACGAGTCCTTCTACAGTTTTATCACAAATACTCTCAGTTATCTCTGTGGCATGCTTAGGTTGGTCCAGGAATAGAGCTGATCTACCTATTCAATTTTATGAACCTGATCGACACCACATAGTGAAAATGATACTGCTCAGCTGCCTTATACAATAGCCAAGTTCCGAACCGATTGCCATTGTACCAATGATACTGGATATTCCAACCAAAAACGCTATGATCCTGGCCGTAAGATGATTTCGCCTCTAAAATCTGGGGTCCCTGTTCTAAATTTTTTGTAGCTTTGGCGTCAGTTCTCACATTACAAGCTTATTAGTCAGCAGGAGGGGCCATCTAGAAGAATGGCCAGTAATTTGAACAGCTGGAGCCCAGGACGGGGACTCACGTAGATTTGGTTAGTAGCAGGGCGATTATTTCGCTAGGGGTCTTCAGGGCAGAGTCCGCAGGGTGAATCAACCATGACATTGATTAGAAACACTAAGACTAGTACGTACTGAAAATGGCAAAATCAAAGGCTTGGAATTGACTCTGGATTTGCTAGCCGAGCTGTTTTTAATGTTTGAGCTTTGAAGGTGCTAGAGAGGTTGGAAAGCTCTTCTCGGCTATCAGAGGATCGACGACGTCAAGAGTATGGATGGCTCATGCGGCACGCGTGACATCAGAGAGAGCACGAGACAAGAATTTTTGTTGGACGATCCCTAACTAGTGAAGAGTTGGGCATCAGTGGGACGCAGCGTGCTAGGTATGCCGGTAGCCATATCAGTAACGTGGGGTCCTACACCTTAGCACTGCGTGGAGGACGGAGTCACCAGCACCAATATCAGACATTGAGTTCTGCCATTGTCAGAAGATATGACGAGACAGCGAAGATATCAACAGAAGTCTACGAACGATGTTGAAGCAGCAATCACCGGTCACGTGCGTTGTGCCCAAATGTCTAAAATGCCTTTCGGCCGACGACGACGACAAACAGGTGATTAGTATCGCTATTGGATTCCGCATTTGAGATAGTGGGGTGTCGCACTAGCTGAGGCTGCCCAGTCTGGTTCATTTTATTTATTTAAATTAACCACCCTGCTCTGCAATCTATCCTTTCCGCTCCACAATCGACTACGTCCACTTCGCGCGACAGACCTTTTCTCAGCGTTGCCAAAAGCCGCCTGTACGAGGTGCTAATTCTGCCGTACGGTGTCTCCGAATAGAATCTCCTCTTTAGTCAATTGCCAACTGTCCTCAATGCGTCTCGAAGAGTCGAAATGTAACCATCTTCAATAGTAGATTAATTTTTTTTTCTAGCCAATGCGTTTATTTCATCTTCTTATATCCTTCTTCTTTCATCATCGTCCGTTGGGTTTGCGAAACGCCCTAAAATTAGATCATCTCCTTGCATCCAGGTCGTCGTTTGGCTCAAACATCTTGTTTACCATGCTGACCCCAGAAAGCAATATATACCAACGTCGGTCCCCTCGCTAGGTGGCACGGATTCGGCTTTTAGCGCTGAAAATAACACAACTTAGATATGAAGATCATATCAACGCCAAGCTTACGACTGATAGATGCTTGTCGACATAGATGAGTCGATGGCCAATCCATTCGCCAGGCCACTATCTATCCCGTCGGCGGATCAATATGGAGATCAAGCTTCTCCCACGTTTGCAGTCTCTACACATCGAGCGGCATGTCTCCTTTTGCTAGGACAACCCAGGCCGCCAGTCTAGGCCTTCCTAGCACCTTACCGTGGAGCATACCGCCAGAAAACGGAACGCTCGGTTCAGATGTCCTGGGAATCGTGAATGGGGCGCCCGCAACGGCGCCGCATGTGCCGCTTGTGCCGTATCTGCCACTTCTTTCATCGTGCATCATGCGCAATCCCTTGGGACGATCATTTCAAGAGTTCCCTCCCTGTCCTGCCTCACAACTCCATCCTCGATATCGCTTGGCGACGCAGTGATAAGATTTTCAACGGTCTAAAAGAAGAGTCTAGGCCGACCAAACACTTAAGTCCTAGAACAGTATGACCGGGGAAGCCGTTGATCCCCCAGCTTCTGTACGGCTTCTATGCACTATGCCAACGGCCAGCATACTTCCCCAGCCTGGGCATTTTCACCGGACAAGGGCCCAGCCGCCAAATCGACGACCTATCTGCGTCTGACCTTGAAATCTCTGTATGGTGATGATAATGCTCTGGATTAGGCTGCGCTGCTCGGCACTCCGCTTGTCACCCCACTAATTCCTTTCACATCATGGTACCCGACATCCCTAGCGATCATTGCAGAGTGGAGTTGCAAACTGAAGGCGCTATGACGGAAGCTGTGGCATGCTTTATCCAAATTGGCTATACGATAGCATGGGTACCTCACCACTACGAACCCACCACGGCCCACCAACGCATATCACCGTGCGACCTGCATTGCGCAGGTTCTCTATTATTTTGGTAAGCGGTGGCAACCGTGGCACTTTAGAGCTGAACACTATATGAAGAGACCATGCCCTAGGCGATCCAGCACTTCCTTGATCTTGTCGTTAGTCCTTACTGAACCACATAAAACGTACCCACTCCCTATTAGCTTTGATTGAGAGAATAGCCACTATGCATATGAAGCTTACGGTTCTTGCCGCGGGTGCTCTGCTCGCCGAGGTCCACAGCCTCCCGATTGTACGCACTGTCCAACCTCTATGTCGACCTCAAATTTTCTAAAGCTTTATGCTCACACAATATGTTAGGGCCAATCCTTCAGTGTCGGCACCGACCCCTCAAACACCATTGGCCTTGCTCCTCCATCTACGGAGATCACTTGGGGAAAACGTGACGCCAAAACCCCACCCAATATCATTCAGCTAGGCAAACCCACCACCACTGTAACTTGGGGCAAGCGTGTCGCAGACCCAGAGAATCCCCCAGATGTCATTGATCTGACACCCCCATCGACCGAGGTCACATGGGGAAAGCGAGACGGCAAGAACCCCCCAGATACCATCGATATCACTCCTCCCGACTCAGAAATCATCTGGGGAAAACGCGGCCAGACCCCACCCAACACCATTCAGCTCGGCAAACCAAGCTCCACCATCACTTGGGGAAAACGCGACTTTGAGACAAACCCAGATGATGTTCAACTCGGGCCTCCATCAACAGAGGTAACCTGGGGCAAGCGTGACAACCCGCCAGACGACATCCAGATCACACCTCCGTCCACCGTTATCACTTGGGGCAAGCGCGAGGCCGATGCTGAGGCCCAGGACGACACCATCCAGATTGGCGAGCCCGGTAGTGATGTGACCTGGGGAAAACGCGACCAGTACCCGCCCAACACCATCCAGCTCGGCAAGCCAAGCAGCACCATCACCTGGGGAAAGCGTGATCAGCCCAAGGACAAGATTGAGCTTGGGAAGCCCAGCTCGACGATTACATGGGGCAAGCAGTAATTGGTTCATGAGTTTTGCTGTCTGTCATTTCCTACCCCAGTATCTGATATCATCATGGGATTGACTATATTGATTTTCTTCATTAGTCCGAAAGAGCAAAAGGGTGTTTCAAGAGTTGCTTGTTCTCATTTGTTTCAATTTTCTATGACGTCTGCCGAGGTAGAGACACTTTGTGGAGGACTGTAGTCTTTTCGTATTTGTCGATCAGTGCAGATATCCCCTATCGTGTGTATAATTTATAGTCTGTGGATTCGTTTCACCGTAAAATCATCGTTGCGTGAAATTGTACCGCAGAAGTACGCTTTGCCTGGCCAGATGCGATTTCGCTTCTGCGATCCTGGAGATTCGAGCTAAAACGGCATCATATTGCCTTGGGATATTCACCGCCAGGATTTGAAGACGCCATTATATAGCCATGCAGTCCCTACGTATACTACCCAAGAGTTAGATTTTGGCTTCTTCCGAGACCTTGCCAACATAGGAATGCTAGTGTCCGTTCCCCGGTGAATCCACAATCGCGCAGACGCCTGTTGCATATGCAAGTAACGTTCGGTTGCTATCTTCAGAAAACTGGGGATTCCTGCAATTCGGAATTGCCGTCCGCACAGACGTGGCCTAAATTTCGGCACACCTTGTCTAGGCCCGTCGGACCTCCCATTTGATATTCGTGATGCTAACTTCTTCCCCAGCCTTCTCATCATAGTCGAACCATTCGCTTTCTGTGAGATCGATGCCCGAGAACTTGGTGTTCGACTCAGAACCTGTGGCTAGCCATTCTCCCTGGACGTTCCGTTAGCCCTAACCAAATTGTCCTTGTGAAGTAGGAAACACACCTCGGCTTTAAATTCCGTAAATTCCAGACCACGACAGTCGAGCTCCAGTATATTCTTCGTCTTTGGAGGATCGCATTGCTGGTATGAAGCCGGCGCTGCTTTAATGCTTGTTGAATGCTCCCTCTAAGGCTACAAGTCAGCTATTGCCGTGAGGATGCGGATAGGAGTGATTTGACCTTACAGTTCTTGCATCTCCAGACAAAGTTAGCGTCGCCTCTGCTACCGCTCATTTCATGGGTCTCCTACTCTATGTCAAAACTGTCGGGGCCGAGGCTCGAGAACTGCATACAAAGCGGCTTAGGCTGACAAAGTTGGGATGTGTTTCGCGGCAAGATGTACATTGAACTCTGAAAGTGTAGTAGAAAGGGGATTCGGCGGTGTCGTTCGGGCGGAGGTCTGTCACGCTGGCGTGGGATTTTAGTAATGCTCCAACGGCTCCAAAGAAAATATAGACATACCCATTTAGTTCAGCAGTTAGAGCGAGTGCAAGCATATTAAGACTGGACAGAACTTTGCGAGTCGTGAATCAAGTGAAAGCAGAGAAAGGTAGTGGGTGTATAGATGAGGGGCGCCATTATTCCCCCCTCGGCGCAGTTGGCGCGCTTCTTACTAAGCGAGCTTTCTCAAATATTGGACCACGAGCTCAAGACATGGATTGCGACCTCTCAAGGATTCTTTCCAACACTTTCCCGGTTCTCGCATTGATATACAGGATAATTGCCTGCACCATACTCAATTTATGCCCCTCTCCCTCCCACAAACTGTCCCTTACTTCACCCGCGATTCTCCGCACTCCTAGTCCAGCGGACAGCATGATAAGGTAACGATGCTTACACTTTGGTCCCGGGCAGCTCGGAACCCGGGCACCTGCAGATGCTTGTCATGTATCTCCAATTCCTCGGCCATCTACAGGCAACGTCGGACCATTCTCTTCCAAGGATCGTGGGCCTTCGGGACTCTGACATCGACCTTCGTCTATACAGTTATATTTGCAGCCGGAATTGCTATGGACGGATCCGCGAAGATCAAAAGAAATGAACAATGGCGTGCGGCACTTTCCTTGTTACAGAAGAAGATAGAATTGCCAATTGAATCGGAAGCTAGGCAACCAAACGGCCCGAAGGATGCAATCAAAGAGCATGTACTCGCTGAAGACGAAAGCCATGTCTTCGGAACGAGATATATTCCCCTTGAAGAAGTGTGGCCTGAGGGTATCAAGTGGGAGTTTCTCCATCGGACAATTGGAATGGATATTGTGGATAATACTGTACGCGAAACAGGATATGATAACGCGGACTTTGATAGCATCGGCGAGGGCTTAGAAGAATTGTTAGCCCATGACTCGAGACTCCCTGGTAGGCAAACTTTGGAGTGGCCCGTCAACACAGGCTGGAATTTGGTCCGCGAAAATCTGTATCCGCAGTCATTATGGTCTACAGACCACGCACGTGCTAAGGCTTTAAGAAGACGCCACACATGGAAAAAGCTGGCTTCTCAGGAGCTCGGTATAGGAATGCTTATACACGACTTGTTGAGCCTTGCTGATTTTGCTCGGCTTCCGGAAAAGTCCTGGAACGAACTATCAAAGCCTATCCTAAAGATCGTCAGATTGGGCCCCAACGCTATACAGGCTTTACGAGAGGAAATCAAGAATGATTTACGGAGGATAAGAGAGCTTCCAATAGATCTACCGATTGAGGTAATCACGGAGGCAAAACGCTACGCGTCGTCTTATAAGACGATGTTACCTTCATATCATCAGGATGATGATGGAGAGTTTTACCTGACGACTGAGCAGATGAATGCCGCCATTGGAAGACTTCTCTTCGAGAAAAAGATCCCTCGCGAGCACTCAAATTCAGCAATACTGATTGCCAAAGTATGCCACAACCTCCTTGTGTCCTCCGCTGGCCCCGATGTCCAGACTTTCAATATGCTAATCTCTGGATTTAAACGGCTAAACTATGACGATATGGTTGATAAGGTCATAGTCGCATTTTATGTATGCCATATCCGTCCAAATGAGATAACATGTGCTGCCATTCTAGACCATTTCATCAGGCAAAACAAGTCCAAAAATTTCAGCCACTTTGTTGCTAAAATGAGAGGAGCCGGCCAAGGATTGATGCTTGCAAACCCTCTTTGGCCTACGGGAGCAGATAAAGAACGTCGCCTTGAACGGGTCAGCGACTACAAAATTGTCCAAGCTATCTACCCGAGCCCCATTGTATTCAACACACTCATGCTTGGCGCTCTTAAGTTTGCCGGCTTCGAGCGTGCGCTGGATATATATTACGAGATGAAAGAGGATGGGTGGGGGCTGGATGTGCTAGGACTTGTTGATTTCCTTGCTGACTGCGTCCACCGAGCTGATTGGAATGGAGGATTATACATATGGGAAGAAATTAACACCATTAAAGCTAGGGCCAAGAGAAATCATTTGGCGAGAGCGTATGCCACTATGCTCAGTCTCTGCGCAGTTACACAAAATACCCCTGCGTTCAATCATATCTTAATAGAAGTCGTCGACCGCAAGGTTGATGGCAGAGAGATTCTTAATTCTGCTATGAGGATGACTCAAAGAGCTCAACAGACAGAGCACTTCAATGCTCCAGCCTGGACTGCTGATAACGTTATGACCGCTCTATCGATTTTGGAAGGGTCCGATAATGGCCCAGTTATCGAAAGAGAGCCTGCAAGGGAACCTGGAGTAGACAGCGAGAACAAATTTAAACAGCAAATGATGGAAGAAATTGAAACGGAAAGAAGGTGGCCGAGATCTCAGGTTGACGATCAGTCGAGCACACTTGTTGATTCTGAATGGGCTGATGACTGGGATACAACAGCACCGAAATGAAAATACAAGGAGCCCAATGATCACACTTTTGCCGTCCACCTCGGAACTGGCCTCTAGCTAGGTCTGGAAAGAGCTCAATCTCTTCACGTATTTGCACATGAATTTCTCACTACCGAGGTTCAACGCGTAACAAAAGCGGAGGTAGACCCTTGCCGATAAATCACCACACAGAGCGGAAATTTCTCAGTTGTATCACGCCAACGATGGTCTATGTTTCTGTCCAAATCTCAACATGTATATCTTACCATATCCACAAAGCGCAACTGCATGTAGCTAAAGAGCTTTTGCATTCAAGTTGTATATATGTATCTTGACCAAGTACACAGCATTTCACCGGCGTTAATGAGGCGTTTGGACATTTGGACGTTATCGAATTGTACATTGGATGTAGGATTATGCCATCGTATGCATTTCGAGGAAGGGTTGGACAAAATGTACGAATTACATGTATCACTACTCCGAATATCATGCAGAACAGCTGCATTTACACACATAGCTTTGTCATATAAAAAGATTTGATTTTGGCCGTATAGTCATATAATATCTTCAAGCTGTGATTCACAACCTAAACGTCCATTCCCATGTTCATCCCCTTTGGGCCTATCTATGCCTGAAATATGGTCTCCCAGGCTATCATCCGCCAATCTAGACCTCTACATAGGTTTTCATCTACGCCCAAAACCATTTCGCAAGTTTCCGTTAACTCTGGCCAAGAAGAATCTTCAAAGTCTCAACAGCCATGCCTAACACCTCCTGGCTTCTCCCTTCCTTCAAAACCTGCTTCAAAACTTCCACGCCTCCCTTCTGCTTGACAATATCTAATCCCTCTTTCCCGATCTTACCCTCGGCCCCAACAACGCTCCTCACACAGACAACTCCCCGATGTCGGATCCCCTCATCACCGTCCTTGCACAAACCCAGCAAGTAATCAACACCACGCTCCTGTTTAAGCAATTGTTCGACACTGACATCATAGCCCAACAGCATCGCCAAAGCACCACCGGCCGCGGAGCGCGTAGATGCGTCATCGACGTCTGTCATTGCTAGTAGCACGTGGAGACGATGTCTGGATCTCGGAGAGCCGTCTGCAAATTTTTCCACGCACAATGGAGAGGCCATCAAATTGCAAGTGAGCTCCGTCGCAGCACGTCGGAGCATTTTGTTGGACGAAAACATCAGGTCGTCGGCGATGGTGTCAAATGATGTTCGAATGATATGGTTTTGGGTCTCTATGTCCATGGATGCGAGGTTTGTGAGGGCGAGGAGCGATTCGAAGGCGTGGAGAGCCCAGGTTGAATTGTCATTTGGTGTTAGGAGGGAGAGAAGAGGACGAATGGCCGAGGCTGAGGGAATGGCAGCTGCGGTGCTGAAAACGTGAGAAGGGTTGATTGAGATGAGGATTCGGGCTAGGGCTTGCGTGGCTGAGGCGTGGACTGCGGGTGAAAATGCAGAATTGGGGCTTGAAGAGTCCTGAATGGACGATATGTGGTCCCAGGTGTTGATGAGTAGTTTTACGGCACCTTGTTGTGCCATCGTACCTCGGTGGTTCTTGGCTTTCGAGAGGGAGAGCAAGATTTGTAAGATTTTTGAGAGAATAGTAGGGGAGGCGGTTTTGCTGGTTGTGACAAGGAAGGGGACAATGCCAGCATCGAGTGTTCGGCGACACCGTGCTGTCACGTGCGCTTCGTCTTCTAATGGATCTGGGGCGGAGGGCTTTTGGGTGTTGGCGTAGGCTTTAAGTTGTGACATGCGCTTCTCTTCTTCGGATTGAATGGGGAGGTAGGAAGTGATATTTACGAAGGCCGAGAGGCCTCCGAAGAGGACAGGCGCTGGCGCTTCTGGATCCTTCATTGTTTCTATGAGACGTTTGAGGAGATATGGCGTATTTGCAATGTCTTCGCGGACCTTAGGCTGGAGCGACGCAAATGCGAGACCCTCAACCGAGTCTTGTTTGTTGACCTTTTCAGAGGACAGGATCATGGACTTGAAGCGTTCTATCAAGCCATCCTGATCGAGCTTTCCCGGCACTACGATTTGCGGTCCATCAGATGGCGCAGGTTCTTCACCTAGCTTGACAAGAATCAGAGCAGCAAGATTGGCTCGTTTCTTGTCATTTGCTTCCGATACCATGTCCTCGAGCCATTGTCTACAGTGTCTATTCACTGCTTCTCGACATGTCTTGTCGACACAGGCGGCACTAAGGAGCTCCAGAGTCGCTTGATCGAGCCTTGTGGACTTTTTGCTTTCAACAAGAGGAACTAGTGTGCTGACGAAGCCGTCTACGAGAAACAATTTGGCGGCTGCAGAAGTTGTGATTGGGAACATGGTGGCGGCTGCAGAGAACGCATGAATAAGGTCATCTGCTGTTGCGCGCTGGACGCGGGAAGTAACGTATTGAGCGATGAGCTTCTGAGCAGATTCTGGTGCGAGTTCGAGCAACTTGACTGTAGCGAGCGTGGCTTGACTTCGAAGGGAGCTCGGTAGGCGAATATCGAGTGATGTGAGAATCACATCAAAACCATCGGCGTCGATAATGCCGTGCAGATTTTTTGCGTACGCCGCCAGGAGGGTCGCGATGCCTTTCATAGCTCGTTCCGGGTGGTCGAGGGCTTCTTCCATCATCATGGCTAGACTTAGCATGAAGGCATCTCGGTGGCCCTGAACGAAAGCCTTATCCGAAGGCCATGTTGGTCGATTTAGTAGGACCCGGAACAACCCATCGATACTATCGTCCCCGCGTTCAAACAACTCGTAGTACATCTGAGTCGGTCTTTGCTCGAATTCCTTTGCTAACCACCTCTGCGCTCCCAAGTTGCCTAGCAACTCTCCTGTAACATGGTCTAAAGTATCGTCCTCACCTTTGATACTGAACAAAATGCTCATGGCATCCTCTGCTGCCTTTGTGCTTAGGCTCTGCCCTTTGACCTCCCTCAAGGCTTTTTCACCATCCGCTTCGTCCCGGCTCTTAACCCAATCTTTACAGACTGAGATTAGCAGAGATTTTTCCTCCTCTTGTTTCAACGCCATCCAACCATCCTTTACCTTTGGGTGCTCAGGTGCAATCGTAGTTGCCTCCCGCAAGTACCGTGCAGCATCCGGCAATTTACCGGTCCTCACGCTCTCCGAAGCTTTTTGGGCAAGTTCAACCGCCCGCTCTTCCTCGGTGGTTGTGGCCATGTCTGGCGTTGGAAGGGCTAGGGCGCATGATGAAGTGAGTGTCGAGGAGCAGAGGGTGGGTTGATAAAGCCTAGACTAGGTCACGGGAGGTCCCTTGCGATCCAATTGCGAGCTTAAGCGAGACAGCGTTTCGACGGCGGGAATCACCGGCAAAAGCAACAGAACACCTTCAAGACGTAATTAGATCGCCCAATATCCATATGGAATTGCTCAATCTTCTCATGCTTAGGGGTATATCTGTGAAGGGGGATCTGGATGTTCTTGCTGCAGTTGTATGATGGATTGGGGTAGACTTGGCAAGCGTCTCAATTGAGGTGGCTAGACCCTGCAACGCACTTTTTTCGTGGCCCTATGAGGTCGTCATTCAAATCATGTAGATGGCTCTTTATTATTAATACACTCATAACACATCCGCTCCTGACGCTACAAAATGGGAGTGCCTCTTTTGCTTATACATGCAATATACCTAATAAAAAGAAAGCAATAAAACGCCGTGTGACATGCAAGCCCCACCATTGAAACTAACACAAGACGCCAGTTAGGGTTTCTCGCTACAGAGAGCGGAATAACGTGTCATACTTGATGACCAGCCCGCTAGGTCATTCAAGAGTATTTCGGTCTGTGTTCTCCGATCTCCTGATAATACCTAAACACAATAGGCGCTGCCAGATGTCGTCCTTCACTAGGATTTTTGCCTTGTCTAAAGTTAATCCATCTAGTTCTTGAAGGCTTCTACAGCTAGTAGCCAACATCATCTCGTGAACCCGTCGCCTCAACCTTGTTTCTTCATCCAATCTTGAAAGGTACTGATAATCTGCGTCTTGGTTCCTAGGAGGAAGAATAAATTTATCCGGACTATCGTCTTTGAATGGTCTATATCTGAGAGACATAACTCGATCTTCAATTGTCGGAGCATAAAAGCGTAGGGTAAGAGGGTTTCCTCGCAAGTCCAGCTTAGCCAAAGTGGTAAGTCTTCCTATGACTGCCAAGTTGGTACGGAGGCGTGCAAGCTTGTTCCCCGCTATTAGCAGCTCATTGAGTCTTTTGATGTTCAGAAGCGGCCGTAGATCCTTAATGGAATTAAAGTTGAGGTTAATGGAGCGAAGGTTGGGCGTCAATTGACCAAAGTTGTCTGGCAGGGCCTTCAATCCCATTGAAGCAAGCTCAAGCCGTTGAAGATTTAAGAGGTGCTGGGAAACATCGAGGAAACGAGCAGGATTTACCGAAATGTAGAGACTACGGACGTCCGGGTTCCTGATTAGGTTTCCAACACGATTCTCTGCGTCCGAATCTGCTTTTGGAGTCTGTTCCCTGGCAGAGAAAGTCCGGAGACATGTTAGGTCTTCAAGGCCGACAACTTTGTCAAGTGAGTTATCATCAACATATAGAGACTCCAAGTTAGGAAAGTAGCCATCGACACGCAGTTTCGTGGTCTTGTTCCCACAGAGACGTAGAGACCGTAACATTTTGCACTGTCCCTTCGTTACATCAAAGGTAGGAAACTCATAAATATAGTTATTATCTGATGACATTAGCGGAAATACGTAGGCGTCTGATGCGACTAGACGTACCAAGATTGACGCGCTGGATCTGTGATAGATGGTGCAAATTGCGAACTTCTACGAGGCGATTTTCACTCAGATCCAAGCTTGACAGCGATCTCCTAGACAGAAATTAACTCTGCCAGTAGTCAGTAATGTTGCAGACCTACAAATTGGCTCCGTCGAAATCGACGGTCTCGATCTTATTTCCTCTAGCGTTAAGCTCTATAAGTCCGTCGAGCTGCAGGATGCTTGCAAGCGAAGTAACTTTGTTGTTATCAACTTTTAATGAGCGCAGATGCACAAGTTGACTAAGACCATCTAGGCTGTCAATGTCATTTTGGGAGATATCGAGATGTTGAAGATTCATGAGTAAAGCCCACGATGTGAGTCCAGTGAGAGAGTTTTTTTGCGCTTGCAGTCGCCTCACTGTAAACGGAATTCCCTCAACTTGGTTGATGGCGTTGTTAGATATGTCAAGCTCTTCGAGACGATAGCAGAATTCATCAAGCCGATGGAGGTTTGTAAGACTCTTGGCCTTCAGGCTAAGCTCGCGGAGATCTTCCCAATAGGGTTCATCTGGTTCAACATCTTGTAATGCTTTAACGAGGCCCGCAGTTCCTAAAGCATAACGGTCTTCAAGCACGTTGGAGAACCGATTTCCATCGCGCTTGGCAATCACTCTATGAGGAAGTTCGCATTCATCAACCTGGTTCAATGTAAATTCCGGCAAATCGCTCAGCATAAAAGTAATATCTCCCTTCGTCGGCGAAGAGACGGTGGGAACTAGTGCATCGTCTTGTGCTCTTGATCCAAATGCAGATGCGGAAACGCTCATAGATAGTTGCATTCGATAGTTTTGAGGTGCCGTATCATCCAATATTGATATATTACCGTCTCCCTGGAATGCGCGGTTTCGTGAGGTAGGCCGAGTCTTTGCTCCTGTCAAATGGTATCGGTTTGTCTTCTTCTTTCGAGTGCTGGCGCTGTCCGCATATTTCCATAGTTGGTCATGTCTTTGTGGATCACTCGCAGCATTCTGCTGCCCGCCTTGCAAATATTGCATCTCAGATGCATGTTTTGGTAGAGGCCGTGGTGACGAAATGGAAATCGTGATATCCCGGACATGTGTATTTCGTACGGCTGGCTGAGCCGTGCCGCGTCCTTCGAAATATTTGATCTCGTGCTCGACATCGTTCTCATCTGGTTTAGGAGTGGAGTAAGCAGTCGGGATCTGCGGCATTTCCCGAGTGCCTCCATTTCTAGTTTCTTGATCACTCCAAGATGTCGCTCGAGTTTCGGTCTTGGGAAAGCTCCAAGCAAAGCGTGAGGCTTTTGAAGGAACAGAGCTAGAGTCCACGGCGGGAATAGCTTTGCTTTCTCGAGTGACTGGGCGCCCCTTGGCTAGAGCGTGGCATTCTTCCGACTCTTCTAAGAATGTCTCTGCAGTAGGTCTGCGTCTGGACGACGCGTTCTGCAACAACAATTCCGCAGTCTCGTCCACGGTCAAGTCTGGGATATGTCCAAAGGGATCGTCCTCGCTCTCCAACGTAGCACTGTTGTCATCATTGGTACGAAGCTCCTTTGATGGGTTCTTTTGCCTAACCCATATATTCTTTTCGCGGTCGAAGCTCATTCCCGCAATCTGTTCGGGTATCAAGTGGACGACGGCTTCCGGAGCTAAAGTTGCCACGTGTTCTGATCTGCGGGAAGAGGCTGTTGCTATTGTCTGGCCCATTGAGGATGCAGTAGATGGGTGAGTGCTATTTGTCCGTGGCTGCGAATTGAATTTATTGTCATCATGGGACTGCGTATTCTCATATCGTTCTTGGTTGTCAGTGATACGGATGTTATTTTGTTCTACTACGACACTGTTGGCACCTGGTGAGCCGGGTCCTCTCATACGCGAAAACCGCAATGACCGTATGGAAAAACCCATAAAGTCATCAGATTCTTTCTCTTGGAATTTCCGCAAATGGCTCATGACATTCGGATCCAACTCGTACTTATTGGGTTCTCTCCACTCTGATAAATGACCTTCTCTGCTCGGGGGTCGGGAAAATGAAAGGGATGTGGAGGGAAGCTCGTTATTGCACTCATCAATAAGAGCCTCGGATTCGGTTTCTTCGAGGCTGCCCAGCCCACTGGCTGGTCTCCCCTTGGCTCGGATGTATTCCATGATCTTCACAGCTTCGTCTAAGAAATCCTGCGTGGTAACAGATTTCTTACGGCTATCATCTTTCATAACCTGCACCCTTTTCATGCTGAAGGCTGCGACTTCGCTGGCAACCACCGCAGCTCTACTCTCGTCTGATAGTGTATTAGACCCACCAGGTGAATTAAGATGTTCCCGAATCGTAGTTAGCTTTGGTGACGAGAGAATGAACGCATCTGTGGCTTCCATTATTTCTGCTGAAAGGCCGTCATCCCTCCGCCTTTGACTTGGTGTTGGGTTGCGAGGTCTCAGGATATGCCGTCGGGCTAGCACTTCTGGATCTGCGATATTTATAGAATGCTCATGCCGCGCATCCTTTCGTTTCCGCCCGATAACTGACTGCATAGTAACGTGCGAATCTTTGATGGACGTGAGCCTATTGTCGCCGAAAATGTCGTCTTGGTCATCATCTCCTGAGTATAAGGTCCTCCGACGTTTGGGTGTCGGGTTTTTAAAAGGCGATGTCGGGCCTCTCTTTCCTTCAGCATATTCAGGTTCAGTGATCGATTCCTGTTGAGGTGCTGGGCAAGAAGAACTTCGAACAGACTGACGCTTTAATTGACTTGAGCTTCGGAAAGGATTCGATACGCGAGTAAGTCCTTGTCTCTTAGACTTCGATGATTCGCGTGCTCTAGGCGAATCACTGAAATGAAACTTGAGCGGCTGTCGAGTCCCCGGCGGTGCAATATCTGAGCATGGCGAGTCCTCAGGGTCACTATCACCGAGGTGTGAATCCTCTGATGGAAAACTGGTGAAACCTTCGGGGAACTGATATTGGTCAAGTTGACCTCGGCCGAAAGTTTCAACCCTCGACTTTTGGGCATGGGATCGACCCACGAGAATTGTCGAATTTGCGCCCGTTGTCTTTTGAACGCTCGCCTCTTCCACGGAAGTCAGGCGTACATTAGTCTCTGCAGAATTTAATGGTTCTGCTTTGTTTATCCGTTCGGGATTTATTGTAGTCTTCTCAGTCTTGTTCTCAAGCTGGCTGAGTCGTCTCTGCAATCGATTACTTGTAAACGTGTCATGAGCCTCAAAAAGTTTCAAGGGACTTCCCGATCCCTGGGCACGGTCTGGGCTTAGATGTTTTGGAGCTTTTGGTCGGTGCGGGGTTGCAAGCGATTGAGAAAGACTATGAATATCGAAAGGCATTTCTTCCGGCATGGTGACATTCATTTTCTCAGAATCGGTGTGTGCGCCAGATCCGAAGGTAGTAAGATCATCGGACACCCTCTGCGTGGCTTTTGGCAACGGGGATGGGCTGAGCGGCCTCCGACGAAATGATCCATCTCTTGAGTATCCTCCTCTCTTGAGTTCCACAAATCGCCCAACCTCTCCCAGGTCTGGGGTCCCCGTAGGAAGATCTTCTGGGAGAGTATCATCCTGGAGTTTCGCGAAAGAGGAATTCCCATGCATTTGACTAGTCGCGTGGTCGCCTAGATTGGCATTCGTAGAGTGAGTGGACAGCGGCGAGGATCCGAGATGACGTAACCTCTGCGCTAGATCTGATCCCCTGAGGGTTGGGGAAGGTTGCGGAAGGCCCCCGATCTCCAAGTTAGTGGTGAGATAGACAGGACTGAAGTTCTCGTTTTCAAATTCAATTTGCCCGCTCACCGTGCGCGGGACCCATCCATTTTCATGTCGTACAACTGAGGACGATCCTCTTACCGATGTATTTCCCTTGGGGGACTCGTAGAGATTTTGAACATTCGATTCTGATTTAACGCCTGGTGAAGCCCCCACCGCACCGAATTCTGCTCGATCCGTTGAAGGCCATGGCGGCGGACTGGATGGCATAGCGCCTAAACCCTTGAACAAGCCGAGCTTGCTCTTATGTTTCCTTGTATCTATATCCCCGTCGCTGCTCGGTTTCTGGAACACGTTCTCTAGACCCATTGGGCTGAAGAGGTCTTTTTGGTCACCATAGCCCATGTCTCCTTTAAGTAGCCTCCTCCTCCATTCTGGGGTATTGTGCATAGACTTTCCGTCCCCTTGACCTGAAATTAAGGGCTTCTGCTCTATTGTGCAATTGTGAACCACGGAATCTAGAGACTCGGCGGAGAAAGATTGTGAGTTTGATCGGGAGTGCATCGTGTTTAGGGCGCCCGTGGCGGGGCTTGAGGTGATATTGTTGTCGCTTGCGCTGCGTTCGGAGAGAGCGCTCTTCGGCTTATAATAGAGGTGACCATTCTTCACAATATGCCGTACCTGGATTTCCGAGAGTGACCTGGACGAATGCCTTAGGCGGGGAAGGCGGCTTCGCGGTTTTGAGGGAACGCTCTGAGAGACGCACGGTGCGCTCGGTTCTTCTGAGTTTCCTATTTCTTGCGTGGGAGTCGGCTGTGGAATCCATTCCTCGGAGAGGTCTTCGAGCCAGGGCTTCATCTTTGTGGTTGTGCTCTGTGACCAGCAGAATGGTTTGTTTGTGTTATGATTTCGAGTCGGAGACGCGTCAAACCTATTTCTATACTGGCTAGAGGCGCATAATGGAGGATATGATGGCTCAATATCAGGTGGTGTAGCAATGAACGCGTGGATTGCTGGATGTATCAATATACAAGGATGGTAACTTGACATAGCAGTAGAGTTCGGGTCCGACATTATCGTGTGCACGTGACACCGTTGCCTAGGTAGCAACGGCGGGGTCCAGCGACAGAACACCGACTTTGCATACTGGTATTGCTACGAGGAACCTAGGCGCACTAAGTACGGCGCTCCGAAACCTTCACCCACAGGAATTTTGAGGAATACAGATCAATACTTCGCTGATCAAGGTAGAGGCACTTTTGGCAGCGCTTCTCTAGTGAATATGCCCGCCCTCTCCGAACCCTTAGACCGGGCTTTAGAGTCAGTCACGCGAAGATTCATCATCGCCTCAAAATCTAACCAACCGCAGGTACTCCTACCTCTGATAGGCTATTTATGCTTGGCCACTCAAGCTAAGTACCAAATTCTCTTACTACGGTAAGCGGAAAACTGGAACCAAGTTCCCGACTGTTCGACGCAACAATTCGCCGCAGAACAATGTCAGCTCTACTGGCCCTCCATACCCATCTTCGGGCCGGATTAGACTACGAGCCTCTTAGTGTTGACCCCAAAGACGTTCTTGAATGCGAACTCGACGAAAATTCCGACGAACGAGCCGCAAAACGGCGTAGAATTGAAGTCATTGCTACACAATACCTAAAAGGGAGGGTACCGACTTTAATATCAGCGCGGTTGCGAGGGCCTTTCAATGATACGTGGGAGAATCCATGGGCGAAACTAGGTCAAAGTGTGAAAGGGAGGCAGAACAAGAACAGAGTGTCTTCACGAGTGACCAAGCGCCATACACATCAAAGAAAGATCATCGAAGATCTGCGTAGATCCTCGAGAGCCCCTTCTCCTGAACCCTCGAGAGCTATTCAGAGTAGCTTGCGAAGCAGTATTCGGGTTCAGAAATATCAGGACGGAGCTATAGTGGCGTCTGGTAACTCGATAGATGATAATAGACAATTAGAAGGCACCGAGATTTTCAGTGCGAGGGCAGATCTACGAGTTCCTAGAAGAACTCAAATCAGTTCGCAGTGGTTGAAGCGCCCCACACAAGATATCGGGAGAAGCACATCTGAGGACAGACCTCATGATGCAAGCCTGCATCACTCACCAACACCTCGTCGACAAGGTACCCTCCCTATGGGCTCGCAAAGAGAGTTGCGACTCGCACCTCCGAAGAACTCCGTACATACTACCCGCTCTTCCATACCAAGAGAAATTCAACCCATACTCGGGGCAAACTGGATGTCAAGTGCGCCTATATCTACGGCCATTTCCTCGCCAGTAGATTATCTTAGAACCGAAATACATACCGCCGTAAGCAAGAAAGGATCAAATCGGGACCCAAATCAGCGGGTGGGCTCAACTTCTTCCGCAACCGTTCTGGACGGTACTGTTGAATGTGCGCAACCTACAGCTTCGCATGCGAAACCCTCCGGGCCGATGCTCCTGCATGTACCGAAGGCTACTACCGCTACTATCCAAGGGGGTGTCTCATCCTGGATGCTCGCTCAGCCTTCTTATGAATACGTTCCTTCTAAAATTCAAGACAACATCTATCTTCCGTCAAGGGAAGGCGTTCAACGTTGTGCCGAACGATGTGTTCCGACACCATTAGCCCACACCTGTGCAAAGTCAGAGCGACAAGAGACAAGCGCCAAAGCGCCAAAAGGACCACTTCCGCCAGTTGACTTTGTAGCTTCTCCAACTCCGAATCCATTAGTAGGGTTTAAATACCACAAAGTTCACACCGGCGGGGCAAAGAGAACTAGGAAGAGTGCGCAGAAAGCAAAGCTAAGGCCTATGACTTTCGAATCCTCGCCGGCCGTCCCTATCAACAGAGAAGAGGACACAACTCCTGAAACTCATTCTGATAGGCTAGACAGTGATGAACCATCAGACGAGAATATCGAACCAGAAAGGCCCAATAACCAGGGACCACGAGCACCACCCCGGGACATATACGATGTAATGGCTACGAATGATGAACAACGTGTGGATAGAGTATCTCATAAGCAATCGTCGATGTCTACTCAGGCTGCTATGATGTTGGCACAATTGGGGTTTCAAGAAGGAACATTTCCATTAGAAGCATCTGATACCCCCAGGACGTGGTTTTCACATCAAGAAGGGGACTCAAATGCATGCCTCCGTGAGCCAAGTCCTACCACTACCCCTTTTCACACGTTCAACGCGAAACTCGACATCATGCACGGCGCCCCTAAAAGTGTATCCTGGGGGCCATCAATGAGCACACAAGACCTGTTCACGGCAGCTTCGCCATTCAGTTTTAGCACCGTCAAGAAGAAAAAGTCTCTACTTCGCAGCAGCCTAGGGTTTACCGTTCTCCCGACCGAGGACGATAGGCAAGCTGATGGCAATGCCGTGAAAAGTTCAACGCCGTCTGCGGAACGGATACCTCTGAAAGATCGCAATTCTAGCATGCTGGTCAGTGCCGATACGGATAACGTCGGTAAAGGCTCCCAGGAATCGCTACTCCATACAACCGAGACTCCTTCGAAGATACCGGAGGCCTCGAAGGGCCGCTCCTATGCCACCCTCAACAACCTTGATTTCACTGTCAGTCTGGATTTAACTGATTGATTCTTGCGCAATTTGGACGGAACGACTCGAAGTACTGGCCCTATGAACAGCTAGTAATTAGTATTTGTTGGTCCAAATGTAGTCAGTCGGAACCTAGAACCCCTCATGTAGAAACAGTCAACTCCAGTATCAAATTTCGACTTAGGAAGTTGTGATGAGTTGATGTCTGTAAAGAATAAGAAGATGGTGCTCGATACCCCTGGAGGGGCCCAGTCGCAGTAGCCCGACTTTGTACGTGCATATACCGGACGATACGGGGTATGAGGCAGCCGATTGACACCAGTAAGTAGACTAGGCAGCGTCGGCACAGAAAGGAAGCCCTGGTGGAGTTGAGTTTCGAACGATTATTGATGGGACTACGTCAGTTTGGAGACGACCTAGTCTTGAGGTCTCGCAAGAAACGAAGCATTCTCTTGCGTTCCCACGGTCTTACAACCCCGGTCGATTCTGTGCAGTGAGGGCCCACGTTCTTGAGTGATTGGACATGAGCCAACTCGGGCCCTGGTGCGCTGCATATTGCTGCAGAGATCGGATGAGGACGACAGTGTATCCGGACTATAGATATGGTGTGCAAAGGTCGAGGATTGGTACTGGGCGACGTTGCGACGCTGACGGGAAATAAAAAGAGGATGATGCTCTGTTGCACCACATGAGTCGCACAGCAGCGACGCGGCTTAGCTCGAGTCGCGGCAATATAGAGATAGCGCTACAATGATCAACACGGTGCTCTGCGGGACTTCCAATGATGGGTGGTGTTGGTCCACGTTGGCCTATCTACAGGAGGCGCGCCCGGTGGTCGGGCTAAATTGCCGTGCCAGTGTGTATGGGAATACCCAATGTACGTAACTCGGCGTCTGGACACGACATAGCCTGTGGTCTAAGGCAGGTTGCTGTGCGGAACGGGAACCGTGCTGGAGGTGCCGCAGTGCTGCCATGGTGAATTGCATTGGCGGCGCGGCGCGGCGCGGTGAAGTGGCGCAGGGAGCGGAGGAAGAGCCAGGGCAAGAGGGACTGGTGGTGGAGCGCAATTGCCAGCCCACCAACGCCGGTCGCCGCAGCTGTATGTAGAGATATATAGTTGTATGTAGTAGCTTCCGCCGGCCGTTGGAGCACCGGGGAGGGGTGCACTGCTGGTGGTGGTGGTGTTTTTTCATCCTTTCTTCTGTAGATCTGGCGAGTCGGCAACACGTCATTGGCGGCGCTCGCTTGTATCCTTGCGCCACAAAACGTCGGCTGGGCGGCGAACGTGCGACGGCCATAGGCCTTCAAGTCCTCTCCACTGTCCTCAGTCCTCTCCCTGCTCTGCCTGCTCTGCTTGCTACCCCTGGAGCCAGCGCGCCGCACGCCCACCGCTTGCCCCAATCCCCGCCGGCCCTGCTGGCTCGAACTCGTTGAGCCGTCTCGGCCCTGGAACCCCCGCTGCATTCCGCCGTCTGCGCCCAAAGGACCGTTTTCCTGCCCGCGCTTCACAGAGCCCGCTCCGGCAATATCTGCCATTCACTCCGCCACGCACCCCCCCAAAAGCAGATTCCCAGACGGCCTGACCAATGTCGACTCCATGTCCGCGCCCTCGAACGATCCGAAAAATACCTCACCCTCCGCATCGGTGAGGTCAAATGCATCCCACCACCCGGGCCATGCTGCCCTACAGCCCTCCCCGCTGGACCTGGACGAGGTGACCCCAAAGAGCCTCTCAAAGGCGGGCCGCTCCAAGACCGCGCCACAAGCTCTCGACCAGCTCTGGGGCCCGCCCGTGGAGCAGCCCCAGCTCTCGGAGCGCGACAGCATCTTTGCAACCACCTACATAGCCTCCGACAGTCCTGCCTCTTCTCCACGGTCCCCGATTCGCCCAGAAGCAACAGCAAACAATGCCTCCGACCGTGGCCCCTCACGCACGGCACCGTCCACAGCGTCTGCGGGGAGACTGACACACTCACGCATTGTCCGCCAGAATCACAATTCTACCATCACGCTCAAAGATCACCAAGGTTTGCTTTCAACCCAATTCAAATCGAGCAGATACAACGATTCCGACATGGATTTTGGTCCCATGCGCCACAGTCCTCCTCCGTTTATGAGCCCTGTCGATTCACCTATACATCGGCCCTCCACTCCCGACCACCCCGACTCGCCCTTCAGCACTAGAGCTCTGCATGATACCATTGTAGAGAACGAAGAGCGCTTAAGATATAGATCATGGCGGGAAGGCAAAGCTGTTCTGCCCCCGAGCAGCGGTAACATTCAGAGTAGAAGCCGGGGAAGCTCCCGCGTGGACAAGAAGATTGAGGCCACTCTTCCTATGGCTGACCAGCCTGTAGCTGCACGAAGCCGGAAGGCGAGCCATTACTTGCGAGTGTTCAAGGAAAACGACGTAGCAGAGGAGCAAAAACGAAGAGATGCCCGTGCGAAGGATCGGCGGAGAGATAATAGCCTTCCCACTCCTCAAGAGGAAGGAATATCACAGCAGTGGCCTTCTCATCCCTCGTCAGTTGTGCAGTCGCCCTTGCGGGGTCCAATTGAAGCTTATTTTGAGAGCAACACGAGACGTACCGGCGATGCTGAAAGTGTGCAAGAGTCCAAGACGCAGAAAACCCCAATCTCTAGGCCCCAATCCCAATATAGGCATGAATTCCCCATGCGACTGTTGGACGAGATACGAAATTACCACAACCTTACCCCCGGGGCCGATCGTGGGACCTCCTTCTCTCGGAGTCTTCCCACCGCAGCCTCGGAAAGACTACGTGGGCCAATGGCAAAGGCACGGCCGGCCTCACAGACAAACGAAGCGTCTAATTATTTCGATTCAGTGGGTCAGGAAAGCCCAGAACACTCTCCAGGATCTGACGAGGAGGAATCAGAGAGGGAGCAAATTTCTTCGGCACTATATTTTCCCCATCGCCAATTAGCATCAACCGATCACATCTCTCAAGATGAGGCGGTACGAAAGGCAGAAATCGAGGACGGTCGAAAAAGGAGGTCCATCAGCGCCGGGAAAGTAGCGAAAGGCCGACTTACGGAAGAGCCTGTAAAGAAACCTCAAGAAGTAGAAATATCTCTACATTCCCAAGATACAGACCAATGCCTGCATGGTGATTTACCACCGACCGCAAGTGTATCTGAGGAGGATACGAAACAGTTAACTTCTACAACGGATGCCACTACCTCGGCAGAATCCGAGGCTGAGTCATTAGCAGAATCTTCCCATTCACTTCGTGGGTATGAATCTAGTGCGACTGATGATTTAGGTACCACTCCAACTGCAGCGCCACGCAAAAAAGAAACCAAGCACTCAGCTTCTTCTCAGCCGCCTGCTCCACTTGGTGCGGTCGAGTTGAAACCGTACGACCATCAAGTTGGCGGGCATACGACAGTGTATCGTTTCTCGCGAAGGGCGGTCTGCAAGCAATTGAACAATCGAGAGAATGAGTTTTATGAGACAGTGGAACGGCATCATCCTGAATTACTTGAATTTTTGCCAAGGTACGATATATTTAGTGAACATTTAGTAGCTATGAAGCTGAATATTCAGCAAGATGTCTCCGCCCATCCCTGTGTATTTTCCTACGATTTTCAGGGTTGCTGACATACTATTGTTATTTTAGGTATATCGGTGTACTCAATGTTACTTACCGTAAGGCACCAAAACGCAAAAAGACGCTCAAAGACAAGGGTAGAACAGACGCTGGCCGTAGTGAACAAGCTGCTCAATCAAATACCGAGTCTGTATCCTCAAAGTATGACTCCGGAGCGCCAGGTTCTCATGACAAATCTGAAGGGGCTCCCAGAGTGGTTAGCCATTCCCAGCAAAGCATGCCTGTGCCCCAAGTTATCTTTGAGAACAATCGGCATATAATTCCCGACAACTTGTTTCGAGTGCCTCCTCGGCCTACCACACCCGATCCTTGGATGGGCAATTCTCTATTTCCAGCACAATTTTCTCGACGAAACCAAAGTGACCTCGAACTGTCTTCTGGGAGAAGCCCCACGCGCCCTCCCATACAGCAGTATGCTAGCTGGGGTGTGACCACAATAAACACTAAATTGCAAGAGGAAGTCCTCCGCCAGGTCTTCGCTCCTCCACCCATACATCACCGCCATCGTCACAGTCATCATAGCATGCCTTCACGTAAGTTAAGGGTAGATTCGCAAGTAATTGCTGGATCTGCCCCGCCCTTGCGAAGGAACAGCGCGGATATCTCCGAGCTACATGCACCTTTCAATGAAGAATCTCCTCGCAAGCAAGTTCTGAAGGCTGAAGCTCGCCGTCAACTGTCAAACGGACACGCCGATAATATGGGCGGATCTCTACCTGAAAATGCTAGTAGAGGAAGTGACGATGGTTCACGTTCTTCGTCCATCCCCAAACGCCGACATTCTGGCGGTGGTCTTACGCGTAGACCATGTGGGGTGGACTCTAATCGAAGAAGTAATTTAGAGTATTACGAGGAGGAAGGATACGGAGGGGATAAGGAAGAGGAGGAAGTGTTTGCTATGGACGAATTCAAAGCAAAGATACCACCTGAGCCCAATGGTTTCAGGAACAGTCCTCTCCAGTGTCAGGAGGATACTGCTCAGTCAGATCAGGGACGAGTTGGCACCATGTTGCCAGCTCCAGTAATTCCTAAAACAATATCATCCCCGCCAATGAGTCCGGAGCCGATCAACCCTGAACAAGCGCAGTTACAACCCGACGAACGTGTACAACATTTCCTCCTCCTAGAAGACCTCACAGCGGGTATGTTGAAGCCCTGTGTGCTAGATCTCAAGATGGGAACTCGACAATACGGTGTTGAGGCAGACGAAAAGAAGCAGCGATCTCAACGGCGCAAGTGCCAGATGACAACCAGCTGCGAACTCGGTGTTAGAGTTTGTGGAATGCAAATCTGGAACGTCAAGACTCAAAGTTATATTTTTGAGGACAAGTATTATGGTCGAGATTTGAAAGCTGGCAAGGAATTTCAGGATGCTCTAAAGAAATTTTTTTGGGACGGCAACGGGTACAAGTCTGCAACTCGACACATTCCCGTCATATTAGAGAAGATTAGTGCGTTAGAGGGTATGATACGGCAGCTGCCCGGCTACCGCTTCTATGCTAGCAGTCTTCTGATGCTTTATGACCGTGGAGACGGAGTCGACAAGGACAAGGAAACACCAGCGCTATCAAACGGAGTCTCAAATTCGAGCACCGAGGATGTTTCCGTCACATCTCCGTATTCCGGCCCCGTGCCGACATCGAGCTCGAACAAGCACTCCGGTATCAAGCTCAAGATTGTGGACTTTGCGAACTGCGTCACCGCCGAAGATGCGTTGCCGGATAATGCGCCATGTCCGCCAAAGGATCCGTATGGTGTCGACAGAGGCTATCTACGCGGCTTGCGGTCATTACGTCTCTATTTCCAGCGCATCTGGCGCGATATCAATGAGAAGGAGTGGGTTGAGAGGGGTGAAGGTGAGGGCATGGCGATTAATACCCGCGGACCGGGACTCGGCGAGGTGGGACATGGGTGGCAGGACGCACCGGCACTCGATGATGGGGATGTGAGTATCTAACTAGATATTGCTGTCAATGCGCAGATCATTTGCTTGCGTGCTCGGAAGCCTTTCTAATTACGGTTCCTTTCGACCGTCTTTTCCCTTTTTTCTCCGCTTTCATGTCGTATGTGTATATATATCCCACATAAGATGCACGGCGTTCCAGGGAGTTTTTACGAAAAGATAAAGATTTGGGAAATTTCTTTTGATTGTTTCTTGGTATTCTTGGGTCTGGATGGGTGGGTGTCGAAATTGTGAGAGGGAGTAGTTTGGTATTGCTTTGGTGTTTTTTTGGTAGGGTGGGATAGGGAGGTTCTTTGTGTATATATTATAGTTATAAGATTAATTGTTAAATGGATTATCGAATGTATTCTGGGGTTTGTTGAAGTGCTGGATAGACGGCGAAGACTGCTAATGCTCTGTATATACTACACCGATTCCGCATCACGGGCACAGTATGTATCATACTCTTCGCTTTGTCTTTCAATATATATACAACCGGTCCGAGGAAGAGGGATCGTTGGTGAACGCATTAAGTAAGGCACGTATATCATATCCCTGGAAACGAGTCTAGTAACTCGGATTCCTGAGATCTTTTTGTATGTATGATTGTTGGTTTGGATTTTCTGTTGAGCGGGATGTTGTAAATAAAGAGAGTTCTAAGTACGCATATTTATATAATCTTGGGACGTAGATAGCAAGGTCTAAAAAAAACTGCACGTTGGTCAGTACGGGGGTCGAACCCGCGACCTTGGCGTCTTCTAGCAAGAGAACAAAGCTATTAGCACCACGCTCTAACCAACTGAGCTAACCGACCCATATTTTCAGATGGTTAAGTAAAGTTGCATTTTAAATTAATTATATAGGCAATTTTATATTGAAAAAGACGATCGACAGATGTGGGGAGAGGAATTAGAGGATGGCTCCGCCATTTTGCAAATTGGTGTGGAGGTACTTGGTTCGGAGGTCCTAATCTCGAGTTGTCATGATAGCGCAGCCTCTATGATTACTTTCAATCGGAGCCTTAGATTGTAGTGACGGACTCAGGAACTACATACGATGATAGTTCTTTACGAAGTATGCGCTGTAGGTCTTGAATAGCTGGTCGCGCGGGGAGACGAGCGAGGCTCGGCCGCAGGTGAAGATGCCTCGGTAACTTCCCCAGCTTTGCGGAGTTCACTGATACCTCCGCGTCGCAACCCTCAAGCCTATAGCTCACCTCCAACCTCCTTAATTCCCTTGCACTCGGCAATAAATACAATATGCCAGACCCAAGACCAAAGTTAAAGCAACAGCCTTTGAGTAAGGAGCTCTCAGAGGAAATACCAGATCCTGGGACATTTGAGAATATACCCAAGATTCGGACAGTTGCGGGGGATTCGGTGGGACAGTGAGTATGACAACTCAAAGCTCTAGATCGGCGGCTATGAGCATCGAGCGAATCGATTCTAATCAATCACAGGAGAGTCAAAGGCAAAGTTGTCATTGTAACAGGTACGCTAACCCCCACTCCCCAACCTACCAAACACTGCCTAACCAGCTCGTTCAGGAGCCAATTCACCCCTAGGCATAGGACGAGCCTCTGCCCACCAATTCGCCCGCAATGGCGCCCGAGCAATCTTCCTCTGCGACTACGACGCCACACACCTCGCAACCCACAAACGCGAACTCGAATCTCTCTATCCTTCTGTCGCCATCCACATCGCCCAATTCGACGCTTCATCCGAACCCGCTATCCAGTCCATCGTCCAAGACGCCCTCTCCCAATACGACCGCCTCGACATCTTCTTCGCCAACGCGGGAGTCAGCTCCGCAAAAGTCTTCTGGGAAGAGAACTCGCAGGGCTTCATGAACATGCTGAAAACAAACACGCTCTCCGTATTCCTCGCCGCCAAATATGCCAGCCGCGCCATGCTGCGGACCTCGGCGGAGAAGCCGTTTCCGGGCGGGAGCATCATCGGTACTGCGTCGGTCGCCGGCTTACGATCGAATGCTGGCCCCACGGATTATTCAGCTTCGAAGGCGGCGGTCATATCGCTCATGCAGACGTGCGCGTACCAGCTCGCCGGCACGGGCATTCGGTGTAATGCTATTTGTCCCGGCTTGATCGAGACGGGCATGACGAAGCAGACGTTCGACACCGCGAGGGCGCGGGGCACGGAAAAGAAGATTGGGCAGCTAAATCCGCTCAGGAGGGGTGGCCACGCCGATGAAATTGCAAGGACCGTGCTGTTTTTAGGGAGCGACGAGAGTAGCTATGTTAATGGACAGGCGTGGGCAGTGGATGGAGGGTTGAGTGCTGGGCATCCGTACGTACTTGGGAAATTGGCTTGAGTGGTTGGTATTCCGGATCCGAACGGCTTTGATGGACAATACCAAGTTGGATTTTGCATAGCTTATACAGTTATTATACTCCCGTACATCTGTTAAGTAGAAGGTCATTAGAATAACTCTTCACGAAGTGTATTCGAGATTTTAAATAAATCCTGAATTTAAATACAGAGTATAACCTAGTCCATCCAGCAAATAATACCTCTCCCAGATTCAATATAAATAACCTCACCTGCTCTCTCTGCTTTGCTATGTCTAGTAGCACTTTTAAATGGTAGGGTTGATCTAGCACCCTCAAAACTCTATAGATATACTGAACAATTGAATAGAATATAGGAGAGTGCTTTTAATGTATAAGACTGATATAAATTGAGGACGTATATTCTATTCTCAGTCCTCACATATGTACTAAAAACATCGTTCTCAAAGACTTAATCTTAAAGAATAAAGACCTGTTATTACATAGAGACCATTCATTCGACTGCATAGTTATTTATCTAAGTACGACTATGTCCTCCAAAGTCCAAACCCTACATTAGACATGCTAGACGCACGCTTGCTAGAAACCGGCCTTAAGTAGTCAACTATGGCTTGCATAGGTCCGGGCTTCATCCGCATTTCCGCTTCAATACCTGACATACATTAGCGCCTCTTTAGAACGTCAGAGTGGTTATAGTGCCATCGGACGGATCTAAATATGAAGTGAGCAGAAGCCCCTATTAAAATATATTAGGCATACTCATAGCGTCTCGATGGTCATCGACCAAATTCTTCACCATGCTCCGAACCCATTTCTGCAGAGCGTAAGTTTGGCGGAATCTAGACTAGATCAATATTTTTTTTGCTTTAGAGGCATTCTTTCCGGCAGTTTCACCTGCCTCGACCTCTGCCCTTACCCCTACCCCTTCCGCCACGACCCTTACCGCGCTTGTTCCCTTGATGCACACTTCGTTCATACAGTTTTTCCTCAGCGAAAGGGGAGTCGGCTATTCGAATGTAACTAGGTATGCCATTGTCTACGACCGCGAGAATGACGTTCCTTGAACCATGTTTTAGCTTCTGGTATAGTTGCATATTCTGTTTCGGGAGATCGTATGGTGTGGTGGCGAAGAGGTCATTCAATTGTGCGGCTGTCGGCATCGAAGTCTCGCGCGCATTGATCACAGCTATCCGAAAATCAGGCGGCCCACAGGCCGACTTTTTGAATTTAGGGTCGGTCTTATACACGTCGAATACTACCCTAAATGGGTTGGTATGGTCTGGAGGGAGTATGAAAGTCGGCGCAGCCATGCGGTCGTGGAAAGGGGTGAGTTGGAGGAGGCGATAAATATCCGAATAGCTTCTATACAGTCCTGGTTTTACAACTGGACCAAAGTACAGCTGTTTAGCAGGCATTTCGGTACTCGCTTGGGTAAGTCTTCGCCATATACCGCCAAAGAGCCGCAAAAACCAATTGCCTTCTTTTGTAGCGGGATTTTCTAATGATGGCACTTGGAGCTCTCCTCTTTCATAATTCCAGGTGCCCATCCGGAACACGATGTATCCGGATCTTTTGAGTCCTGCGTAGACTGTATACATCTCTTGCGTCAGCTTGCCTCCGACACCGCCCTCGAATCCAAGAAAGGCAGCATAAGCCCCTTGCAAGCTCATTGGCACGCCCTCTTGAGTATCGATAGGACCATCATCGCCCTCGTCTTCCTTCACAGGCCATCGACAATCCATGCTCCCCCTCTCAATCAAGAATAAAGCCTCCTCCGGTAACAGCCACTGCGTGGATCCCTTCGCTCTTCCAACTGTGCGAAAATGCTGACTTTTTGGATTTGTTACAAAGGCCATGTTACTCATAGGATGGTACATTCCTAGTATATGCTGTTTCGGGCCATGGACACGGGTCCAAGAGAGCACTCCATGCATGGCCTGGCGCGAGGCCTCAAGCATACTATGTTGGAGATTAGTAGCATGCGATTCGAAGTCCTTTTCGCCGCGTTTCGGAAGGGAGAGATTGCCTGTGTCGTGCGCTCTGAGCCATGTCAGCCGTTTGCTTGGGGCTCGGATCGACGAGTGGACCATACGTGAGATTATTCAGGAAGCGAAAGTCCTGAGTTTCATCTGAGAGGTCAGTTTCTTCAGAAACATTATTGCCCCATAAGAGGGAAGCATCTTCGTCTTCGTCGGCCATTGCTATGGTGATGGTTCACGCTGGTTGTGGTTGAAGAGGGATGAAATCGGAGCTTTGACTCAGCCTCGCGTAAAACTTCCCTAGTAGACAGCGAAGCTGGTACTTTGCCCGCGACAGTCAACCAACTTTTAATATTAGTAAACTAGAAAAAGACAAATTGCCAACTTCAATCAACTATGCGAAAGCTAAAATAAAGGCATCTAATGTCGGTTTACGCCAATCCCATTGCAGCTCACTGCACTATGCACTATAGAAAGAGATGTTCAAGCACCCTAAGCAATTGATAGCTTCATGATAGAAGAAGTAGATGGCAAAAGCAAAGGCCCAAGACTATTCCCTTCCACCACTTTGCTCTGTGTTTATGCACTACTCCATAGATAGTAAAATACACCGGCATTACCAGGCTACCCCATGCTTCCAGGTTAGGTACTTGGGCACACTATACATCACGCGGATCACAACCTTCGGATAAATATAATCTAAGCATATCTCGCACTTGGCTTTCCTTCAGAATGTGAGGTGGTTCTTTTTTGAACTTGCGCCGCCTCTTATCCTTCTTTGCTATGGGTGTCATAGGTAGCTAATCTGTATTGTCCCCTCCTTGCGCACCGTATTTCTTCATATGGAGCCGCTTTTAATTCGTGGGTTCTCTTTGGACAATCATCCGGTGCCTTACGAGGCATGCCTCACAATACGCAGCTGAGCTCTCTCCAAAACGCTAGCACTCAATGGAGAATTCATTGGGCTCCTTCCATGCAGGTGTTTGCGAGGCCTAGAACCAGGTCGGTGGATGGACGAGAAATCATTTGTCCATCTATGTACTCCATGTGGCATACTGCTTCCTTTCGCGATCGCTTGTTAGATCGTATCCGGGTGACCGAGAGGTCGATTTCCGAGTCGGTCGCAGTAGTGCGTCGCGTGCGGCAGCTGCCGCCTCAGTCGCACGTGGAGTTGAACGAAGACCTAATGGATAGAGCTCCTGAGGACGCGGATCAGCCTCAATCCCGTTCGTAGACAATGCCTAGAACCTATAGCATGCTTTGAAGTTGCTTGCTCTCTCTCTCCAGCTTTTCAGGCAACTATCCAGAACTCATACTTAGTCGGGGTACGCTCAGCATCGATAGCGGCGAATTTGTGCCGAGCTTGTCAGTCGACTTTCGATAGCAATACGGCGGCGAGCTGCTGCGTGGTCTCTTTGCGCATCCCAACGCACGGAGCACGAAGTGCTATGGGCTCCTTAGTGGATTAGGCACGTTATCCATGCGTGGGGTGGCGTCGGGAACGTTGAGGCTCTTCAGGAAAAGATATCCTTCCCTAGGCTCTGACAGTGCTGCTGGGCACGACAGAAAGCATGGCCCAGCGACGCGACCCGGCGTCAGTGTTAATACGAGGAATGATAGTTAGCCGTCCCCATGGGGCACGAAAAGCGATTACGAAGAGAAATTCGAATCGAAACCCCCAGTCTTTCCACAATCTCACCATTGTTGGCCTTGGCCGACGCGTGTGCGGGAATTTCGCAGGAATAGAGCTCGTGCTCCGGTGCAAAAGGGCGAACCATTCGAAGTCGAGACAAGCTAGAGACAAGCTGTGGCGCGAATGGAAGAAAACCACGGCAAACAGCCAAGCGGCAGCCCGAAGGTTCGCCAAGGACGTGCCATGCCTGATGGCACACATATAGTAGTCTTAAGGCGGGAAGCCAAGATAGTCAAAAGACTGAAATCGTTAGCGGGAGGCTTCGAGCTGCCCAGTGCGGGCGTAGACCGGAGTGACCGACGAAGAGGACCGAAATGCGCCAGGTTACCTTGACATGTAACCAAAGGTACGCGGCAGATAACACGGAGAGTGGAGGGGAGAGGGGCTGACGAGACGACGAGATATGAGCTGCCAGTCGAATTGGAGGCAGAAACCCAGAAAAATGGAGCTCGGTTTAATAAGCAGGTGATTTAGTTGAGGTGGAATTGGGTTATCAGTGTTCTCAGAGTCGCTTGATCAAGCTATGCGGCTAGCATGGTCTCTCGGAGCTTGCAGCTCTCATTCCCCGCTTGACTGCGCCGTGATGCTGTACAGGGTAAATTCACCGGTCAAGCAAACGCCAAGCTGTTCATGTGCGATTGCATCCTGCCAGTACCTCGACCAACAAAACAAATATGCGCTTTGCAAGACGATCGCCATGGACCCTAGGGCAGGCTCATGCACAGCAGGTCCAACTCCGATCTCCAGAGAAGCGGGTGAAAGTGCGAGAGCCAAGGACCTGGACTTGGGTGACCTGCAATCTGCTCCACAGCGTTGGGTGAAAGCCTTGCTCGCTCCGACCTCCTCCACGCGCTAGATTGTCCAAAGGGATATCTTTCAGCCACCCGCGCAGGTGGGATCTTCCTCTACCCTCCATTCTCTTTGCGTGCCACCGCGTGCCCGTTATCTCACCGTGTCTTCCGAGCAAGATCGACCTCAAACCCTGGTTTAAAACCCTAGGGTCCCCGGCTTATGGAATTCGTCGTCAAGTTCTTCTCGTTACTTCTCAGAGCCATCTGCTGATTTCGAGCCTCCTGCCTCAATATAGCTCGCCATGGCCTCCACTGGTGTTGACTACAACGGATCTAATGACTTCAAAGAGAAAGAGATAGCAGTTACACCAGAAAAGCCCGATTACGGCTACGATGTCGAAGGTCGTCATCCCTCGCTTGTCGGCTCTGTCCAGGTCGTTTCCGACTCAACTCACCGAAAGCTCAAACCGCGTCATATTCAGCTGATTGGTATTTTATACTGCAGCTTTTGTGAGAGCGACAGTACTCTAACTAGGAACAGGTATTGGTGGTACCATTGGTACCGCTCTGTACGTTCAGATTGGCCATGGCCTGCTCAATGGTGGTCCAGGGAGCTTGTTCCTAGCCTTCACTATTTGGTAAGTTTAGGTCTATGACAACTGCACAGGTGCACCGACTACTCCTAGTCCAATTACGACACCAATTGCAACTCCCGGCGCGACAAACCACCCTACAGAAATGTCCCTTACAAGTGAAACCTAGGTGCTCTTTTATCTTGGCAGTCACACTCTGTATGGATATCCTTTTCTTGATTTCCAAAACGATAACAACCTTTGCGAATAGATACCGATAGTACTCTACATTTGAAAGAAGAGCTTGGTTTCCTCGCAATAGCTTCGATTGTATCATATGTCCTTATCTCACAAAGGAACTAATCAATTGTTCTCTAGGTATGGCTGAAATGGTCACGTATCTTCCCATCTCATCGCCCTTCATTCGATTCGCTGGACGTTTTGTCGATGATGCTTTCGGGGTTGCTGCGGGCTGGAACTTCTTTGTCTTCGAGGCAGCGCTTGTGCCATTCGAAATCGTGGCTTGTAATGTCATCATCCATTTTTGGAGTGACATTGTCCCAGCCGGCGGTATCATTGCTATCGTCATTGTCTTATACGCGTATGTCCCACGCCATGCAATGCAGAGTGCGGCTTCTTAATCTCAACGCAGCATCATCAATCTCCTAGCGGTCAAATGGTACGGAGAGACCGAGTTCTGGGCTGCACTTGGCAAAGTGCTCCTTATCATTGGCCTCATCATTTTCACATTCATTGCAATGTTAGGCGGCAACCCCATCGGCGACCGTTACGGCTTCCGGTATTGGAAGAATCCCGGATCATTCGCTGAGCTTTACTATACCGGAGATCTAGGACGTTTCCTAGGTTTCTTGCAATGCTTGATCCAGGCATCCTTCACCATTGCTGGACCGGACTACGTTTCTATGGCCGCCGGTGAGGCCGAAAACCCTCGACAAGTTATGCCTCGCGCGTACAATGCTGTGTTCTACCGTCTCACAACCTTCTTCATCTTGGGCAGCTTGTGTGTTGGTATCAACGTCCCGTACAATGACCCGGAATTGACCGCAGCCTTCGAAGACGGCAAACCTGGTGCTGCAGCATCTCCATATGTCGTCGCCATGAACCGTCTGAAAATCCAAGGTCTCCCGCACATAGTAAACGCAATGGTTCTTGCATCCGCCTTCTCTGCCGGGAACTCGTACGTGTACTGCGCGTCCCGCTCGCTCTTCGGCCTCGCCCTCGAAGGCAAAGCCCCCAGATTCTTGACGAAGTGCACCAAGAACGGCGTCCCCGTTTACTGTGTCGCCGTCGTGCTACTCATCGCCCTCCTCTCCTTCTTACAGCTTGGCGAGAACTCGGCCGTCGTGCTGCAGTGGTTCGTCAACCTCGTGACCGCCTCTCAGCTCATAAACTTCAGCGTCATGTGCTTCACATTCATACGGTTCTATAAGGCGTGCCAAGTGCAAGGCTTGGATCGCAACACCCTGCCATACAAAGGGTTCTGGCAGCCGTATGCAGCATGGTATGGCTTGACTGGCACGTTTATCATGACATTTGTCGGCGGATATACTGTTTTCTTGAAGGGCAATTGGGATGTGCCTACCTTCCTATTCTCGTAAGTCTTAATACCACGCCAGTACTTATTTAATGCTGATAAATGAACAGGTACATGATGATCTTCGTCTTCCCAGTCCTTTACCTGGGCTGGAAGTTCGTCAAGAAGACGAATTTCAAGAAAGCCGAGGAAGTGGATTTGTACCAGGGTGTCGAGGATATTGAGGAGTACACGAGGAACTTTGTCCCTGCTCCGGATAAAAACGCTGTCGATAAGTGGTTCAATAAGCTATTTAGCTGAGGTTCTAGATCTTGGTAGGTTAAGAATCTAGGACTTGTAGAAGGATTGAGGGATAGGACCTTGGCTAAGGCTCGGATCATGCGAAATGGAGGAAAAAGCCGGAAAGAGAGATAGAGATACCCTTCTGTATGAGAAATGAGATCATTCATGCGGGAGGATAAAAATTCAATATAGCTGTTAACGAACGAGCATATGCATCATGGAAAGCCTTATAATCCAGAAAATCGGGGTATGATGAGCATAACGCCAATACCACTTCTCGTATGATTATACTTCAAGTAGTGTTTTACAGATCTTAAAATAGAAAAGTAGGTATATCATCGAGTTTGACAGACTTCCTCTTCTCCTTATCTCTCTCCTTATCCTTCTCCGCCTTCCGCTTGGTCAATCGATTAGCTTGCTCCTTACGCAGTGGCTCTATTCTCGGAGCATCAAAATCATCAAAGAAATCAAAGGATGTTTGCTGTGCCTGACTAATGCCCGACCTAGCACTTGGTGCCCGTGAAGGCTTTGAAATAGACGTGGATGTGGATGGCTGGGAAGATTTATTGGGTGAGCTTACTTCGTCAAGGTAATCGAACGGGCTCTTTCGTATGGGGCGTTTTGGGTTTGTCTGATATCGTGCGGATAAGGATGGCGTGGCGAAGGGGCTTGAATGAGTGAGGCTTTTGGACGGGAGTTTTAGTGTGTCGAGATCGCTGTTGTTTGATGTTGCGCCTGAGTTGGGTATGGGTGTCTTAGTTGACTGCAAGTCTTTCGAGGCTAGTTCTAACAGTGATGGATGGGCTTTTGATCTTGTAGGGGAGGGATCTGATCGGCTTCGTTCCAAGGCTGTAGGAGACGACGATTCCGCAGTGACGGTTCGTTTCGGAGAAATCAGAACACCACTCCCCCCAGAGAAGAGAACATCTCTTAGGGCCTTCTTCTGCTCCTTAGTCAGAGATTCTTTTTTCTGGTGGATCTGGCATTCCACTGATGGCTCATCATTTTGCACGGTGAGGTCTGCAATTTGTTTCTTCTCTAAAATATTCTGTTTGAGCCGCTCGTATTCAGCCAGATGCAGATGCCTCGTGAAGAGTTTCGCAGTGTGAAGGAATTCGTCTTCGACCATCATCCATTCGTCATCTCTGAGGTTAAACTTATTAACGGCTTTATGCATGTACTCTATCTTTGGCGGAGGGAGATCAGAGTCAATTGGCGGTGGCGACGATGAAGGTGTACGGTCTGGTTTTTTGAGTACGTGTTATGGAGGTTTGATACGGTATTTACTAACCAGCGCACTCTACTCTTTTATGAGGTAATTGGACTAGAGGGCCCGGGAGTTCATCATCCGGGTCCAGAGGAGGGTCTACAGATGGTTAGGGAGAGATGATATAATGCTTTGGCATATACCTACCGGCTCGTTCTTTTCCCTTCCGTGGGGGAGCTAAGATGGTCCCAGCAAAGAAGTTATCATCAGAGTTATTCTCTACTCGTGGCTTTTGAACGAGCTGTGTCGTCTTCACCTGAGTCTTGGTTGTGGCCCCTCTATTGAGCCATGGTAGTTGGCGAGGCATAATTTGACACTATAAGCGCTGTCTAGGTCACGGTGATGGTGGACCCATCGCGAGGGGTCATGCATAGCCGTTGCATGTTATCTCGGGCCAATAGTCTTGAATTACCTTTTGAGCACTGTCTTGCAGTGATAGTGGTCTAGAGTGGTTCATGTTCCGCGTTACTCTGAAAGAAACGCGATCACGTACGGGACCTAAGTGCGCTTTCCCGGTCTCGGACTGACCTCTCGCTTGTCGACCAACGTCAGCCGGACACCTGCTTGCGCCCTCCGCTGTTGACTTAAGGCAACCTCCGGTGTCCCATGTGCTAGGGACCAGCGAAAACCACGTTTCGTGTTTCTGTTTTTTCTATTATGTTCTCTTGCCAGTTTACTTCATGTAATCACTTTTTTGAAAATAGTCTCAGAGCGTGGTCGTTGTTCCTTACCTACAGGACTCGCAGGTTACTGTTTAAATGCATGTAGCTGCCGTCCTTCACTGAAGAAGCAATTTCCCAGTTCTTCTCTTGTTAGATTCGCCAATTGATCATGCCCTCAATGTTCCGGAGGCCGGGGGATTCCTCTAGCGAGTCGTCGAGCGATGCTGAAGAGGACACGAAACCTGTCCAAGATGACTTGGATCTCCTATCACGAATCAACACACTGCATTCGACAGGGTCTGGGCGACAACCAGTGCTATCATCACGGCCTGGCATGTCTAGGAACAATAGTCAACTTCGCGACCTCGTTCTCCATTCGTTGTTGGAGGATAAAGCCTTGCATGAAGCTGCAATCCGCCTGGGAAAAGATCGCTCAGATCCGGAAGTTCAAGAGCTCGCACGGACATCGTATCAAGCACTCAGTTCGCAGTTGTCAGGATCAGATCCTTCCGACATCGACCAGAGGTATGCGAGTGATGAGATGCGTCAAGCCCGCGCCGCAGCGCAGAGAGGTATCAACGATGCTATTGCACGGAGCCAGGGCCAGTTGCCATTGCGGGCTGCCGGCGGTATACCTCGAGCCTTAGCCCAAATTTCTTCTAAGAGCCACGTGACATCTCTGTTTTCGAACATGGCTTCTCCAGTCGATATGCCACTGCATGGTCACCCGGGTCTCCATACCGATCGATATGTTCGAGAATTTGTAGAGCTCGACATGATCGGGAAGGGCGGTTATGGCAAAGTGTATAAGGTCCAGCACAAGCTCGACAATTCTCTATATGCTGTCAAAAGAATAATGGTCAGCGATGCACGACTACAGAAGATTAAGGAGCATGGACCGGGGGAGATTGAAAGCATGCTTGATGAGGTCCGTGCTCTAGCCAGGTTTGACCACGGTAATATTGTTCGATATCACAACTGCTGGTTAGAGTTCGCTACAACTCAAGCGGGTGTACCGCGACCGAGTCGTATCCACAATAACAGGCTAATCAAAGGAATGGAGGCGGTGCAGACCAGTCTTGGAGGGGTTTCACTAGGAGATTCGTTCAGTCAAACTGGACCGAATTATGGAAAGAACATCGTCTTTGATAGCGGTATTACGGAACCTCTAGACGATGATAATATTGAGATCAAAAGTAATATGACAGATTGCAAGGTCAAGACACCAAAAGAAAGATCACGGCGTAGCAGTCACGCAACCATTGCGACGATATCCTCTTCGCGGTCGCATAAGAGCGCAATCGAGAGTATCGGAGAAGAAGACGACGAAGATGTGGAAAATGTCCCTCGACACTATCTTTCTTATTCCCAAGGACTCAGTACCGATATCTCCCAAAGCATGATGTCACATAGGTAAATCAGCCAACGGACTTGCCGCGGACAATATATATTAACGTTGCACCTAGTGACATGCCCTCTCATATGGTTCCTATGCACAATATCGCCGGCCCAGTCCTAACCCTAAACGTTCAAATGAGTCTTTACGACACAAACCTTGCCGCCTATCTCTCTACCGAGCACACCTCTTTCGATGCTAAGCCTCGGCTCCATCATTGCTTCCACCCCTGCATCAGCCTCGAACTGCTATCCCAGATCATCTCCGGCGTCGAATACCTGCACGCCCAAGGCGTCGTTCACCGGGACCTCAAACCCGCCAACATATTTCTTTCCCTTTCTACATCTCGTATCCCACCTTCAGGCTCCGTCGATATATCCACTTGCCGTCCTTGTCCCGCACGAGACGCTCTACACATCACGCCGCGCATCGGCGATTTTGGCCTCGTCGCTGCATTGGGAGAGAGTTGTTTAGCCCCAGATAGTTTCGCGAGGCCTGTTGGGACCGAGTTTTATCGACCCGAAGGCGGAAGCAACATTAGTGAGAAGCTAGATGTCTTTGCGCTGGGCGTCGTGGGTTTTGAGATGCTTTGTCGGTTTAGTACTCGTGGGTTCCCTCATCGGATATAGTGCTCAGGTCTAGCTACTAATTTGATACAGGTATGGAACGAGCGGATGCACTGACACAGCTGAAGCAAGGCGATTTTCCGATTGGACTTTTCGACTGCATGGAAGATGGTGGTGATGACGTTCGCGAGCTTATTAACAGGATGGTGATGGCCGAAGAGAAGGAGAGGTGGGGCTGCCATATGGTCAAGGAGGGCATTAAGAAGATAGTCCGTCAGTTCTGAGAAAGCAGCACACAAGATGTAGAAGCGTAGAGGGAAAGAGTAGGAATAACAGATGGAGAAGATACAAGATACCCAACCGTGGCACATACCTGGCCACACATAACAATAATCACTAGCATATTTATACTACAATTGCACAAGCACATGCACATGAAGGTGTCTCTACTGCTTAGGCTTATCAAAACTGACATGCCTTTGCGCATTGAAGTCGCCTCAGAGGACATAGCTTACTCTGTTCATTAAATATTCAACACTATGGAGTGGTTAAATATGATGTATTTATTTACCTAAACAATAAAAATTCTAAGTAGTCCGTATCACAGCAATTAAAATAGACCATGATATTTACACCTACATCTACATCTACACTACACTTTTCCCGGCAAAGCGACCCGCCCAAGTTCCGAAACCCATTACCACCAAAGTATTTTACTCATGCGGATAACAAGCTCCTGACAATTAGATCAGACGCGAATAGGCCGCCTTAGAGCATAAAGGTGCCAAGCCGCGAGGCTAGAAGTTATACCCAAACAATAGGGGACGCCACGGACATGGTTGGTTTGCACATTTAATGCAGGATATATACGCCAAAACCGGTTCGGCCTCTCATCGAAGACCTAGTTAAGCTACATTTAGAAAAGGAACAACGACGTAAGGGAAAGAACAAAGCCAGGTATCATGGAAGTTAAGCAGTCTTGCCGGGCGTGTGACCGTATTGACGCTGGTACTCTTCGAGATAGGTTTCTCTGTTTGCGGCGTATTCATCTTGGTATTTCTGTAAAAGTATTAGAAGCAGTCCACCATTAAAGCAGGGAAATGGATCAAGTACCTTCTTCTCGCTCCCACTCAGTGCTTCCCACTCTTGCTTAATCAAACGTCCAGTTTGTGAGGCAGCCATGCTCTTCAAGTCGCCGCTCTGATAACGCTCTGCGAGGAAAATGGCGTATGCAGGCGCAGGTTTCTTGATCTGTCTACTGTCCTCAATTTTTCTAGTATAGATCGGATACCCTTTAATGATGCCCTTTAATTTGGACCTTAATCGTGTTCGTGCGAGGTTAGCAAGGCGAATTTGCTCGGGTGTGTAGGACCGGACCCAGGCCTCGTATTCAGCTTTCCTTGCTGCATTTCTCTCATTGGTAAGGTGGTTGTAGCGCTATTTTTCGTAGTTAGCGCAGGCATTTGGCCGAGTTGGGTACACTCAAATATGGGCTTACCTCTTTCTCTACTAGGCTCAGGTTCTTCCACTTCTCGCCCAGATTCTTGAAAACAGCTCCCGAAAGATCCACCGGTTGGCCCTTTCGACTTTTCATTTCCTCAGCGGTGAAGACCATATAGCTGCTGAGGTTGGGATGCGGGGGTTCCTGGAGCGCCTTCGCTTTGAGTTCTTTGATAGTCTGCTTTTCCTTTTGCTCGGGTGTAAGCTCCTTCGCTCTCTTTGGCTTCTTCTTTGGCTTGGCCTTCGCTTTCTTCTTGGGTTTAGATTTGGTTGCGGTTTTCCTCTTCGGGGCAGCCTTTTTTGAAGCTGTCTTCACTGCCTTCCTCATCGTGGCGGTCGGCTTGGTCGCGTCAGCTCTGGTAGTATACAAGCGACGATATTCGGCGATAGAGAGCTTGTAGGCGCGCGATATGGCGCACGGGGACAGAAGCGAGCCGCCATTGCGCGCGGAAAGGGCGCGATAGAGTAGGTTGGAGAGCTGCGGAAGGTCGTGTGTTGATGTTTTTGGTACATCAGCTGCCAAGCGACAGAGAACGCCACGGGCTAGCATCGCTATAACTCTCAGGGTGAGCGTGTTATCGCAGGATGCGGACGGAGAGGGCAATGCTGCAGCTTGGCTTGGGCAATTGAGACGGAATTTGTTGGTTGGTGGATTGTGGGATGAATGGCACGCGTGAAACAGGAACAGGAAAGAGAGGCTGAAGCTTGGCGTGCCCTTTCCGCATTCGGCCGCGACGTCACGGCCGTTGCCGATCACGTCGACAAACACGAACATGGTGAATTGATTCCGGCGAATCCGGACATATCATGGCATGCATCGGTCAAAACTATCCGACGACTTCGCTCATCCGCAACACGAACTCGGTCCTTCAGGAATATATAGCTCTAGGTGGTATATATATTAATGAACATCTCCCCCACTCCCATGATCGCATATTTACACTACCTTGTAACTGGAACGTGTGTTAGTAGATTGCATACCTGTCGGGCAAAATTGAGATCACTTACCTCCATGGATGTCCATCTTCATCACCATATTGGATCCCTTCTATCCAGTCCTTCATCTGCTGGGCAATGGGGCCGGCCTCCGCGTGGTCGGCGAGACCACATTCTACCAGCCGGCTCTTCCAGCTGATCTTCCGCACGGGGCTAACAACGGCAGCCGTGCCTGCACCAAATACTTCCATCATGCGGCCCTCGTCCGCCGCATCTGCAAGCTCCTTCATTGTAAATCTGCGCTCGGAAACCTTCCAGCCCTGAGGCTCTAGTCGTTCTCGCGCCAGCCCAAGAATCGAGTCCCGCGTGACGCCTTCCAGGATCGTCCCGTCGAGTGGTGCCGTAAGTAGCTCGGATTGCCCAGTCTCCTTGTTCTTGATGGCAGCAAATAGGTTCATAGTACCAACCTCGGTGACATACTCTTCCTCGCCAAATAACCATAAATTCTGGTGGAATCCACGGCTGGCAGCTTGCATCTGTGGGACAATGCACGGGGCATAGTTGGCTCCCAGCTTCTTATCCCCAACACCGCCCGGCCAGGCACGTACAGCATAGTCCGTAGCCTCCAATGACACAGCCTTGAATCCGGTCGGGTAGTAGGGGCCGACAGGTGAAGCGATCACGTAGAGCAGTGCAGAGGCTGGTGGGCCAACGCCAAGTGTGCGCTGGGTACCGATCATAGTAGGTCGGAGGTACAATGAGTAGCCGCGAGCCCTATTGTTGTTAGACACTGCCTTGACAAGGTGTCCCGCCAAAGCTTACTCTGGGATAAACCTCTCGTCCAGCTTGACAAACTTGCCAATTAGTTCGGTCATTGCGGCGCCATCAAACGTGGGCAAAGCAATGCGCGCAGAAGACTTGTTCAATCGTGCCATGTTCATTTCCGGCCGGAACAACCTGACGTTCCCCTGCTTGTCCTTGTATGCCTTCATTCCCTCAAAGCATTCGAACGCATAGTGGAAAACGCAGGTGGCGGGATCGAGACTGAGGTTCTGGTACGGAGTGATGCGCGCCGGCAGCCATCCTTGTGAAGCTGTCCATTCAAGCGATAGCATATGATCTTGAAGCCACTGTTAGCCAGAGCGTGACACACGGCATCCGCACCGTTCACCTGTGAAATTGCGCCCAAAGATAAGTTCCTCCGGAGGGAGCAATTGCTTCGGAGTCGTCGTATTTGTGATACTGAGCTTCGACGGATCTATATTCTGGATTCCCGTTCCCACTGAAGCGTTAGCATGAATGCTGTAGGCTCGCGAGCTCCGACGTCGCACTGATGCACTGAGCTCGGATGCGGCTGAATAAGTGAAGGAATGAGACAAAGAAGGTATCAACCGTAATGGCCGGTGCTGTAACATTGTCGAGGCGCTGTTAGCAAGATAGCGACGAAAGGGTAAGGGAAGGTCGTCCAAAGGTTCTTTAGGTTGTAGAGTCTTGGACGAATAATTTCAGTAGGCCCTGACGCTTTATCGGTAAGCATCGGAGAGTTTCGTTTGTTTTGCCGCAGCGGAGCTCAGCCAAATCGGAGCCGGAATGTATACTCAAAGGGCGCAGCTAAACTTGTAGCTGCCAAATCGGATGCAGTAGGCTTCTAACGTGTTTTAGGGAATATGTAATACTAGGAGATTGGCCAAGTCTCTAAGAATATATTTCACGTGACTGAGCAGATGCAACTTGCAACACGATTCAAGCTTGTTGCGGGCGCGTCTCCTACGGCTGACGCATATCGCGTGGGTCCGCGACATTGCTTTGTTGGTCAATTTCTGTATATCAACGACCGTCTACGCCCTTCTGCATTGCACATCACCCTCTTGACCTTGATATGAATTGAGACCGCGGGGCGACAACTGTCCTTACTGCTTCTCCCCCACCCCGCCTCAATCTCAGCGCCTACTCCCACGATTCCCGAGTCTCCTGTCGGAATTATCCGGTCCATGACGCCCTTGCTCCTCGCCGACAACAGCGCCGTATGGGCGAGCCCTTGTCCATTATGTTCTCGAATGCGCTAAAGTCCTTTACCTCGAACATATCCTCTAACTACGCCCTCAATCAACAGCCGTCATCTTACTCTGGGCCATGGAAAATATACGATGCGAAGAAGAAGTCTACAGGCAAGGCAGCATCAGTGTTCGTTTTTGAGAAGAAGTCATTAGAGCCACCAGGCGGGGGCGGCTTAGGAGGACGATCAGGGGCGTCTGGGCTCAAACGCACCCATGAAGAAGTGATAGAAAGGTTAAAGAAGGAGGCTAGCTCGCTGGCGCGGTTGCGGCATCCAAGTATTCTAGAATTGGCCGAACCAGTGGAGGAGACTCGTGGCGGAGGGTTGATGTTCGCCACAGAACCCGTCACCGCTTCCCTGGCTGGTCTGCTGCAGGAGAAGGATGAGCAAGAGAGGGCCGGCGGGGTTGGTGGACGCCGGAGTCGGTACGTGATCGAGGAGTCCGACGGCCAGAAGCGTAGGCGGGAGTTGGAAATAGACGAGCTCGAGATTCAGAAAGGGCTGCTGCAAATAGCAAAAGGACTGGAGTTTCTTCATGAGAGTGCCGGATTGGTTCACGCAAATCTGACCCCTGAGGCAATATTCGTCAATGCTAAAGTAGGAATAACCATCCCGTTACAATTGATGTATCTTACTGATTTACGTGGCAGTCTGATTGGAAAATATCTGGACTCGGCTTTTCTAGCCCACCGGACAACTCTGCCAAAGCAACATCAGTCGCTCCGATTTCTCTTTCCGAGGTCTTAAACTACGACTCGAGATTGCCGCGATACGTTCAGTTAGATCTAGATTACACATCTCCAGATTTTGTCATTGACGGAAATGTCACTCCCTCGACAGATATGTTCTCTTTAGGCATGCTGATCATTGCGCTCTACAACTCTCCACACAAAAGTCCGCTAGAGTTCCATGGAAGCCAATCAGCGTACAAGCGAGCGTTTTCTTCTTCATCTTCTATCCCCAACAAAAATAACAATTTCATGAGTTCTCAATCACTACCGAGAGATGTGATGAATGGAGTTCTAGACCGACTAATCACTAGGCGGCCAGCGCAGAGGTTGGATGCGCGAGAGTTCCAACAAGCACAGTATTTTGATAATATTCTTGTATCAACAATTCGTTTCTTAGATGCTTTACCAGCGAAGACACCAAACGAGAAGGCACAGTTCATGCGAGGCCTTCCGAGGATCTTGAACCAATTCCCTAGGTCAGTGCTAGACAAGAAAGTTCTGACAGCACTGTTGGAGGAGATGAAAGATAGGGAGCTTCTTGCGCTGGTTCTGCAGAACACGTTCAAAATTATAACCATGCTACCCTCTGGGAAGCGCACATTCGCGGAGAAGGTTATTCCTCAATTAAAAGATACATTCTTAGCAAGCAGCTCGTCGAACAAGGGACCAACTGCAGAACGGGACAGTTTAAAAGAAGCGGGATTGATGGTTGTGCTTGAAAACATGCAAATCATTGCAGAAAATTCGAGTGGAAAGGATTTCAAAGATGGTAAGTCTTTTGAACAGGCTTGAAGGGCTTAAGACAACCGTGTTTGCATGATTGTCTTCTTTATTGTGCTAAATTTTTCAGATATTCTTCCTATTCTCAATCATGCCCTTGAATCTCCTACACATGCGTTGGTCAATGCGTCTCTCGGCACACTTCCGGTTGTTCTACCCATTCTTGATTTTTCTACGATAAAGAATGAACTATTTCCAATCATAGCCAGTGTATTCGCTAAGACTAGTAGTATGGGCATCAAGATCAGAGGTCTAGAGGCCTTGAAGACACTTTGCGGAGGTGGGAGTGAGGAAGTAGATGCCGTACAGAGTGATGGCCTTATGGAAATGGTCAACACTCCGAAGCCGAAGAACTCTAACGTGTCAATATTGGACAAATACACTATCCAAGAAAAAGTTGTCCCGCTGCTGAAGGGTATTAGAACGAAGGAGCCCGCGGTAATGGTATGATCAGAGCTCCATCTCTCGTGTTTTATGCACGCTGATGATATAATAGATGACAGCTTTGGACGTATTCAAGGCTATAGGGTCCCAGGTCGACCCAGAGTTTCTCGCTATCGATATCTTACCGATCCTTTGGCAATTCAGTCTCGGTCCATTGCTCAATCTCTCCCAATTTCAGGCCTACATGGCCCTGATTAAATCGCTATCATCTCGAGTCGAAAACGATCAAACAAGAAAACTTCAGGAGCTCGGCTCGAGTGGCACAGCTTCTGCAGCCGCTTCGCGAAACGACTTCATGAGCTTTGGGGTTATCGGCGGGGCAAATGGCTTCGAGGAGGCGAATGACAATGGTGATACCGATTTTGAGGCTCTTGTTCGCAGCGGCAGTCAACACAGGTCCGGTGGTGATATGCTTGGTAGAGACCCATGGGCGAGCGCGCCAGCGCCTGCATCTTCATCCACTGTCCCTCCGTCAAGGTTTACTGCCAACCGGGCAAGGACATCAAACAACGCTTCGCCAGCAGCGACATTCTCATGGTCTACTCCGCCTTTGTCGCCTCCAGCTACGAAGCTTACAACAGCACAAGGAAATCAGCGGGGAATAACACCAGACAATGCCTTTAGTTCATTGAACGCATCGTTCCCCGCTATCGTACCTGCCAACCCTGGGATCGGAAGCTCGAATTTCTCTGCACAACAATCACGTCCTACAGGTCTCAGCATGAATAGCATGCTATCCTCTTCTAACGTAGTGATGCCGTCACTTACCACTCAAACCGCGGGCATTGACTGGGGTAAAGCGGCTAGTGCTGTTTCTTCGAACCCATGGGGAAGCAATACTTCGAACACAGGAGGCAGTCTATCGAACTATTCCGTAGCACCACCCCCTCAGCACCAGCACCAGCGCCAGCAAAGTAATCCGTACTCGGCTTTCAGCATTGCTCCCCCACCGTCAACGAGCAGCAACTCATTTAGCACTGCGCCTCCCTCTGACCAAGGCCAGAGAATGGGTAGTAATCTAAGCATGAACAGTATGACGAGTAGGATGAATCAGAACCAGAACCAGATTCAGCAACAGAGGCCGAGTCAAGGTTGGGAAACACCGAACTCAGGAGGCGATAGCTTGATATAGATAAAGGACTCAGATGCGGACTCGGTGTTTCTATGGTGTTGAGAGCGTTCTAGCGGGAAAATTCGGGGCTCCTGGGATAGAAGGTCTGGTTGGTATGTTATAAGTTTGACGAGCGAATTCCAATTATGTGGATTAATGATCGGGAAATAATTCCGAGTTTGAGGTTGATAACAAGGCCTTCCCCTGTCGAATGAATATCCATGATGTTTCATAAGCGGTATTCGCCG